>JARHVA010000134.1:660000-975000 GCA_037957365.1 Torreya grandis | reverse complement strand
CACACACACACACACACACACACACACACACACACACACACACACACACACACACACACACACACACACACACACATGCATGTATGTACTAGTTAAACTTATCCCCAAACTATTACCACAACCTTAACTCATTCACTCAATATTTTGATCCAATTGAACTAGTGAGTTTTAAATTAGGGAAGGGTCACACAAGGAAGAAAGAAATAAATAAAAATTGACTCAATGTATAAAACACAAAGATCAATATAAGTAACACCTATAAAATGGATGTCAAAATAATTGGTAGAGATAAATTCATAAATGGCATAAACTATAGTAGAATATTAAAATGTTGGAATAATGTCACATAAAATAGGTTCTTAAAACCTATTTAATTAGGTCCTAGATATCATATAGTGACATATCAAAATTAACAGAATGAAATTTTCTCCATATTGTTTATTCCATATGAAAACATACACATAAATAGCATGTGAGATATTTTAAAGAAATGGAGATGGGATAATTAACACTAATAATGAAATCTCTTAATTTTATCATCTAACCTCCTATTATTTCTCACTCATGACACATAAAAACACAATAAAAATATAATAATGTGATCACTAGTAAACATTTTCCTAACATTCCCCCTTAGTGCGAACATAGGGAAATAATCATATACTCTATAAGCTTTTATATGAAAATAACCATCAAACGAGGTAAAAATACATTGAATTATCTAGTAACCATCATTAAGGTGTGGATACTAAATTTAATTCCCAAGTTCTTGGAACCCCCTCTCCTCAAACTATCAAATTCTGAACCATCTGTACAAAAATCCATGTTTAGTTTACCTTGATCTTATTCTGACCTAAAAAAATGAACTCATTTTTACAATATGATTTTTTTAAACATGCTGAAACAATAAGGAATTATTTAGCACATCAAACAAAAAAAATTCAAGAAAAATATGCCACTACATCACAATGTATCCCTATCACTAGTGGCTAATGAGAGGATGTTATTTGTCCTCGAATCTCCATTACCTCTATCATCTAATATTCATTATTGGTTACATAGTATAAATATTATTTATCACCATTGTTAATGCTCATCAAATATTATTCACTGATTATTTCTTTCTTGATAACCATATTAGTTTTATTTTATTTTATTCATCTTTCCTTTGAGAAGACCACTAACTCAAATTTTACATTTTGAAGATGTGTCTTTTTTTCTTGTAGTAAAAACATTGAATACCCTCCTTATTTTTATCTAATTTTTTACAATTATTTTTTAAATACACCACACTTTCCTCCTCTATATTTTCAAATAACACCCTTTTTTCTAGCTACTAAGATAATATCTTCCAAAGATTGAGATGGCATCTAACCAAAAGTAACATAACATTGTTGTATTTGAAAGACATGTTATTTAACAATTTGGATTTTACATCTTCTTACTTAAATAGAGATTTGAATTTTTATTGATGTCTAACATGGGATCTCAAATCATTAATGTGACTAGACATTATAACTCCATTTCCCATTTTTAACTTGGATAATTGTAAATTTAGATAATTTTTTTCATTAAGTGCTTTAACACCAAAGAGTTTATTCAAATTTTCCCAAAATTTTGTAGATGTTTTATCCAAAATTACATAATGTAATTCAAAATATAAAATTTCAAGGCCAATGATGTATTTTTATGTAATATCATCTTTTCTTTACCATTTTAATACCTTATTAGGATATGTTGGTGATTTCTATTTACCAATTACAATTCTGCACAAGTTCTCATTCATTAGTTGCATCTGAATTTTGACTTTCCACGTGTGAAAATTGAGACTATTTATTTTTTATAATGTAATTTCCATCTTATGAACTAAAAAAACAAAGACATAGAACATCATTTTCTATTGAAAAGGCATCCATAAAAATAATACGAGAGATATCAACTAAAAACCCTAGTATTCACCTAAGCAAGACTTACAAATGTTCACATTAGGCTTATGAATACATTTAGGCTCATTCATTTATTGTATTGGTAATGAAAAATTAATTTAAATTTATAATATATCCTAAGGCTATTATGAAAATTCTAGCATTTTAATAACCTAAGACAATTATCAATTTATGTAAATACAAATTGACTAAAAAAAATAATACGTTGACTTATAATAGATAAATAATGTATCAACACTAAAATATCTATATCATTATATCTAAGATTAATCGATATGCATAAATTATGTGTTAAATTTAGTGTCATATATTAGAATAGGACCATAATAGTGAAAAGTGTACAACCCTGATTAGAATGATGGAATGCATGGTGAATATTGATCTGGCACATGTGATGTTTGGTAGAGAATTATATCTACCCTTAAAGATAATTGACCTGAAAATGTATTTTTATTCTTGGACAAAAAGGTCAAATGATGTTTGAATTCTAATCAAAGTGAATAATATTTGATAGAAGCATACTGACATGGTTAGATCCACATTGGTGGAAGGATGCCTGAGGTTTTGACAATCAATAATGGATGTGTATATATACAAGTATAATAATTGACCAAGCCATCACTAATGATAAAAAAAATGAAAATTTATTCTTTGTGATAAATAAAATTATACAAATGACAAACCCTCATAGTTGGCAAAACTTTCAATGACATATAAAATTAGATGATGGTTGATAAGGACATTTGAAAAGTTTGTAAAGATGTTAGATTTGCATCATATATGACACAAACAAGTTCACTTTGGCACCAATAAGGTGTTTTTAATGCTAGTATATCCATCCAAGATCTAGTTCAAATATTCAATGCAACCCTCATGACTTTAAAAATATTACATGTGAAAAACCTTGAAATTATCAAGATACCTTAACATTCAAAAATGGCCTAAGATATAGCTATGAATATGACTCTCATAAATGATGGATTAACATTACTCTAATACCAAATATTAAATTTGGTCAGATACCTAATACAATAGAATTTTAAAATTAACATACTAAAAACTTATACATAATTTTTATTCTATATGAAAACATACACATAAATAAGCTATGTATTATAAAGAAATGGAGATGGGACTATCAACACTAACTATGCAATGCATTAATTTTATCAACTAACTTTATACTATTAATAACTTACAAATAATGAAAACACAATAAAAATATAATAATATGATCACGAATAAAAATTTTACTAAAAAAATGCATAACTATATAGATGGAAGTGTCATCAAAGTCATATAACAACATGCTAATAATAATAAGATTGTGTAGAGTAGAGACATGTAACTTCATGAGAGTCAATAAACCCCAAAACACCATTTGTAGAATTATTCCCACTATCCAAACACCCTAGTAGAGGAATATATGCTATGTATATATAGTAATGGTGTTGGTAGATGAGAACATACTACCAGACAAGAAACTCTATTCTTATCCTTCTTTGAACCTAACCAAATAAATCACATAGGAAGGACGATATAATTCAAGCATACTAATAATATTATAAATGAGATAGTCTAATCACTATCATTAAATTAAATAATTCACAATGGACACCAATAAATAATATCCATGGATCATTAAATAAAGCCACATCCTTTAACAAAAGGAAAAAGACATAAAACACAACTTCAAAAATAAGGGAAACTGCAATAATAAAATAATATCATCATATGCTTATGTAAATCTAAAACCTTCAACAAAATGGAAAATGGCTCAAAAATTAGTATTAAATTTTACCTTAACAATGTGGTGATTATTCCCTATAGCTCACATAATTCTATCCTCCAGTTTTACTATAATCCCAATTTATCATCTCACTATAAAATTTCCTCAGTCACAATTGAAAAAATTTCCAATCAAACCCAACTAAATAAATCCATCTCAAGTAGTATCATGATGTGGAAAAAATGAACCAGTTGAACTAGTTGAGAAATTAAAACATGTTAAATAAAACTTCTTTTTCCATGGGCTACTTTCTATATATAATTATCCCTTTGTCAACACATTTATGGTGTCCATTTAACCTTTTAATTATTTCTTATCATTTTGGTTAAGTCACATTGAATGATGAATGGTGACCTCTATACTATTCTAACTTGAATATGTTTTGTGTATTCTTCTTCCTCTATTCACATTTAATTATTTTTTACTAACTGGTTGGCTATAATTATTACTACAATTTATTTTTGCCTTCTATTGTTCACAGTCCATTTGTATATTAAATACTTATCAACCAATATGATCTCTTTTCAATTTACATTATGACATATATCTTCATTGATTGTTGTTATATTTAATATCTAGTGGAGTGTTATCCACTTTATCTCATGTGGCCTTCTTATGCATTATTATAAAGTTATGTATTTGTCCACCATGGCTACCATTATGTGGTTGATGGTTCACTTACTGGACATTCACAAGTATCATTCAATTGGATATATCTTTTATTTTCCCATTATAATTTATGCAGTACATTTTACTTTATCTCATTTATATAATTTTTATTTTCTTACCACTGTGTGCTTATGTGGATAATTTTACACACTTAACATAATGTATCTATTTGCAATTAGGCCACCCAAATCATAATATTCCAAGTGTACATGTGGTTAATGTGGCACATAAACCAATTTTATACCAGGTGACTACCATCACCAATCAATTGTGAATATCTATGCCTATTGTATATATTCTTTATTGGAACTCATGCTTGCATCACATTGAATTAGATATCCACCAATGGAATAAATTCATACCCTTACCAACTCATATCCTCATTGATGTATAATAATATTGTAACACATTTGGAAATATCCTTGTCTTTCACACTATAAACACATTATTGTAAATGAGGTTAGTTCATGTTAGAATACAAAACAAGCATAAAAATATAATCAACATAATTTCCTAGGTGTGGTTCAAGTATTCGGTAAGATCTATAAATGATAAGTAAATAGAAAGAATATAAAAAATATTACCTTCCTGATGGATATCAGTTTCTAGATTGTATAGATCTATTTGTGCCCAAAATGTAGTGAATGAGATCTTTTTCAATGTTTCAACTTTATGTAGATGAAATCTCCCTTTGACTACTTGTGATTTGGTTGAATTATGGAATAAAGTTTGAAGATTATGTTTGATTTCTATAAATTAAGTTTGCACCATAAAAGCTTGTCTATAATGCCAAATGAGCCTTATATTATAGAATTCTCAGATTGATTTCAATAGTCAGATCAAGATCAAGATGTGTGGCCAAAATTCACTCTAATTTCGCGAGTTAATGCCATTAATATTGATGAATTAGTCTACATTAATTAGGCATGGGTTTATATTTTTTGATATTTTCTTACATTTATGCTATTTCTTGACAACTTTCCATGTGATTTCATGACTCCAAATATTTGAATCAACTTTCCATACGAATGAAAGAATAATTTAATTAATGAAATAATAAAATAGGAAATTATAAAAGATATGTAATTTCTAGTTATAATAGATTAGGTTAATTAACAAAGGTTAATTAACTTAATCTAAAGTGATGTGACTTTTGAAATTTTAATAATAATTAAACCTAATTAATCCATAATGTCCCTTACAAAGTCAAATTTTTGACTTGGGATGAGTTAATTGAAGTTGATGATTGGATATGGTTTACTCTCAAAATCAGGGATGCACTAATGCATTTTAGAATATGTACCAAGTGTGTGGGATTTTTTTGGTGTTTCAATGATATTTGACATGATTTACGCATTGTTTTATAAATTCATTTTTATTGCAAACTCAACATGAGAGTGATGAAATTGGAGTGTCTACATTTTTTCCTTGTTTGAAAGGTCATTATGAGACACTGGATGAAGCAACAATTTTTGAAAGAATGAAAAGTTCATTAAAAATGATTTTATAATGGTATGTTCACATTTTGTTCATTGGTGTTCCATTTTATAAAAAATAAGTTCACAAAGATGCCCCAAATGATGTTTGGGACACTCAAGATGCTCCCTTGAGGGATTGGCCAAAAAATAATTTTGACGGATACGCCCTCAAAAAGAAGAAAATGGGACTTACCACAATATAAGAGGTTGATAAACAAATAAAATAGAAGAAAATATGAGGATAAATAGACCATATATCCATGTACATTCCTATGGTGGAAAAAGTATGCAATGGGGGGGAGGTGGGGTGAAAATTCAAATTTGAAGTTATAAACTTATCCCTGGGGGTGAAAATAGTTCATTTTCACCATCCCCTATTGAAAAATTGAGCTCAAGATTTGGACATCAGACCTTTGAGAGAAATGGCATGCATTCAACAATATAGGCATCTTGGTGAATGAGTCCATGAGTATAGGTGACAAACAAGGAGTTGAGCCTTGGTAAGTACTTTCATTTTTTGAATTTTTTTGCATTTAATTCTCATTAGAAGTAGGAATTGTAACAAAATTTCCAATTTTAAAAATATTGAAAATTGTAGTATTTTGTATGTAAATGGTGATATCAACCATAAAATAGTGATATCACCACTGAAAATAGAGGTATCAAGATCAAATAAATGATATCACTGAAAAGGGTGGGAAACACCAAAATAACGAGAATGCCTAATAGTTGGAAAATGTCAAAATGGTATAAAAATGATAAAAAATGGAAATAACACCCTATCAAATAATGATATTTCCATGATAAACAATAATCTCATGAAAATAGCAAAAGAGATAAGAAACCATAATAACACCCTACAAAGTGGAGATATCATCCTTAAAAATGACGTAATGCCTTGTCAAATGATAATAATGCTAAAACAACCAAATATTTAGGAAATGATGAAAATGCCTTATAAAATGGTGAGATTAATGTGTTAAATGGTAAAAATGCCTTGTTAAAAGGTGATATAACCAAAATCGACAGAAACATTCCAAGTGGTAAATGGAAATAATTAGAATAAGTATTTGTCTAAATGTGAAAGTGGAAGTGTGTATCTTAGGTGAGTAGAATGATTTTTTTTAATGTTAAGATGTTGTGTTTGTGTATAGATAGGTCTATTTTGACATATCACGATAACATATTTATCTCTCATGAGCGATGCTCTTATGTCTTATGATGGCTATGCTTATAGATGAAAGAGGCCTTGGAATTTTTAGGGATAGTTGGATTGAGATAAATTTCATATATTCCTATGATTCAAGTATACAAAGCCTACATGTCAATGTTAGTCGAGTGCTAGCACTCAAAGATGAGAAATTTCCATATACCTACTAAAGATGTGATTGTTACATTAGAGGATGTGTGGTAGATACTTCACATCCCTATCTAGAGGTCCACAATTTACTATGTGTAGCAGGGATGATTAGTAGTGATAAAAGACCTAATTATGTCATTGATGTTGTGACTGAGGATGATTTATTGAAATAACATTATTGGATAACCTGACCTTCCTTATAGATTGAGTTCAACCATTTGTTAACATAGAGGTTGTGATTTTGATGGTTATTATCAGTGGTATATTATTTCCTAACAAGAGTGATCATTTTTTTACAAGTTTGATAAGAGTGGTCTAGGACATGATAGGCTTGACTATGTCCTTTGCCTAGGGCAAAGTAGTATTGGTTCAATTGTATATATATTTATATATGATGGTCTATTGGGGCTGAGGGATAGAAGTATTAGGCCCTACACACTACTTCAAATCTAGGCTTGGGAGAACATTTTGATAGAGTGACTAGTAGGGGACAAATGATAGTGATAACCAAAGGATCCACTAGTTTATGGCTAGTACATGATAGGAGGGACACGAAAGGGGAACTAAGGAGATATATACTTTTATCAATGATAAATTGATGATATGGTAAAATGGGACTTTATTTGGAAACCATAAATGCACATTCATTTTGTCTAGTGATAATATGGTCATGTGACATAGTACATGAACACCCCATGCTACATTACAGGTTACCCCAAATTTATAGTATAGAAATATCCAATAGATTGCATTTAGAGGTAGTTTTTGAAGCATTAAGATATACCAATGGACTGAAATATTTTTCCCATGTGACTCAAGATATTATAAATTTGGGGCTTCCCATACCTAGAGTGGTAGTAGTTGGAAGCCTATTGGCTTTTCAGCCAATGGTGTGGGCATATGAGGTAGGGATAGAATATGTGGGGGTGACTAAAACATACAAAAATTGGTGGGAATAGTTGAGAATAGTGAAATTGACTAGAACTAGGCCTTTAAGGTGTGATAAATTAAGGTTGTATCAACAAAAAATAGAGATATGTTAGGGAAACACCTAGATAGGTAAAGGAATAAAATACATCTCATGTGGCTCTTCACAAATAGGTTCCACCACATTAGGCATCAATGTATCATATGATACCTATGATTATAGACTCTAGTTTTGATAGTACTATAATTAGCATAAATAATAACATTAGTAGAAGAAACATAAGAAAGGAGTCTTCAAAATAAGACATGGAGATGGGAGAGGGTCTCAGCCTAAATGGAGAGGAGGGATAGATAAATTTACAAGACACTGAGGTGACCCTTGCTATCACATGAGGGTCAAGATATGACAAAGGATAGTCATAAAATGAGCTAGGGCCATCTCATCTAATTAAATCAAAGGCTACCTAGGCCATTATATAAAATATATAGAGGGAGATAACAACTAGGATCACAGAGATATCAAGGTTGGAGGAGGAGGTGTCTGGGTTACAGAGATAATTAACATGGGCCTAGGGTGAGGCTACCAAGTTATAGGGATTTATTATAGATCAGGATACAAATATAGCTACACATTTCCTAGATGAAAACTATATAGGGAAATCTCATCTTGAGGGATGTATATTTATCTAAAAATATTAGGTAGTAAGACAAGGCCAGAGCTAATGCATAGAGGCTCCATGAGGAGTTATATTTAGATAAATATATTATGAAAGATTAGGGGGTTGGCCAGGGTACTATATGATGTGGTGAAAGCCAAGGATGATTCTTATAGGCCAAGGATGAGACTAGATACTATCATATTTTGTATGAGTCAACGGTACTAGTAGGGGCCATGTTATTGATATTTCATAAGCATATGTAGAGTCAAAGGTCTAGCCACACATCCAAATAACATCATACCATGGTGGTTAAGATATCACTAGCATAACCTCCCTCATATTAGAAAGTCATGATCCCACCACAAAATCCACCAGTACATGGTACAAGGTATATCTTCCAACATGAGAGTCCATAGAGGATCCCTCCTAGGGATGATCAAAGTCAAAGCTGATTTTTAATTATGGGTTAACATTTTATATTTTACAATGTATATACCAATGTGTAGACATTGTTTTGAGATGTACACAGATATTCATTTTTTATTTTATGACCTTTACAAAAATAACAATAAATAATGCAAGTAATAACTTACATAGAAAATGGCTAAGACAGATGATCTGGAGGCTAAAACCTAAGGCAAAGATTGGTTTGAATGCCAAAAATAGGATCTACGTGTAAAAACCCCATACTATATCAGCACAAGACAATGTTATCTCACACAACCTCTCAATCTAGCTTATTACATAAGTATTTCATGGACTAGGTTTAGGTAAAACATAAATCTAGACGTGAAAATAGCTTGAAAACACCTTAGAAGACACCCTAAAGGAGGTTAAAAAGGAGGACAATTGATGAGGAAGATTATCATTCACAATTCCATCATGGACAAATCACTCAACATAGATCCAAGGAAAGAGTTAGGTAAAGAAAGTTTATTATTACATCAAGAGGTAGTTCTTACAACTTCTTGATAGGGTTTATTCTAATCAAGATGAGCATATTTTACAATATCTCAGAGAGTGCCCTGCTCTTCAAGATCAAAGATTACTTGTGGGAATCTAAAATTAGAAAGAGTTTATAAAATGAGAAAGAATGGGATGAAATAGGATAAAGGGAGAGAGAAGAGGGAGGGTGAGTACATAAATCAATGAGGTTCAATCACTTGGATAGTGTCCCAAATACCTTTCTTAAATTCCCCACCACCTTTTGAGTTGATAGAACTAATCCTTCCTTAACAAGCTATCCTACATTTATCCCAATATCCTTCAAGCTTTTCTCATTGGATGAGAGATCCACTAGAAGACAAAGGTTCATTTTGCAGATGATGGGTCATGATCTTACCAAGAAATGAAAATCCTTAAAGACTTTGAGAAGAATTAAATGATCCACTTTCACTCTCCAATCCCAAAAATTGATCCTTGAACTTATACTCCACCTTACACTTGGCTTCATTATAAGGATAAAATACTCATATCCTTGGGCCTAACAAAGCCATGACTATATCTACCTTAATTGGTTGTAGGTACCTATTTTTTGAGGAGCTGACTATGGTGAAAGAAAAGACACTCATTTATATCTATCTTTACTTCAAACCTAAAAGTACCTTTACTATATATATTGAAAACCTATTCATTTATTGGTTTTCCTATAGTTATCCTATTAATGAAAAGCCTACAGGACACATAGCTTCCTTCTTTATCTCTATTAGGTTTAAATAGACCTATCCTACCACTAAACCCTAAAGAAGATGAGAACTCATTATATGCAAAGATCATATTTAAGTAGTAATGATCATAATCATGAAATAATACTATAACCCCAAAATATGGGTTTTGTAAGTTCTAAATCATTGAACCAAAGGTTGAGACTAAACTTTAATGGTAATGTAACTTAAACATTGATAACCCTGACTACATGATGTGTCCTATGCTTAATGGTACTCTGACTGACTCTAATGGTAACATATTCCCTTTGAAATATTTTATTTGGTTCAACCTTAACCATGTTTAGCCTCTAATCTAAGCCTCATGTCTTTGAATTTAACATCAACCACCAATCTTGATCCAGGCTCTTCAATCATGCCATTTGTCAACTACACATCCCTTCTCAAAATCCTATTTTCAGTATATCTACTTCTAGTATTATGCCCCATGTTTAATTCACATGAAATATTTCTCATTGAAATTTTGACCTTACATACACAGTCAATTTATTTGGTCTGATTGAATGTGTGTCATTAATCTCCTTCTACTTGATCTAGCATGCATTATTGATCTGTTAAGTTACTATGATCATGACAGTTATCAACCCTTCACTTGATCTCAAGATCCTATGACTTTTTGAATTGATAATTACCATTATATCTTAGGTGCATGATCAAATGTGATCCTTTAGATATTTTGGACTTGTTGATGTCATCATGTTGCCACTCGTTGTTAGATCTTTGATTTGATTGAATGCTGATTGTTGATCTTGTTCTAGACAATTTTTGACTCTTTAACCTTAATCATACCATAGATATTCTACCTGAGCTCCTATGATCTTAAAATTTCTCATATGTTTGTTCATCCTCATAACATTTTGAATTTAAACTCCTATTTTCCATAGCTTTAACTTAACATCCCCATGCACATCCCACTCTACTAATTCATCTTTGAATGCTTATATCTTGAGATAGAAAACTCATAAAGATATGAAATTTGCAAAGGATGTTTATGGGACCAAAATCATCATGTCCATGCATTCCTTTATCTTTATTTAATATCACAAGTATATATATCAAATGTGAAACTAGACTGATCTATTCATTCTTACATGATGTGTCATGATGGTTTGGCTCCGTAAAATAACCAAGTTTACACTTTAAGCTTACTTAAAGTGTTTCAAAATCTTTCAACCAACAAGTGATCTTCATGAAAGTTATTTTATTTGCCTCCTATAAAATTTCTTCTCAACCAAGACCCTGCTCAGCTTCAAACCACATCTAGTTAAAAATTTCTTATGTGGGCCAAATTTGGCCAACATCTTTGATGATTCAACTAGGAAGCATGCCTGCTATGCTTGAGAACCAATACTAGTTGCCTTGTCTAATCCATTGGGCATGGAGTCATAAGTCTTTACTCTTAGCTAACATGAAATGATGCAATGGTTCCCCTCTAGATAACTCCCTCTTAAAGCAATAGGAAAAATAAGAAACAAAATAAACAAAGTGCCCAAGACACTTTGGAAAAGGAAACCCATAATGGGAAAATAATGTGCACAAGGCACTTAGAGGAAAATTAAAAAACTATTCTTATATGTACATGGATATAACTTACAACTATCTTCCTCTTGGATCAAATGGAAAATATTTAGCATCACTCAGTTGTGGTGGACCGAGATGGAAAACACTTTGATTTTGAGAGATCATGATATGTACGATAAGATACTTGGTTGTTGACTCTTTTGGCATGCTCTCAAGAGGATGAAATGGGAAAAACATGTATTTAATGTATACATACTAGTCTATTTCTTCAATTTTTACTCCAAAATGGACTATAAGAGCACCTATAACCTCTTCATCTGATGGCTCCTTTGAACATTAAGGCTAATTGTCTAGGCTTAGGGGGGGAATCTCTAAGTCATCCCAAAAGGTAGCTTCTTCTTGGTCATCAAGGATAATTCCAACTTAAAAACCATCCTTGATTTGATTACTTTGAAAGGAACCATATGGTAGTTATTCAACCCATATAAGTTTCAAAATGTTAAGGCATCAATACTACCTTTAAGATATAATTCTTCAGTGTCAAATCCATGCCACAATAGCTGGTCCAAACTTGATTTATCCTCCTCTAAATGGATTGGATTGCATATCATGATCTCCTCATCATAAACACTTGTGTTTTCTTCTTCACATTCACCTATGCTTATAATATCCTCCTATATTCTTTTCAAAATAGACTATTTATCCAAGAGGGAGATGGTGGGAAACTGAATAATTTTACCTTGATTGTAGCTTAGGAGAGTATCCTTATAACTAGGTTCTTTGAAGGCTCTCTTTGGTGGCTCTTGGGGGAGGGAGATAGAGTCATGTAAATTTTGTATGGAAAGCTCATTGAGCTAAGCTAACACCTCTTTTTCTTGAATTGGTTCCTAGACTACCTCATTTATCACTTCCTCTCTCTTCTTTATGCCCTCCTTGATTTATTTCCATGAGGGGAAATAATAATGTTTGGCCACCTTCTCCTTTTCCTAAATGGGTGTGGGATAGGGTGGTTTCACAATATAAGGTATGACATATTCAGGGTCATTGGCATAGGATAATATCCAAGGTGGGATGGCTTCATGCTCCTTAGTTGAATGATTTTTAATGAATTTTTTGGATCTTAACAAAGATGAGGTTTGAAAAGGTGGACTAGGGGGTTTGGTTTCAGCATAAACAAGAGTGGGAGATGGAAAATGGGGTAGAGGATTGGCTTCTCTCATTCTTAAGAGTAAATAATAGTCATTTTCTTTTCTAGGTTGGTCTTTCCTAACTAAGTATTATTCTTGAAACCTCAACTCCTATTCTTAAACATAATCTTGGTGTTTAATATTCTATTGTTACTTATAGTTCTCTTATTCCCTATCAAAATCTCTTAATTATTTTTTAAGAACAATCCATATCTCCCTAATCTTATTTTGTGGTTGACTAGAGAGAGGCAAATTCTAACAAGGCTGATACATTGAATCTTGAGGTCCACTTGGGGTGAAGCCACGAACATTGATAACTTGATATGAAGGATAAGGAATGAAAGAAAATGCATTTTGATCAAATGGGTGATGGTAAACACCAAATGATGGTGATTAGGAACCTAGGCCACCAATACCAATAGATGTTCATAGTGGAGTATACATTGGTGTTTGCAAATGCACCTCTAAGGGAAGATTAGATTGAAAGGCAACACTAGGAACCTTTCAGTGAGATGTGGAATGTATTAAAGTCCCATTGGGCATACCATAAACTATTATGATGTGATATTTCACCCTTGTATATGAGTTCTTTAGGCTTCCCCACTCCCAATCACAATATAAGAACAATGTTAGGGTGTGGGTATCATATGGTTGGGTTGAACCTCCAATGAAGGCTAGCTTCCTCTTGATGAATCACCTAAACTAATGTTTACATATGGAAAATGGTTATTAAGGGGAAAGGGATTCTAATAAATCTAAAAGGTGATGCACCAAATAAAAATGGATACTCCCATAATCTTGAACCCACACTATATTAGCATAAGTCAATGCTAGCTCACAAAACCTCACAATATAGCTCATTGCATAAGTATTTCATGGACTAGGTTCAAGGAAAACACAAATATAGACCTATAAACATATTTAAAACACATTAGAAGACACCCCAAAAGAGGTCAAAAAGGAGGACAATGGATGAGGAAGATTTTCCTTCATAATTCCATCATGTACAACTCACTCAACACAGATCTAAGGTAAGAGATAGGTAATGAAAGTCTATTATTGCATCAAGAGTTAGCTCTTACAAATGCTTGATAGGGTTTAGCCTAGTCAAAATGATCATATTTTGTAATATCTCAGAGAGTCTCCTACTCTTCAATATCAAAGAGTCCTTGTGGGAATTTAAAATCAGAGAGAGTTTACAAAATGAGAAAGAATGGGGTGATATAGGAGAAAGGGATAGAGAAGAGGGATCATGAGTATAAAAATTAATAAATGAGGTCCAATCACTTGGATATATTCCCAACCAACTTTTTTGAATTCTCTGCCACCTTTTGAGTCAATAGGACTAATCCTTCCTCAATAAACTAGCCTATATTTGTCCCAATAGCCTTAAAGCTTTTCTCATTGGTTAAGATATTCACTAGAAGACAAGGGTTTGTTTTATAGTTGATGGGTCATGATCTTACCAAGAAATGAAAATCCTTAAAGGCTCTAAGAAGAATTAAATGCTCCACTTGAACTCTCCAATCCCCAAAACTGCTCTTTGAACTTCTATGCCACCTTCCACTTGGCCTCATTATAAGTAAAAAATCTTCATATCCTTGGGCCTGACAAAGCCATGACTATATCTACCTTGAGCAGATGTAGGTACCCATTTATCGAGGACCTGACCATGGAAAAAGACAAGCCACTCATCTATATCCCATTTATATCTTCCTCTACTATGAACCTAAATGTAGATTTACTATAGATTGAAAACCAATTCATTTATTGGTTTTCCTATAGTTATCCTATCAATGAAAATCCTATAGGCCACGTATCTTCCTTCTTGATCTCTATTAGGTTTAAATAGACCTATCCTACCTGTGAACCCTAAGGAAGCTAAGAACTCATTATATGCATAGATCTTCTTTAAAGATTAATGATCATAGTCATGAAATAATACTACAACCCAAAAAGATGGGCTTTTTAAGTTCTAAATCTTTGAACTAGAGGTTGAGACTAAACTTTAATGGTGATTGAACCTTAACATTGACAACCTTGACTACATGATTGTGTCCTATGCTTAATGGTGCTCTAACTAAACTTTAATGGTAGCATATTCCCTTTTAAATATTTTCTCTTATTTTACCTTAACCATGTTTGACCTTTACTCAAAGCCTCATGTCTTTGAATTTAATATCAACCACTGATATTTATCTAGGCTTCTCGATCATGCCATTTATCATCTACGCATCCCTTCTCAGGATCCTAATGTCAATATATCTACTTCCATACTTATGCCACATATCAACCTCATATGCAATCTAGCTCAATAACCTTTTTTCCGTATGCAAACCATCAATTTACTTGGTCTGAATGAATACATGTCATTAGTCTCTTTCTACTTGATTGAACATGTATCATTGATCTACTAAGTCACTATGATCATGACACTTGTCATCCCTTCACTTGATCTCAAGATCCTCTAGCTTTTTAACTTGATTATCATCATTAGTTATTAGTTGTACAAACAAATGCACTCTATTATATATTTGAAACCCACTAATGTCATCAAGTTACTAGTCATCATTATATCTTTGATTTGAATGAATGCCAACTATTGATCTTGTTTCAGGCACTTTTTGACTCTTTAACCTTATGCATGTCATAGATCTTCTACCCAATCTCCTGATATCTTGACAATTCTTAATTTTATGTTCATCCTTGGAAAATTTTGAATTCAAATGGCTATTTATAATAGCTTTAACTTGATGTCCCCATGCATGTCCCACTCTGTTATTTCATCTTTGAATGTTTATATCTTGAGATATAAAACTCATCAAGATACAAAATTTGTAGAAGATGTTTATGGGGCCAAAGTCACCATATCCATGTAGTAGTTTAAATCTAGTTGACATCCTAATTATATATATTAAATGAGCATCCAAACCAATTTTTTCATTCTTGCATGATGTGTAATGATGTCTAGCTCCTTAAAATCACCAAGTTTACACTTTAAGCTTGCTTAAAGTGTTTAAAAAGCTTGCAACCAAAAAGTGATCTACATGACGGTTGTTTGTTCCTACTCCTATCAAATTACTTCTCAACTAAGACCCTAATCAAATTTAAACCACATCTAATTAAAAATTTCTTATTTGGGCCAAATTTGGACAACAGTGTCCTAATTGGATGGAAGAGCCATGTTTGGATATGTAGAGCTAGTGTTCCTATTTTGGTGATAGTGTCCTCTGTACAAGACTATCTTAAACTTATGAGTGAACATGTGTTTGGTTTTTTGAGGTTTTTTCCTATGTGCATGAGTCTTAAAACCTTGTATATAGCCTAGTTTGAATGAATTTTTGATAAAACCCTAATCCTCTATGATGTTAGAGCATCTGGTTGATACAAGTTAAAAAGTGTGTTTGTTAGTGGGGTAGGGTAGACATCTTCAACACCCTACTATGAAGAGGGTTTCCTACATACTAATAATATAAATAGGGAACAAGCTCAATGTAGTTCTCCCCACCTAAGTGTTGGTTTAAGTGCAAGTAAATCTAGTATGATAGTGGACTTGAGTGCATTAAATGTGCTCAAGACTATAAATTTGGGTAATTTGAGATTAGGACCATTGTAGATGGTAGTATTCATAATTAGGGAATAATAAGGATTGGTAACCTTAATTATAAACAATTTATTTTGATTTTTAATGTGTATTTTACATCTAATTTCCATCTAGTGGTTATAGGGCTAAAATTCATGTATTTATATTGTTTTGATGCTTATGTGGGTGTTAAAATATGTCTAAACCAAACCTAAGAGGTCTTATATTTAAAAATATATTTGTTTGTGAAAAATGGAGGGAAATGAGATTAACACCATTATTCAGACACTAGCACCATGTGATGTTGTTGCCCTTATTATGGATCTAGTGTCCAAGTGGAAGAACACTAGGCACAAAGGGATAGGATGCAAGAATAATGGTCTAGGACTACTTTAGGGATGAATAGGGATTCTTGTGGCCTACAAGAAGGATGTATAAGTGTTAAAATAGGTTTTAGGATAGGTCTAGGGATAAACTATGGATAGGTAGTCTCATGTAGCACTATTATCACTCAAAAAAGAAGGTTAGATAAGTGTAAAAATAGGTTCTAAGATAGGTCTAGGGCTAAGCTATGGATAGGTAGTCTCAAGTAGAAATCTTATCACTCAAATACCAATTTTATATGATTACATCCCACCCCTCCCTCTTTATAATATAAATTTAGTAAAGCAAAATGACTATTAAAAATGAAAAAGAAACATACTTGGACCTACCTAAAAGGTGAAGCCCATGAAACTAGGTCTGAGTATGTGAAGCATGATCTAGTATGTGTATTGAAAGTGAAGTGTGCATAAATCAATCCTTACTTGAGAGATATTAAAATCAAATACAAAATTGAGTAAAGAAGTGAAACTGAGTAAAATGGAGTAAAGGGATATGAGAGAGGAAAAGAATAAATACACTTCATTGAGTACACAAACCAATGCATAAACCTAGTGACAAATTATGTGTATGCATTTATATATTGATCAATTAGTGAATATTTTGGACTGAAATAATGGCTTGTTCAATTCTCATGTGTGGATGTCTCAATAACTCAAATTGATTTTGAATCCTTCATTTCCCACCCCAACTTAGTGGATCATGACTTGTGAATAGCTTGGATTGGAATGATGGTATGTCCAAACCTATAATGTAGGTGGCTCAAGAACTTAAGTAGGTGATGACTCCATCATTACCTACCCATGTGTAGTATATGCATCTAAAATTAAAACTACATGATGTACTATAAATGTCTAACTAGGAATGTCATCTCTATGACTACTTGGGTATATTAGGCAACTATGGGCCACTCAAGAATGCCAACCATTACATATGGATTAAGGCATGAAACTAGTGTGTAACCTATAATATGATGTTGGATGTATATAGTGTAGAGAATGACATAGATTTTTTCATTCCAACTGATCAACCAGTGCGTAAATGAGCATAAAAAATAATGTGTTGCACACATGCCCCTGAATATGATATCTAATTATATGAATTCTAGACTAATTTATAATAATATGTATCTATGCATCTGAATTGAACATGGTAATGGTAATGTCATGCATGATATCCCTAATCTAGGTAAACTAGTATGAATCTGAGCAAACCTAATAAATTTTTAACTGAACCTATAAAAACCTATATTATACCTAATATAATTTTTTGTCCAATCTTTTTTTTATGAAATTAATTCATCTGGACTAGAGTTCCACATTTTGGACAATAATGATGTGGTGTTAGTATCCCAATTTGGGTAATAATGTCCTTCTACTCTGATTTATGTGTAACTATATTGATCTCTATGCCATTATTTTCCCACTATGTTTACTTGAGTCTGATTTCTATAGTATAATCTTGTGTGCTAAAAATTTACTATGAATGCATTATAGGATCCTGGTCTCTATGACAAATTCCTGTGTATTCCCCCTCTTTTGAGGGCAGTTCTTTAACCTGTGTAAGAACTGTCATAAAAGAAAAAGGTCTAAAAAATATGTACTAGCTAGAGAATATATGATATTTTCATACTAATCTAGTATAATGTTCATACATAACATCAAAATGTAAGATAATTTAAGCATAAGTTTGTAATGTGCAATATATGTCATGTCTAGCATTCACAAGGGTGTCAAGATAGATGTAACAATGTATGTAACATCAAATTTGAGTAATAATTAAGTAGCTACCTAAAGAGATAGGGCATGATGTCCATCATAACAGCCAAGTAGGAAGGGAAGATGCATGAGGACCATCTTGTCATCTAAAACTAGAGTGTGTAAAAATCAATAGACAAGTGTCATGGCCATGATGCATGAAAAAAACATACATACAACACACATGAGGCATGCAAAGTAGGCCAATGGGCCACAATACAAGGGATATGGGCACATGTCACTAAATATAAGAAAAAAACATACAAGGACATGTTAAAATTTCCACATACGTAATAAACAAGCAATTTGTCTTAGATCCACATAGATGGACATGCTAAATGTCCACATACAAAATCAGGTAGGCACACACAAGGACATAGACACATGTCCAAAGCAAAAATACTATATAAAGAAGTGGCATAAAGACAAAGAGAAATGGAATATTAAAATGCCCTCAAATAGAAGAAGCATAGAGATATAATAAGTTCTAAACTAGGAAAGCTAGACATGAAAGTATGCATGAACATGTAATATAAAGTTTTGTAAGAAATAAGATATACATATGCTAAGTCTGAAATAGTAATAGCAGCAAAAAATCTAAGTAAGTGTAGCATGGTCAATACCAAGATATAACAATGTTAAATTTGTGATGTAGAGTATAGAAATATGTAACTTGGTCATTAAATCTGTGTATAAGGTGACCCCAAATGGGTGAATGTGCCAAATGAAGAACCCGTGTATTATTGTATATTACCCTAATGGGTAGTGTTGACCAAAATTTTTACCCCAGCTCAAATTAGGTCAACCCTCTACATGTTCAAACTTTTTGTAAAGTAACCTAGGTTTTAAAATGGTCACCATGGTCATAAATGATGTCAAGTTACACCTTTGAGGTAACTAATCTATAGGTGTGAATGATTTAATAAAGGGTCAAAACATCCACACAGATGATTGTTAGACTCAGGTAGTTTCAAGAGATCAAAAATTGATGAAAATTGGTTTCTTTGTCCTTTCACTCCCTTGGACAACTTAGAAAGGGGCAACATTTTTAATTTGGTATGGAATAGAGAATAGGAGTTGGAGTGAGTGAACTTGGTGTATGTTGGAGGACATTATGAGCTTACATATCATGTTTATATTTTCAATATTGATGTCCTATGATTTATGAATAATCATTAATGTTTTTATCACCTCCAAACTACCTATACAATCCCAATGGCTCAATTTTTCTTATGTAATTACATTTTAGAAATTAGTCTATGTGAACTAAGTGATGTATGTATAATTTAAAATGATATCCACCTATTTCTTGTTGAATTAAATTTGGTTTGGCATGTGTGGTCATGGAAATATAGGCATAACCATCTCCTTATATTAGAAGTGAATATTAATGGTCTACGAAACAATGTTTGATAGTTGCAGATTTTATCCTTCTATGAGTGGATTAAATTCTAGATTAGTACAATTTTTTTCAACTACTCATATCATGGCGGGTTATATTCTCCATTGAATGATGTATTGGAGAGATCTCCAAGGCACCTCAAAGACAAAGAAGTGCAAATAAGATAACAAAACTAATAGAGACCTATAGGGTTTTGTGTGTAGGTGATCAAAAGTATAGGGGGTATAATGATGTGCCTTGAAGAGGACATTAATCTAGGAATATAGTTATAATACCTCTTGTTAAGGATTGAGGATTGTAATATTGCATGATAGGTTTAAAAGACCAGCTCAAGACTCACATACATAGCTCATCTAGAGAACCACATACAACTTGTTATGGAGAAGTGTGATTTGACAATGACATTCCAAAAGAGTAAGGAATTTAAAGTATTTTATAATATTCTCAAGATAACAAAAATAGTAATTATCCATTAAAAAAGGTTGTAGATTGATTTTGAGATTCAATTCAATATCAAACATAGTCAAGACCCCCTCAGGAAACACCTACAGTTAGTCAAGTTGAAAAGTTATTTTGGATAGAGATAAAGAAGAAAAAAAAAATTCTAAGGATTTTAATGAGATACTTATTTATCACAATAACATGACTGAAGGGAGATTTCAATGTTGAATAGGGTTCCTAAACCATCAAAACTCTAAACCGCTGCACTCATAAATCCTCATACACACCTACAATCAATAGTTTAGAAAGATGGTTTTGAAATAATAGTGAGTTGATGATTTGGAATGAAATTAGAGTTTATATTATTTTAATAAGGTTATATACTATAAATAATCATGATAGGATAGGGATAGTGTTATAAATAGGACTCCTAAAATACTATGTTAGTAGACCAGTATCAAGGGAACACACACAGGCATACATTCTACCCAAGTGACTTAAGGCCTATCCAAAGCTTGATGTGGTGGTTATGTGAATATTTTAAGGATTTAAAGTATTTCTCAAATCATCAAGTTATCAATCCAAACACACTAACTCAATTGAAGGTATAATAATTTCAAACTCTATTTGAAAACCCTATATAGTCCTAACAAGTCTATAACTAGTTTTGAGAATTTGAAGTGTTAAGGCCTCTATGGGTATTATAAAACTTTATAAATTGATAAATAAGGTCATGATGGAGGTTAATGAGACCTCCATGGTTTTATTTAGGTCAGATTAAAAATGGAATTATTCACTATTTTATCTTAGACCTGAGACACTCCACAAGCAATGCAATTTGTAGACCTAGTGCATTGATGAGAAAAGGATGAATGGTAGAGACTTGAGGAACTATGGGATGATATTTAGGATTAAAATGGATATGCATAAGTTTTTAGGAGGTCCTCAAGTCACTATAACCATTTATAGGTTCTCACATACTCAAAAAAGCTTTATGCCTTTGAGGCCTAGAATTAGGCATGAACCTCATGCTTTAAATGCCATACCTAGTAGTGATTTATATCTAATTTTCACTCTCTCAAGCTCCATACCACTCATTATTTCTATACCATCACTTGTATGGATGGGTCAAATTTTTTGTTTTCTATAGTATTTGAAGTGATTTGAAGGTGTATAAGGGAATAAATGAGTGAAATTCATGGTTTAACGTGTGTGGATATGTGTTATAACTCATCAAACCCCATTATCACCTTAGTAATGCATTGAAACCCCTTTTCTATATTAATTATTGCAGACAGTCTTGGACAAAACAGTGAGAAGAAAGGTGACTACCAAGTTTAAGATGAGAAGTGTGATTTTTATTTTTATTAAGGCATATATGATAGAATATAAGATAGAGAGTTTATGATGATGTGTCTCACATATATACAGTGAACTCTCTTGAGCATATGTAGGTCACCCTAGTGATAAGTGTGAGAGTTTAGGGCTAGTGAGTAACTGCAAGGAAGTGAACAACAAGTGGTAAAGCGAAGACTATCAGTTGGAGAGGTGCATAATTACCTGCACCAATCATGTTTCCAACTTCTGAATTCAGTACATATGTGTCAATGACATCTAATTCAAGTTTAGATAGTTATTAGACTCCTCATTAAGAAGAGTAGTATCAATAAGGATAATGAAGTATCCATATGCCAACTCAAGAGGATGCCATATTTTAGATTGAAACTTGTTTAAGATAAATTCATGAATTATTTTATAACTCTTTATCTTAAATTTTAATTAGTCTTAAACAATTGACACTTGGCATTTTGATTCTCCAGTGTCACTCTTTCTCTCTCCACCTATTGCTCTATACATTGAAGCCATTTTGGCATTGTAAAGAATCCACAATTGGTATGGTGAAGACCTAATAGTGTGACATCTTATTTAGCCTTTTAATAAATTTATTAAGCTAGTTTAATCTCTAAAATTATTTCTTAAGTATGTCAAGTAGTCCATTTGGATGATAAGTGATGATTTTTTCTCCTTGCTTACATTCTACTCTTGTATGCATTGTTTAAGAAATATTTCTTCTAACAGGTCTCA
The DNA here is from genome assembly GCA_037957365.1 of Torreya grandis. Classification (NCBI taxonomy): domain Eukaryota; kingdom Viridiplantae; phylum Streptophyta; class Pinopsida; order Cupressales; family Taxaceae; genus Torreya; species Torreya grandis. Next base: position 952,091 of record JARHVA010000134.1, on the reverse strand, counting down.
TAAAGTGTAAATGTTTGTCAGGTGTATTTTAAGTGTGAATGAGATTAGTAGTTTCTAAGATCAGACCTCATATTCATCCACATTTAGAAATTCATCACAATCTATCTCCATGTAGAAACACTTATGCTAGAAAAACCTTGAGTTGAGATTAGTTTTGGTAATTTGCCTTCATAGTGCAAGTTTCAATTATGTTTATGGTGATATTATTGGCGTATCACCTCCATTAGTATAGGTTAATTTTATGTTTCCTTCTTCTCTTTTCACCCCAATAAGTTATTAGTCTAGTGTAATTTGTGAGCCTAAACAAATAGATTAAGGGAGCTAGCCCATAATCTAGAGATATATCTCTTGTAGCAATCTGCCTATATTCAGAGATAGTTCTATGTTATCCCAAATTTGAGAAGGCCTAATTGAATTATATATGGTGCATATTTGGGATATAATAGTTATATCATGCCCAATATGACATGTGGTCCAAGAAGGTTGTCCAAGGTGGATGTTGGTCTTGATAGTAAAGAGGCTATAATAGTCTATTTCCTATAGTATCTGGCGACTCCAACAATTGACTCTTGGTGGAAGAATAGTGCATTATTTCATTCCTAAGGTAAGTACAAGATCCCAAACCAAATTAATTACTTTTGATTTCCAAGAGATTTTTATTATTCATTTAAATCATATATATTTTCTAACACCCATCCTTACCCAAAGAGATCAGACCCTGTTCATAGACCTATAATAAAGTTTTTGATTGGCCCAATCTTGAAAAGTACTAAAGCTATAACGGAAATTAACCTAACTTATATTGACTTTAATGGATATATTCCTCTGAGACTTGTCCATTATGATGATATTTCCATATTAGCTATCAAAAGTGTCCTTTCATACATAGGTGAGACTTCTATTACTTCTATTGAGCACATTAGAAAGATTACCAACTTTTATAATATACATCATATCATTGAGGAGAATATATCCATTAATTTTTTGGGTTTTTCTTTCTAGGGGAAGGCTCTTAATTGGTATGTTAATTTGTCTCCTGAATCTATTACCACATGGGATGAATTGGGTGATACTTTGAGCATAAGAGTGATAACTTGTTATTGACTGAGAAACTAACCAATATAAGGAGAGCACCTCAAGAAGTTATTCAAGAATTTAACACAAGGTTTTAGAAGATATGGGGTAGGATACAAATCTTTTTAAGACCTACTATACATCATGATTTCCTTTATTATCTTAATTACTTTAACAGTGATATTTCTATGATGGTATAATCTATAAGAGGGAACACATTGACTAATGCCTATGAAGTGGTCATTAGGGCTGAGAATTATTCAATTCAAACTGAGAAGATTTCTCCAAGACCCATATGCATTTATTCCCTAATTTAAAAATCTCTACACATGTTTTTGCTTCTATCCCTACACTAAAACATAAGCCGATTTCCCCTAGTTAGTCAATTAAATCTAATGAGGAAGAAAGAGTGAAAGCTCTTAAACAAGAAATTTTAGGTCTTAATAGGATCATATAATAGTAGCATGTGAGACCTTTCAAAATCCACTATCAAGGAAATATACCACCTTTCAATGTCATCTTCAAGGTCAAGGATAACTAGTTCAAGGTTTTAGAAGATATGGGGTAGGATCCAAATCTTTGTAAGACCTACTATACATCATGATTTCCTTTATTATCCTAATTACTTTAACAGTGATATTTCTATGATGGTATAATCTATAAGAGGGAACACATTGACTAATGCCTATGAAGTGGCCATTAGGGCTGAGAATTATTCAATTCAAACTGAGAAGATTTATCCAAGACCCCTATGGATTTATTCCCTAATTTACAAATCTCTACACATGTTTTCGCTTCTATCCCTACACTAAAACATAAGACAATTGCCCCTAGTTAGTCAATTAAATCTAATGAGGAAGAAAGAGTGAAAGCTCTTAAACAAGAAATTTTAGGTCTTAATAGGATCATATAATAGTAGCATGTGAGACCTTTCAAAAGCCACTATCAAGGCAATATACCACCTTTCAAGGTCATCTTCAAGGTCAAGGGTAAAATCATATGAGAATTATAATACCAATTCTCTCTCCACCTCAAAAGCATTAGTGCCTACTCAAAACAACCTTGCTCAAGAGAATGAGGGTTAACCTCCATGGAATAAACCTTATGATCCATCTACTTATGTGAATGAGTCTTCAATCAATATTTCATGGTAAATTTGGGAACAATTATAGCCATGAATCAATTTGATGTACCTAATGGAGGGGAGAACAATAGAGAGAGTAATCAAGTGGGGTCTAATTTAGTCAAATATCAGAAAGATGACTCATGTGTTGTGAATTTCCAAGGGAAATCAAGCAAATATTCAAGTCCTATAGCTACAAATGCAAGGTCAAAGAGAAAGGCAAGTGAATAGGTTCCAGGGGATGGTAATGGTCCATCAATGAGTTTTAAATCATACTAAAGGGTAGGTATGTATAATGTAGTACCAAATTCACAAATAGATCAAGTAATTCAAAATTTTAAGAGTTCTTTCACACCTTAGAATTTTCAAGTCATAGGCAACACTATTCTTATTAGTGGACAAGCACAGGTTAGTGGCTCTTTCACTAACACAGTAGATCAAATGAAGAAGGATCATGCAAATATATTAATATGGGATATACTAGAAATACCTAGAAAAGCATACCTATTCTAAGAATAATTGTCCAAACTTAGCATGACAACCAAGCAACCTAGTGGGAAAGAGGTAACCTTGACAAGAACATTGAATCATAGTGAAGGAAAACCAAAAAAAATTGAGAAAGTAGATAAAACTCCTCCATTTTATTTCTCTATCATCAATGGATATGCTTTGATTCATAATTATTTGATTGATAGTGGAGATATTACTTCAGTCATGCCTAAAAAATTAGCTGATAAGTTGAATTTGAAGTATGAATCTCATTCCAAAGGAGTGTTACAACTAGATAGATAACTACCAAAATAATTAGAATAATAAAAAGTTTGTAACTTGTTCTTCATGTTTTTCCTAATTTCACTATTATTCAAGATGTTATGGTTTTGGATATGCCACCTCACTTCACCTTTTACTTGTCAAGATATTTTACTACTAATATTGGAGGATACTTGACTTTAGATTGGCCTTATATGGAGTTTAGGACTAGTTATAGTGCTATAGTATCAATAAAATATGAACCTCTATCTCAATTACATGTAGATCCATATGTGATTTATACATATAACTTGAATTACAATATTAATGATCAATAAGATGATCCTAGTGATCAACAACCTCTAACACTTATTGACAGCATAACTGACTTGTACCTTGATGAAAGGGGAATTGAGAAGTATGGATTTGATCCATTTGAACATATTGAATAAACTATTCTTGTTACATACATCTTCTATTAATAATTGATTAATCTCTTGAGGTAAATTTTTATGACACTCTAAGATAAGCTATAGTGGGAAACTACATTTTGCACATGGATGATGATGTTATTATTCCAACTATAACATAGCTTGACAGTCCTAGTGAGCATTCAGTTTTGCTTGCCAAAGAGGAGAATATTCATGAGCATAAACTTCAACAAAAGGTAGATGATATGTGGAAATAATTCAATGCCATAATGTAGAAGTTTGAAGAGGTAAGTATGTCTATAACTCTTCAAAATGAATATAGACCTAATGATGAGGTCAATCATATACATAATGATCACAAAGAAGAGTATGGGGTCCTTACCAAGTAGGAAAGAGATTTGGTAGACCATGAAATGTTTGGTAAAAAACAAGATAGCCTTGAAGACTCCCAACAACAAACATATCTTGATTCAAATACATTTGAAGTTGGGAAGGATTCCATGACTCCCAATGGTCAAATTGAGGGGTGCCAAGTGGAAATGATAAAGGTCAAGCAAGATACAAATTCAAATAGGCTTCTAGGAAATATAGATGGAGTGTTCATGATAGTTTTAAGTAATACACTTGTCATTAGAAAAAAATTAAAAAATGGTAAGTCATTTGATTATCTCCATAATCAAGTTTTCATTGACAAACATTCATTCTATGATGGTTTATTTTCATGGAGCAACTATGATTCTAGAAGCATTATCTTTGACCCTAGTTGAATCAATGAAGAATTTATCTTTAACCTCAAGTGTTTTGGGTCTTGTATAAATTAGGATAGGTCTATGTTTTCCATAAGTGTTGGGAACATTGTTTGGTGTGAGTTGTTTACATGTTTTCCCTAAGTTCTTAGAGAGCACATGTGTGTATTTTGTTGTCTTGTTCTGTGTGTTTTTTATTAGTGTGTTTGGAGTGAGTTTGAAGTATTTTTAAAGGAATATCAATCAATTTCAACATATGAGTAACTCCATTGTCCAATGGGAAGTCAAGGTAGCTAGTCCTTAGCATATCAAGCATGCTACCCCTAGAAATCACCAAAATATTGACCATATTTTTTACCCTAGGTCAAATTAGGTCAAACCCATGCATGTTAAAACATTTTATAAAGTCATCTATGTTATAAAATGGTCAACATGGTCCTAAATGAGGTTAAGTCACACCTTTTAGGGTCATACATGTTTTAACCTTTGTCATATTTGTCCATTTCCTTAATGTCCATTTATGCCACCTTTTTTTGTCATTTTAGGAATTTTACATGAATATCATCAAAAGGAAAAATGTTTCAAGGAAATGGATAATGTATTTCATGTCATATAATGTAATAATAAGGATTTGAAACTAAAATATTGTAGGTTCAACATAAAAAAGACAAATATCACCTATAAAAAAGTTAGTTTTAGGTGTTTATATGGATTTGGGTGACTCTTCTACAGGTGTGAATGCTTCAATAAAGTGTCATGTCATCCCCAAAGATAATTTTTATGCTTAGGAAGTTTCAATATATCAAAAATTGGTTTCTCTCTCCTATCACTCCCTTGGATAACTTAAAAAAGGTCAATGGTTTTCATTCTGTATGAACTAGAAAATAGGAGTTGGAGTGAGTGAACTTGGTGGATGTTGGAGGACATTATGAATTTTCATTTCATGGTTATAGTTTTAGGATTGGTATCCTATGATTTATGAATAATCATTAAGATTGTTAGCACCTCCAAACTGCCTATACAATCCTAATGGCTCAATTTTTATCATTTGGTTGCATTTTATAAATTGGTCTATGTGAACCAAGTGATGTATGTATAATTTTAGATAATATCCACATATTTCATGTCAGCTTAAACATGTTTTGGAATGTGTGGTCATGGAAATATAGGCAAAACCATCTCCTTGTGTGAGAAGTGAATATTACTGGTCTGTAGAATAGTGTTTGATAGTTACAGAGTTTGTCCTTATATGAGTGGCTTCAATTCAAGAATAGTAGACTTATTTTAAACCCTTAAAATCATGGTGGTCCATATTATCCATTTAATTTTTTATTGGAGGTATCTCCAAGGCACGTCAAAGACAAAGTACAAATAAACTAACATACCTAGTAGAGACCTACAGGGTTTTATGTGTAGGTGGTAAAAATTACAAGTGTATAATGATGTGACTTAAAGAGGATATGAAGGTTTTAATGTATTGATAATTCCTCTTGGTAAGGTTTGAGCATTATAATATGACATGATAGGTTTGAAATACCAACTCATCTAGAAACCACCTATAGCTTGATGTGGAGAAGTGTGATTTGATAGTGATGTTACCAAAGAATAAAAAGTTTCAAGGATTTGATAAGATTATAAAAATAACAAAAATATGATTTATCCATTGAAAAATATTTGATATTGGTTGTGAGAGTCAATTCAAGATCAAACACAATCAAGACCCCCTCAAGCAATACCTACATTCAGTCAGGTTGAAAAGTTATTTTGGATAGAGATAATGAAGAAAAATAGAGGTTCCAAGTATTTTAATGAGATACTTAGTTATCATAATATCATGAATAAATGGATATTTCATTGTTGAATAGGGTTCCTAAAGCATAAAAACTCCAAATCACTACACTCAAAAATCTTCATACACACCTATAGTCAATTATTGAGAAAGTTGGTTTTGAAACAATAGTGGGTTGATGATTTGGAAATAAATGTGAGATTATATGATTTTAATAAGGCTATATACTATAAATCATCATGATAGGATAGGTCTATTGTTGGAAACAAGACTCCTAGAATACTACATTGGTAGACCAATCTCAAGGGAACATACATAGGTATATAGTCAACCCAAGTGACTTAAGGCCTCTCCAAAGCCTAAAGTGGTGGTTATGTGAATAATTTAATTATTTAAGGGATTTATAAAATCATAAAGTTATCAATATAAACACTCTGACTCAAGTAAAGGTAGAACAAGTTCAAACTCTACCTGAAAACCCTATATAGTCCTAATGGGCCTATAGCTAATTCTGAGAATTTGAAGTTGTAAGGCCTCTATGGGTGTGATCAGACTTTTGAAATTGATTTAGGGTCATCATGAGTTTAATTATACCTTAATGGTCTCCTTTAGGTCATAATATTATTGTAAGTATTCACTATTTTATCTTAGACTTGAGACACTCCATAAGTAATGCAATATATAGACCTAGTGCATTGATGAGAAAAAGATGAATGGAAAAATCTTGAGGAACTATGGGATGATATGTAGGATTAAATTGGAGATGAATAATTGTTTAGGAGGTCCTACATTCACTATGACCATTCATAGGTGGTCACATACTTAGTAAAACTAGTCTATGACTTTGAGGCCTAGAACTAGGCATGAACCTCAGGCTTCTAATGCCATTCCTATGATCATGTAATATTCCCAAGAGATGTGATAAATTTCATGGGAGAATGGGGGGTTTATGAGTCTCAATGGTTTTTATAAGATAACTTAAATTGGCCATTTTGGGCTCAATTTATCTTAGGGGTATCCAAAATGCATAACAAATACCCGAGAAGCAATTTATTTCACTCACATATATATAGACAAGATGCATGGGGTCTCACTAATTTAGGGATAGTTGATGAAGGTCATGAAATTTAAACTAGTGGCATTGGTTCAAATGTTAGGGTCCTAACCTTTATGAACCATTACTAAGAACCTAAACTACCTGAAATCCTCATAAGAACCTAATGAGAAAAAGATGATAAAATCATATATAAGGGATAAATTGACCTATAAAGTTATTTGGATCTACTTGGCACTCTCTCAGGCTCCCTACCACTCAATTTTTCCATACCATCACTTGTATAGATGGGTCAAATTCTATGTTTTCTAAAAGATTTGAGGTGATTTGAAGGTAAAAAAAGGGAATAGATGAGTGAAATCCATGGTGGAATGTGTGTGGATTTATGTTATAAATCCTTAGACCCCATTCTCACCTTAATCATGCATTGAGACTTCTATGCTAAATTGATTGTTGTAAGCATTCTTGAATAGAATAGTGAAAATCAAGGTGATTGCCAAGTTGAACATGAGAACTATGATTTTGAGTTTTATTGAGACCTATATGATAGAATAGAAGAAAAATAGGTTTTGATTATTCGTCTCGCATATATAAAATGAAATATCTTGAGAATATATAGGTTACCCTAGTGACAAGTGTCAGAGTTTAGGCCTAGAGGGATAATGAGTAGTTGCAAGGAGGTGAACAACAAGTGGAAAAGAAAAGACCATCAGTTGGAGAGGTGCATAATGACCTTCACCAACAATGTTTCCTTATCAAGTTAGTATATATGTGTCAATGATCTCAAAGGTATTTTTATATATTTGGTGGACTCCTCATCAAGAAGAGTATTTTTAAGAAGGATAGTGAAGTATCCCTATGCCAACCTCAGGAGGATGTCATATTTTAGATTGACACTTGTTTAAGAGAACTTCATGACCTATTTTACAACTCTTTCTCTTTCATTATAACTGGTATTCAAGATTTTATATTTGGCATTTTGACTCTCTAAAGTCACTCTTTCTCTCTTTCCTCCTATTGCTCTATATATTGAAGTCATTTTGGCATTACAAAGAATCCATAATTGGTATGGGGAATCCCTACTAGTTTGAAATCTTGTTTTACCTTTTAATAAATTTATTAAATTATTTTAGAATCTAAATTCTTGCCTAATTATGTCGAGTAGTCCATTTGGATGAAAAGTGATGATTGTTTCTTCTTACTTCCATTCTACTCTTATATGCATTATGTAAGCAATATTTCTTCTAACATGTCTCATGAAGTGTAAATGTTTATCAGGTGTAGTTGAAATGTGAAGGAGATTATTAGTGTCTAAGATCAAACCTCCTATTCACCCACCTTTATAAACACATGGCAATCTACCTCTATGTCGAAACATTTATGCTAGAAGAACCTTGAGTTGAGATCAGTTTTGGTAATCTACCTTCATAGTGCAAGTTTCAAGTATGTTTGTGGAGATATTCTTGATATATCACCTCAATTAGTATATGTTACTTTAATTTTTTATTCTTCCCTTTTCACCCCAATAAGTGATTAGTCTAGTGTAGTGTGTGATCATAAATAGATAGATCAAGGGATGTATCCCATAATCTAGATATCTATCTCTTGTAGCAATTTGCCTATATTTAAAGATAGTTTCATGTCATCCCAAATTTGAGAAGGTATAATTGACTTCTCTAGCATGAAAATTTGGGATATAATAGGTAGATAATAGCAAATTTGGATCAGTGTAGTGCATTAGAGGCTTGTATAAATCTACAAGAGCAAGTGAAGCATGTGTGTATGATAAAACTAACTATACTAAGATAGCTAGCATATGTAGTGTCTATAAAATATAAGTGTAAACATGGCAATGCATACAATCTATAATTTTATATTCTGAGTAAATATTTGAATGTTTTTTTTTTTTTTTGAAATTTAATATTTTTTGGATATAAGCTACGTAAAGCAACATAAAAATGAAACTATGTACAAGGAGCAAGAAATAAGAAAAGTATGTACAAGTGGGGAGGAACAATACTAATTGATGAGTCTCATGGGAGACTCACTATCACTATGGCTTGTGTCAAAAATAAGAATGGAAATCTCTTGTGTAGTGTGATTGCTATGTTGGAGTTGAATGGTGTTATAGTATGAATCTAGGTATTATTCATTATCAAAATCATAATAATCATAATAACCTAGAATGATAGAAGGAATTTCCTCATACTGTGGATTTGATCTTTCTAAATTTTGATTTGGAATATTGATTTTGATTTTACCCTTTGAAAATGTGCTTATTGTAGACATATGGTGTTGTGTAGGCTCTTTTGTGAGAAATCCTTTTTTGAGAATGCTTGTTGTTTTAGCATGATTTTGACTTTGAAATTTAAGTTCTTGCTCTTTTTGTAACATTTCATGTGTATCTAGAATTTTTTATTTGATAAACTATATTTTTGAATGATTTTCATTAGGGTGTTCAATAAATACCAAACTTTTTTTACCAACATTATCAACTACTTGAATAGGAGAAGTAATGCTTTGGGCATCCATCCCAAACCTTGACCATGGTAATCAAACTATTGTAGATATTTTTTACCAAAACCATACTACTTTGAAAGTTGAGATTCATTTTAGAGAGGTAGTTTTATATCTCTTACTTTATTTACATTTACTTTTTGTACTATTTCTTTCTCTGATTATGCTTTGTGAACCTTTTTCTATTCTGAGTTATGCTTTGGTAACCACTTTTGTACTGTTTCTAAAGTTGACACTTTGTAAATTTGTTTCATGTTGTTTGAATGATGTGTCACTATTTGAGTCATCTGTATCCATTATCTATTGTATTTTCATTTTCAATGTTAAATATGAATTGATGTGGTGTCCATACATTCTATGATATGTACAATAATATATGGATCTCTTCACTAGGTGTAGAGGAGGTAGGTTGATTAACTTAGCTTTAATAATTTCCCTTAGTATCTCACTTGAAATCTTATTATACCCTTGTAATATTTTTGAATCACATATAATAGTTGAATTATGTTGTACTTTATTATTTGGATATGAGTGTTAGACACAAATTTGTTAGGTGTAGATGTATATATATGGTTTACACTAGCAAATTCTAAAGATTGTGTAAATGTAATGTGATTTATCATTAATGTGACATTTTCACTAAATAAATAATTAGATTCTATAATTAAGATATTAGATTTCTCATACTGATAATTTGATCCCTTAGAGTCTCATAAGTGCAAACCCTAGTTGCTTCTAATTGAACATGTAGGCACACATCCTATAGGAGAGAAGTGTAAATAGGCTGAGTATACGCCTTAGTAACAATATTATAGGATGCCTCATCTCATGGAATATTGATAACATGGATTTGGTTAGAGTGAAATTAGTTATCACCATCATGGAGATGGGGAGGATAAAGAGATCCTTTTTAGTGCATAAGATATGACATTGAAACTTGAAACATATTTCTTAGCTCATGTGTTAAACCCTCTCTGTGTGTAAGTGTTTTATTGTTAGTATAATTCCACATAAGATAAATATAACATGCTATGAAATATGGCATATATTTTAACTAGTTTAAAGCACCATGTACATATGTGTTTATGTCATATTTGAATTCATTCTAAATAAAAGGAAACAAGCCCACAAGATAATCAAGAAAAATTTACATAAAAAAGTAATTAACTTCATTTATCATTGTTATCATGATTATATGAAATATAAATTAGGCTGAGAGTCTTAAAATTCTATAAATAAAGACCCTAGGGTTATATAGGGTTAGGGTTTGTGTAATATTTGAAGTAAGTTGGGTTCACCAAATTTTTTAACCTTTTATGACTTAGTGTGTATAAATCCTATGTTTTTTAAAGAGCTGAGTATACTAAATTAGGGTAATAATATGAAATAAGTACATCCATTGATTTTTTATAAACTTGACTAACTTTAACCTCTATTAAATATTAATAAATAATGCAAGTAAGAACTTAGCTAAAAAATGGTTGAATGGATGATCTAGAGGATAAAACTTGAGGTAGAGTTTGGTATAAGTGACATAAAAAGTATCCAAGTGTCAAAACCCTCCTAGATAGTATCACCCTAATTATATAGTACTGCCATGTTTTCATATGTGGTGTTAGTGTCCCTATTTTAGCAGTAGTGTCTTCTGTGTAGGACTATCCCAAGTTTTTAAGTGCACTTATGTCTATATCTATAATGTCTATTCTAATGTAAATAAGTTATAAGACCCTATATATGGCTTGTTTGATTGAAATTATGAATAAACACTAATATTCCATGTTACTATGGCATCTAGTTGATATAAGCTACAAAGTGGTTTTTTATTGGGGTAGGCTAGACATCCTCAACACCCCGTTGTGAAGAGAGTTTCCTACATACCAATACTCCAAAGAGGGATCAAACTTGATGTAGTTCTCCCCACCTAAGTGTTGGTGTAAGTGCAAGTGAAGCTAGTATGATAGTGGACTTGAGTGTTTTGAATGTGCTTGAGACTAGAAATCTAGGTAATTTGAGCTTATGACTATTGTATATGGTAGTATGGATAAGTAGGGTAAAATAAGGATTGATAACCTTAATTATGCACAAATTTTATACCTAATTTATAGATATTGGTTAAATGGCTAAAAATTCATGTACTTATACTATTATGATGCTTGTGTGGGTGTTAAAATAGGTTTAGGCCAACCCTAGATGTTTTAAATTTGAAAAGATATTTTTTTATGAAAAAATGAGGAATAGGGAATTAGTACCATCATTGGGACACTAGTACCATGTTTCTCTACTGTCCATTTTATGACACTAGTGTCCAATTGGCATAACACTAGGCATGAAGGGATAGGGTGTAAGAATGATGGTTTGGGACTAATGTAGGGATGACTAGGGATGTATGTGGCCTACACAAAGGATGGATAAGTATGAAAATAGGTTTTAGGTTAGGTCCAGGGCTAATATAGGGATAATTAATCTCAATTATCACTTTATTCACTCAAAAACTACTTTTAGGTGATTACACAATATAGAATGGGGAGAAGGATTAAAGAGTTAAAATAAGTAGCATGAAAGACTAATTAGTAGAGAAACCATGTGAAATAACCTTTTGACATTTTGAAAATTTTTCCAAAATTATGTGTTTATTATGACCAAATATAAACTTATTTTTAAACTACCATCTCAATCCACATGTTGGTCATAATCAAGATCAAGGAAATAAGAGGAGACATGAGAAAGATAATGATTGACTCATGAATGGAAAATGAGAGGACGGGGAAAGGAAACATGAAGGGGAATCTACCAAGTAACGGAGCTCATAAACAATGTTCAATCAAGTCAAGCATAAAAATTCTTGAGATTCATAATGTTCACAGGCTCATCTAGCTCGTATCCTTATAGTGTAGCTAACATGTATGCCCCCAAATTGTAATTTGAAATGAAAATGAAAGGAACCAAATAATGGGGCTCAAATTTTCCTTTCTTCTCATGTTCTACATTAGAGTTTTTATGATTTTACTTCAATATGAGATCACCCACTTAAAATTATCTTGTAATGATGATCTTATTATAACTACAATCTAATCAATTTTGATATGATTCGAGATGACTCAATGAAGCTAGTCATTTCTCCTCCAAGAGTTTTAGCTCTTATATCCTAGTTACTCTAAAATATCCATCATCAATTATACCCTATAATAAAATATGTAGAGTGGGAAACTCAATATCAATAGGAAGGATGGCCTTAAATCTAAATATGGTATTTCACTTGTAGGCATGTGGATATTTGTACAGTATGCCTATAAGGTAGGGAATAATTAAAAATGACAATCATAACCAACTTTGTTGATAATCTTCTTAAGAGTTTTAATAATTGTCTTATTATATACCTTAGCTTGGCCATTACCTTAAGGGTAATAGTGATTTGACCATCTGTGTTTGATATGGAATTACGTAAATATAGTTTTCATGTCCCTAGTTTTGAAATAATTACCATTATTATATATAATGGAAGAGGGAATTCCTTAGTGGTAGATAAGGTGGTTTAAAATTAATTTGAAAATCTCTTTGCCAATCATGTATGTGATATGGATTGCCTTAACCCACTTAGTGAAATATTGAGTGGAAATTAGGATATGATTGAGGCCATATGATGAAGTGGGGTTTATCTTACCTATAAGATTGAGTCTCCATGTATAAAATGGCTAAGGAAAAGTAATACATTAAAACATCATGATGTAAAGTGAATTAAATCACTGTGATTTTGGAAATTAAGGCATTCTTTGACATGAACACATGCATATTATTACATTATGTGCCAATAGTAACGTTTCCTAATGAGTTTCTTGGGAAGGACCATTCCACTTTTATGGGCCCCATAGATCCCTACATGCATGTATTCAAGTGTTGATTTAGATCCACCTGAGTTTAAATATTGAAGTATCATCCCATCAAAGCCTCTATGATAAAGTGTACCACCAAGTATAATGTAATGGGATGCATTATGAATAAATTAATTTTGTTATTTGTGTGATAGGTTAATGAGAAGAATGTGGTTTTGAAGGTAGGTGCATAATTATTGGTACCAAGGGAAATTAGGAGCAAAAATATCACATACATTTTAGTGACATGATAATTGCAAGCTGGTATGATAAGATTTTAAATAAGAAACTAGTATTCAGAGGCATTGGAAGATATTTCTATGAGTGACTCAATGGTTACCATGGCATCAACTTATCTATTGTTAGCTCTTGGTATTTGATCAAACTAGATAATTGAAAGTTTTGATTGAGGCTATCAACTATGCCTTTATATGGCATAAGCTTCTCATCCTTTCTTGGATATTGGTATATAAACTAATTAATGATGAATTATGAATCTCCATTAATAAGTAATTATTTAATGTTTGAATATACTACAAGGTACAGACCTATAATGAGTGCCTCATTTTAATATTATTGATCCATGGAAAATTAATTTGAAACACCTTAGGAATGAGATCCCACTAAGGAACAATGAATATAATACTTGATCCTATCACATGTGTTATGAAGTAATTGTCAAAATATATCTTCCTTTGATACAACACCTCTATTATGAAGATATATTCATTTAGGAAATTAATATTCAAGGGTTGGGTATTTGACAAAAGTGCCTCAAAAAGTTGATATGCAAGTATTTACCCTTTGATGTCCTTTTGATTAGTGTATTCAATGTCAAACTCACTAAGGATCATAATCATCTTATCTATATAACCTATAAATGTTAATTTAGAAAGAAGATATTTGAGAGAATAAAAAATTTCAATGATGATGATTTTATTGTTTAGCATATAGTGATGCAACTTCTACAAGGCAAAGACTAATGCCTAACATGCATTTTAAATAAGTGTATAATTATGATAATAAGTGACCAGTGTCCTAAGATAATATACTACATGTTCCTTTTAGTGGTCACCATGTTGGGCTAAACATTCCCCTAAGACATTTTCAATTTTTGAGATATAATGCAATAGGGGATTTCTTGGTGTTGGTGAGACCAACACTAGTGGGTTTTCCAAATAGGTTTTTAATTTCTAAAATGTTTTTTGATAGTCAATATTATTTTAAAAATTGGTGCCATTCTTCAAGAGATGAGTGAAAGGATGGAAATGATCATTAAGATATGAAATGAAGTGATAAATAGACTGGATTTTACCCTATAAACTAAAAAGTTGTTTCAAATTAGAAGGGGGAGGAATTTATATGATGACCTTCACCTTTGTCTAGATAAACTTCAATTACTTTATGGAAAAAATGAATCCTATCAATTTTCATGATGTGACACCGAAGACACATTTCTTGGGGTTGAGGGACACCTTATATTTATGAAGTCTCTCAAAGATTCTCTGTAAAACTCATATATGTGTTGCTCATGTTTTGAACTTCCTAGAATTTCTTCCACATAGTATTGAAAAATATCATGCATCATGTCATGTAATATGATAGTAAAAACATGCTAATACATAACATTGGTGTTTTTCAAGTCAAATGGTATCACCTGATAATAAAATATCTCCAATGGAGTGGTGAACACTATATTATGTTGGTCTTATGATACACTTTTGATCTGATTATCTATTGAAAAGACATCCAAAAGAGATAAAATTTCATACCCTGAGGTTGAATCCATAATCATATCTATGTTGGGCAATGGAAATTCATCCTCAGGGCTTGGTTTTTTAATATCCCTAAAGTTTGTGTAAATATGAATACCTTTTGGTTTTTTACTAAATGAAACAATGTTATATATCCATTATGAGTAATCAATCAAGTGAATGAAGCTAAACCCTAATATTTTTCCAATTATTTCTTGACTAGAATAAAAATGCATGGATGCATCTTACACAATTTATATGTAATGGGCTTAGCATTCAAGTATAAAATAAGATGGTTTATGACCAAAGACCAATTTGACCCAAGCATATCTACATAAGACTATATAAATATGTCAATAAACTCTTGGATAATGAGAATGATAAATTCACATTCCTTTGCAATGATGGATGCACCAAGTTTAACCATTGTGGGTTCATCTATGGTGCTACTATTAGCTCAATGGTGTCTTGTACACATAGTGTAGAACAATCTTCTAAGAAAGTAGGTACCAAAGGAAATACATCATCCTCATCTGATTGTGGGACATTTGGCCCACCCATATAATAAGAGCATGAATTTATCATGTTAGGTAATGGCCACACAAAAATGTTTTGGGGAATTCTTAAACCAAATAAGCAAACATCTACCATTTTTATACACCAATATCTAACCCAAAGGTAAGGTGTGAACTTGTAGGACTTTGAGCTTCTTAAGGAGGAAAGTGAACTTACCCATCCATTGGTGTCTAAAACAAGTTTTCACCAAGGGACTCATATTTTTATATATTTTTCCCTAGTCCAAATTACCTCATATATATTTTCATTAATGAACCTCAATATTTGATTTTATATTTTTTTGACCAAGGAAGTTCACCTACTCTCCAAAGTAGGTAGTAGGCTCCAATTTAATGTCAAAGAATTATTTTTGGTCTTTAATCATCAAACTATATTAATTGTACTCATCTTCCAAGTGTATGAAATATTTCACCTGGTTCAAAGCTCAAAATACCATATAGTCAAAATGTAATGTCAAATATCTATGTTAGGACAATATTTGTATTAACCATACTCAACTTCCAAGTGTTTGAAATATTGGTAGAGATACAAGTCATCAATAATAGTGACCTATATTCTAGAATGGGATTTTTTCAAGCATTGGTGTAATGTGGGAGGGATTGTGTATATCCCATGTATCCAAGGAAGTTTAAGAAGCAACTTTTAAGGTAGTTCAATGTCTATGACATGGAAAAGGGTATCTAGGTGATAGTACCTATAATGAAAGGTAAGAAAATAGTTCCATGTGAGTATCTTTATGAACTATAATATTCCTTGATAGTAATGGCATCTAGATAAATTGTTTTTGAAGTATACCCTAAATGTTTTATCAATTTCACTAAGGTTGTATTTAGGGCCAAACCATTGTCTATGAAAACCCACTTAATATTATGGTGGGAAATGATGGATTCAATGTGAAGAGGGTTTTTTTTTATGGTACCAATGGATGACAAGTTTGAACATATACTATTGACCAGGGGATAAATTCCCCACAAATCCTTAGAATGTATCAAGGTCAATGTCATTATTGAAGAAGATCATACAATATAGTATAGTGAACTTATGCGATATAAACAATATATCTAGAATAAATATATGCAAAGGTGTATTATTAAATTGTTCCCCAAGAGAATATTATTTCTCAATGAAAGGAGAAGATAATTTTGTTCTATAAGGAAAAGAGTCTTTTACATGATTATTTTTGGAGGAAATTGAAGGACATTGAAGTGTAAACTTTAGACATTGAGTTGCCATAACATAATTTTGAGTTGGTGAAGGTCTAATTGAATTAGAAGAAGGGAGTGTAAGACTTGGAATGGTGACCCAAGGTTATCAATGTAAAATAATGTTATTACATGTCATAAAAGGGCCACTAGGATATGAAGGAGGAGGTCATAAAATAGACAGGGTAACACTCTAAGATGTGTTAGAAGGTTGATGAGGATTAATATTAATACTAGTTGCATGTTTGTTAGTAATAAAACCTACAACACTATTTTTTTGGAGAGTTTTTAGTGATGTCATGGAGGTGTCCTTGTCAGTGGATGAAGTTATTTGATAGCCTAAGTAATAATGACAAAGTGTGTAATGTGCTTATCCTAGTATGCTTGAGGTAGGTTGGGTTGATCTTAAGTTTTGGCATGATTAGAGATGTTAAGGGATGAGTATGGTGATTGGAGCATGTGAAAGAGGTCCCTAAGATGTTATCTATGCTTTTAGAGATTATGTCATAAGTGTAATTCATCTAGTTGTCCATAGTTTTCATCTAGATAGTTTGGGTCTAGTGGCAAAAAATCTGAGTAGGTATTTTGATGATGTCACCATTGCGACATGGGAATGAGTCAAGGGGAGTTGGTCATATGTTTTAAATAAAATTAATCCCTAGTTGATATGAACCAAATATAAATTCATACATCAAATCATAGGTAAATATATGAGGGTACAAAGTTGGCTTCTCAATCAGAATTCATTATTTTCCTGTACTTAGCCAAATTTGAAAACTGCCAAGAAGAATCGAGTAAGCATTGTGATGGTAGCATATATCACATGTGTGGAAATTTCAAGATAATGTGATTATATGGGTTTTTAAATTTTTGTGCCTAGTTTATTTGCACTAATTTTTAGATCATACAATAATGAGCATTAAAAGATATGCATATGCAAAGTTGGGCTCCTAAAAAATTTGATTATGTTTTATCATACTTAGCCAAATTTATGTGTGATAAGAAAATTTTAGTTATTTTTATGGTGTTATATATTTCACATGTGAAGGTTTCAAGAGAAACTGATCATATGGGTTTGTTTATTTGTTATCCTGGCTTATTTTCACTAAATTTCAAATCATGCACTAAAGTGTGGCAAAAGTTATGCAGGAGCAAAGTTGGTCTCCTAGACAAATTCTAAACATAGTTGGATCTATGACATAATATTTTGAGAAGACATTTTAATGGAGTTATTTTGTACACATGTGAAGGTTTTATGAGTAGTTTGATACATGGTTGGATTCCTATTTGAAATGAGAACATATAGTGTAATTTGTGGGACATGACATTGATTATAGAAAAAGATATATCTATCCAAATTTGGCGTTCAAGGCATATTGAAAGGATCCCCATACTTGGTAAATTTTGAAAGAGTTAAAGTTCAAGCAAGATCGATGGTGTGCATTGCTTCAAGAAGTTAGGAATTAGTGCGATGAGGATAGGTGCATGATGTTTAAAAATTGAAAAATAGGTATATGATAAGTATCTAATAGTGAATGGGTGTTCATATAGATTAATCAAATGGTATAATATACATAATAAAGACCTAACTAATCTACAAAGATTGACAAATTCCATTGAGTCAAAGTTTCAACATTTCACAAGATGAGGTCAAAGTGACTGAGGTTTAACATTTGAGTATTGGTGCCTATGTGTTAAAGATAAAAAAAAATTGATGGTGCATATTTGATCTAAGAAAAAAGAACATGAGATGTGAGCATGGTGTTTGAGGTCTAACCATGACTATTTAAATTTGAATATTTGAATTTTGCAAATGAAAAGTCTAGTGTCTAGTTTTTATGCCATATCTTTCGATCTATGCTAAATTTGCTCATGGTGTAAAAACTGAAGCTGTAGAGGATTATAAAGCACATATAAAAATATAAATTTTTGGTCTAATTATGTGTGAAAATAAATATATTGAGCTCCAAATTATCCTATGTGTTTGTACATGTTCTACAAGTAACTTGAGAAGGGTAATTAAGCTCGTTTCGATGTTATTTTAATGTCTCATGATGACTTAACCTTATAGGAGTGTTTTATAATCCATAAGGATTCTCTATGTGGTTTTCATAGGTGTTATTGATCATTATTATATATAATTAAAAGTTAATAAGTTTACTATGTGTTTGTTCATAGTGTTTCTATGCACCATATCAGTAATTAAGTTGTTTGAGCATACACATAGATGAGTATGAGTGAATCTAATCATTTGAGGATGTCTTAGGGGCCATATAGAGTGGAAATATGTATTTGAAAGTGGTCATGTGTTTATTAAAATTCTAAATTGGTTAATAGGTCTCCATGTGACCTATAAGGGATACAAGGGCCTTAATAAAAGGTATAATTGCTTAAGGGTGACCCATAAGTACTATGGCTAACCTATGAAGAATGTATTGAGTCATGTCTTCATGTGAGAGATGCCTTAAGGGATAATACATGACTAATTGATGAACAAGGTTTTGTTTATCAATTACATTCTATAAATAGTGAAATCAAAGATGATTAATTCTAGATTTTGTGAGCAAGAGACTTGGGAGAGATTTGAGAGAGACGTGTATGTGAGAGAGTTAGAGAGTGAAGGAAATGAGAGGAGAGTGAGAGTACCTAGCTATTGGTTTGATGAGTAAAGGAGATTAAGGACTATGTTTATTATTTTTAGGTCATGTTTTTGATGATAGTATAGTGTTTTTATAGTCTAAAGATTGTGCAAAGAGATCTGAGTATGCATATGAGGACTATTTGAGTAAAGAAGGAGAGGGATTATGGAATGCCTATGTGAGAGGATTGTATGAGTTAGAGAGATATTTTGTGTAGTTTTAAGATAATTAGAAGTCCATCATCAGGTGTTGAAGATATCAGTTCTAAGGTGGAAGTGTTCTTTTTAAGGAGGGTCAAAATGACTTGATCTTCCTTAGGGGT
The DNA here is from genome assembly GCA_037957365.1 of Torreya grandis. Taxonomy (NCBI): domain Eukaryota; kingdom Viridiplantae; phylum Streptophyta; class Pinopsida; order Cupressales; family Taxaceae; genus Torreya; species Torreya grandis. The sequence continues at coordinate 932,245 of JARHVA010000134.1, read as the reverse complement.
ATTTACTCCTTATGAAATAGGGTTTGACTAAATACCTTTGGTCAAAAGGACTTGATCAAGGTTCTAGGTCAAAATGACTTGGTCATCTTAGTGGTAAGTGCTCCTTGTGAAATAGTTATTTCACTAAAGGCCTTAGGTCAGAAGGACTTGACCAAGGTTTTTGATGAGGACTTGATTAGTCTCTTGTTTGTGATCATCTTATAGGACATTAGTCCATGTGTTTTCAAGATTGAAAGTGTGTTTTATTCCCTAAGAGGGTTTCCCACATAAATCTTATGATGTGTATGTGATCTTGAATTATCTTCATTGTTCACTACTACGAATGATTTGTATGATTCATAAATGATTATATTGAATGCTTAAATATTAGAAAGGTTTTGTAAATTGAATTAGATTATTTTCCACCACTAATTCACCCCCCCCCCTTAGTGGATTGTACCTATAACAATTGGTATCATACAAGGTCCTTTGTGCAAATTTTAACCACTTGAAGGTGATCAAATGTATAATGGTTGATAAAGAGGTTATGGGTTGTATTCAAGACAATCTAGTTTGTGCTTTATTATAAGTTAATAGTGTGTAGACATAAGTGTGAAATCTAGAGGTAACAGTCAAGAATCTATAATTCATGATGAATAAATATCTCAATCAAAGGATGGAACAATATGAAAATAAAATCATGACTTACTTAGATGTGCTCTTATGTAAGGATAAAAGGGATTTTAGCTCCACCAAAAGGATCAAGGTTGAAAATCCATTAAGCGGTAATGGTCAAGAGAAAAGATGATTAAACATGAAAAATGTCTTTGATGGGTATTTATTCTCCTACAATTAATTTAGTCATAGATATAAGGATTGTGCTCTCTCTCTAGAGATAAAAAGGGATATCTTGTGTTACAACTATAACCAAAAAGGTCACATAGTCAAGAACTACAATAGAGCCTTTTGGAAAAAGGATATACAATTCATTGACACTATCAAATGATTCAAGTAGACGAAGTCTAAAGAAAAAAATAACCAAAATCCAAGCATATCACCAAAGGAAGAGTCATTTTTTATTCAAGAAGCTTTACATACTCAAGAAGATTAGAATAAGAGATAGTTCATAGATAGTGGATGCTCAAATCACATGAAAAAAGACAAGATAAGTTTATCTCTCTCAAAAATACCAACCTAGGTATAGTTAGATTTGGTGACAACAAATCTACCAACATAGATGACAAAGGTATGGTGAGTTTGGACAATGTTCATACTAGGAATGAGAATGTCTTATATGCATAAGGTTTGAAACATAATCTTTTAAGTGTGAGCCAAATATGTAAACAAAGAAATGTTTTAACTTTTCATGATGATATATGTGAAAAAAGAAAGGAAAAATCTAGAAGATTAATTACAAATGTTCATAAAATAGATAAAAACATGTATGTATTCCATGAATCCAAGAAGGAAGAGTGATTCATAAGTCAATTAGAAGAAAGTTAGATTTGGCATAGAAGGCTTGGAAATAGAAATTTTGACAATATGATAAAAATTAGTTCAAAGGGGTTGGTAAGGCATATGCCTAAGATTTCTAAGGTTCCTCATTCTCTTTTCAAGGCATGTCTTCATGGGAAACAAAACAAGAGAAGATACAAAATCAAGGAATTCTCCACTACATAGCCATTGGAGTTGATCCACACTGATATATGTGGACCTATGATATCTCAAAGTATTCAAGGTAATAGCTAATTCATGTTTCTCATTGATTATTTTACTAGGATGACTTGGATATTCTTTCTTAAATAAAAATCAGAAGCTTTTGAAAAATTTGTGGCATTCAAAGCTCTTATGGAAAATGATAAATGTTGAAATATCAAGTGTGTGAGATCAGACAGAGGAGGTGAGTTTTGGTCTCATAAGTTCAATTATTTTTGTGAAGAACATAGGATATGGAGACAATATTTTACTAATATAACACCATAATAGAATGGTGTGGTTGAAAGGAAGTATAGGAATGTTTTTTGAGATGGGTAGAACCATGCTTCAAGATGCAAAATTATCAGATGGATATTGGGAAGAGGCAAATAAAACTTCTATTTTCATCTTAAACAAGTGTAAAGTCAAATTAAATGGTAATATTACTCCTTATGAGTTATATAAGAATAGAGTGGCTAATGTCAAACATTTCAGAGTGTTTGGGAGTAGATGCTTCATCAGAAGAGATGAAGAGAATCCTAAAAAAATTGATTCAAGGTCTGATGAGGGAATCTTCTTAGGTTAGTCTTCTATTATTACTTCATATAGGTACTTCAACAAGATACGTCACAAGATTGGTGAAATTTCAAATGTAAGGGTGGATGAGACAAGTATAGTTAGGAAGATAAAAATGTAGGTAAGTGACTCAATTCAAAATTCTATTGCAAATAATGATGAGTTATTCATTCAAATTGATGATGAAGATGAAGAGGAGGAATAAATACAAGATTCTAAATCTCCATCTATAATAACTCATAAAAATTATCAAATCTCTCATATTATTATAAATATTGGTACAAGGTTATAGACTAGAAGGAGAATGTTGATCAATCAAAATCAATAAGACTCAGCTCTATTATCCATGATTGAACCCAAAACATTTATGGAAGCTAGCAAAGATGAAAATTGGAATGATGCAATGTATGAATAAACTGGTCAAATAGAAAGGAATGAAACATGGGACTTAGTTCCTAGAATAAAAGATAAAAATGTGATAGGTACCAAATGGTTTTTCAAAAAAAAGATGAATGAGAAAGGATAAGTCACAAATAACAAGGCTAGATTGGTGTGTAAAGGATATTTTTAGGTTGAAGGAATAGATTTTGATGAGACTTTTGCTCTTATGGTAAGGATGGAAGAAATTAGATTATTTTTGGCATATGCATATTTCAAAGGTTTTAAGGTATATCAAATGGATGTGAAATCTACATTATTGAATGAAAACTTAGAAGAAGTCTACATTGAGTTACCTAAAGGATACTTCATGTCAAGTAATCAAGATTTTGTGTGAAAATTTAAGAAGGCTTTGTATGGTCTTAAATAATCTCCTAGATCTTGGTATGAAAGGATAGATAAGTATATTTTGAGTCAATGCTTTAAAAATGGGTAGTTGATAGTAATTTGTATATTAAGATAGAAGGTAATCATCAGTTGATAGTTGTTGTATATGTTGATGACATAGTTTTTGGATCTGACGATGATAAAATGAGTAGAGACTTTTCAAATACTATGAAGACTTAGTTTGAAATGTCAATGTTGGGAGAACTATTTTTACTCTATAGATTAATCAACTTGATATAGTGATATTCATTTCACAAGATAAATACATTAAGGATATGCTTATAAAGTTTTACATGATGGATTATAAGCCAATGGGTACTTCAATGATCACATGATGAAAGATAAGTAAACTGCATGACTCACTAAAAGATTATCAAACTTTGTATAGTCCATAATTGGAAGTCTTTTGTACTCTATTGCATATATGCCTAACATCATGGAATAAATAGTCCTTGTAGGAAGGTTTCAAGCTAATCCTAGATAATATCACTTGAAAGTAGTCAAAAGGATCTTGAGATATCTTAAAGGAACCATAGACTATGGTTTATGGTATCCCAAGAGTAAAGAATTTTCTTTGAAGTCATATACTGATGTTGATTGGGTAAGATATGTGGATGATACAAGGAGTACCATTAGTGAAGTCTTCTTCATGAGATAATTCTTGGTGTCTTGGCTAAGCAAGAAGTAATACTTAGTATCTTTATGAACTACAAAAGCTTAGTATATAGTAGTTTGTTCTTGTTTCACACAAGTCATGTGGATGAAATAAACTTTGGAGGATTATAAGGTAAGACAAAATGGACCTTGTCCTATTTATTGTGATAATACTAGTGCAATTAGTATCTCAAAGAATCTCATTATGCACAAAAAAGATAAACATATTCCTATTAAATATCATTTATTAAGAGAACAAGTGATTAATCAATGTGTTAATATGGAACATGTGCCTACAAAAAAGCAATATGCAGATATTATGACCAAACCATTATCAAAAGATACTCTTGAGTATTTAAGACAAAGTTTGGGTGTCATTTCTTTTTTTTTGAATCAATAGGTGGTATTTGGTTAAGGGGGAGAAATAAGTTCATAAGCTTACTTTAGTGGTTTGTGAAGGAGCTATAGTATAGGGTCAGAATGAATGTTTTTAGGTTGGATGAGAGCATGTTTCCTATTTGATGAGTGGCATGATTTTTTGTTGTTGGTCCTTGAGATGGTTTGATAAGAGAAGGCTAGTGAGCATGTGTGGTGGTTCCTTATGGTTTATGGAGATCTGAAGATGCTCAAGTGGTGAAATTTATTATAAATATTAGGGGGGATCCCTCTCATATGTATCTTGGTAAGTTTCATCAAATTTTAGTATTGTGTGTGTTCTTTCTTCATTGGTTGTAGTGCTTGGTTGAAGAGAGTGTTGACATGGAGTAAGAGGAAGTTGTCAAGACAATCAAAAGTAGGCTCAAGGTAAGGGAAAGTTTGTATCATCTTTATAAGATGGTTATTTCCTATTTATGGTATTTTTAGGTCCTCAAGATTAGTTGGTGCCCACTTTGTCATTGTGTCAAAGGGGGAGAAAGTTCTTGTTATGGGAGTGCTTGAAGAGAGAGAAGGTGAGCTATATATTGCTATATATGATGTTTTTTGACATAAATGATAAAGGGGGAGATTATTGGATATTTTTTAGTGATGTCATGGAGGTGTCCTTGTGAGTGGATGAAGTGCTTTGATATCCTTATTAATTATTACAAAGTGTGCAATGTGCTTATCCTAGTATGCTTGAGGTTGGCTTGGTTGATCTTTAGTTTTGGCATGATTAGAGATGTTTAGGGATGAAAATGGTAATTTAAGAATGTGAAATAGGTCCCTAAGATGTTATCTATACTTTAATATCTTGTGTGCATAATTTAAATTAATTTGGTTGTCCATAGTTTTCATCTAGACAATTTGGGTCTAGTGGCGAAAAATCTAAGTAGGTAGTTTGATGACATCACCATTGCCATATGGGAATGAGTCAAGGGGATTTGTTCATATATTTGTGATTACATTAGTCCCTAGTTGATATGTGTTAAATCTCAAGTCATGAATCAAAGTGTGATCAAAGATATGAGGGTGAAAAGTTATCTTCTCAATCAGAATTCATTGTTTTCATACTTAGCCAAATTTGCAAAGTGTGAAGAAGAGCCGAGTAAGAATTTTTATGGTGGCATATCTCACAATGTGTGGACATTTCAGGAGAATGTGATCATATGGGTTTGCTCAGTTTTGTGCCTAATTTATTTGCACTAATTTTTATATCATACAAAAAAGCATGTTAAAAGATATGCATATGCAAAGTTCAGCTCCCAATTAGTTTGACAATGTTTTTTCATACTTAGCCAAATTTGTGTGTGAAAAGAAAAGATGAGTAAGAATTGTTATGGTGATATAAATTACATATGTGAAGGTATGAAGAGAAACTAATAAAATGGGTTTGTTTGTTTTTGAGCCTAGTTTATTTTCACTAAATTTTAGATCATGCACTAAAATGGAAAAATTTATGCAAGAGCAAAGTTGGTCTCCCAAACAAATTCTAAGCATAGTTGGCTCTATGATAGAAGATTTTGAGAAGGAATTTTAATGGAATTATATCTCACATGAACAAAGGTTTTAGGATAAATTTTATATATGGTTGGATTCCTCCTTTAAAAGAGAGCATATGGTACAATTTTTGAGACATGAGATTGAATGCATCAAAAGATATCTCTCTAAAGTTGGCCTTCTAGGCAAATTGAAAGGGTCCTCATACTTGGTCAATTTTGAAAGAGTTAAATTTTGAGCAAGATCGATGGTACATGTTGCTCAAAGAAGTCAAGAAGTAATGAGATGAGAATATGTGCATGATGTTTAATGACTAATCAAAGGTATAGGATAAGGATCTAAAATAGAGCGGGTGTTCATGTAGATTGATCAAATAGTGTGAGTTGCATGATAAAGACCTAATTGATCTACAAAGATTGACAGAGCACATTGAGTCCAATTTTAAAGATTTCACCAGATGAGGTCAAATTATCTAATTTTTAACATTGGAGCATTATAAATTATGTGTTCAAGATCAAAAAAAAAAATGGTGTTCAAGGTTTAACTGTGACCATTTGAATTTGAATATTTGAATTTTTAAAAGGAAAAGACCAGTGTCTAGTTTTTATGCCATATCTTTCAATCTATGTAGAATTTAATCATGGTGTAAAAAGAGGAGTTGTAGAATATTACAAGTTGAATATAAAAATATGAATTTTAAGGTCTAATTATTTGTGAAAACAAAAATATTAAGCTATAAAGTTTACTTTGTGTTCATACATGTTCTACAAGTAACCCGAGAAGGGTAATTAAGTTTGTTTTGATGTTATTTCAATGTATCATGATGACTTAGCATTCTGGGAGTGTTGTATACTACATGAGGATAATCTATGTGGTTTTTTAAGGTGTGATAAATTGTTATTCTATATGAATAAAAGTTAAGAGTTGACTATGTGTTTGTTCATAGTGTTTCTATGCACCAAGTCAGTAATTGAGTTATTTGAGCATACATAGAGATGATCATGAGTGACTATGATCATTTGAGGATGTCCTAGGTGACATAATAAGTATACATATGCATTTGGAATTGGTTTTATGTTTATTAAAATGCTAAATGGGTAAATAGTTCTCCATGTGACCTATAAGGGCTACAAGGGCCTTATTATAAGGTGTAGCTACTTAAGGGTGACCCATAGGTACTATGGCTGACCTATGAAGAATGTATTGAGCTATATCTTCATGTGAGATATGCCTTAAGGGATAAGGAATGTATAATGGATTACCATGGGGTTTTTAATCAAGTATGCTCTATAAATAGTGAAATTAAAGATGGTGAATTTTAGATTGTATGATTGAGATATTTGGGAGAGATTTGAGAGAGACATGTATGTGAGAGAGTTGGAGAGTGAAGGAAAAGAGAGGAGAGTGAGAGTAACCAGATATTGGGTTAATGAGTAGAGGAGATTAAGGAACATGTGTGTGATTTTTAGGTCATGTTTTTTATGATAGTATAGTGTTCTTACAATTTGAAGATTGTGCGAAGATATCGGAATGTGCATATGAGGACTATTTGAGTGAGGAAGGAGAGAGATTATGGCATGCCTATGTGAGAGGCATGTGTGAGTTATAAAGAGAGTTTTTCTAGTGGTAAAATAATCATAGGTCCATCATTAGGTGTTGAAGACATCATTTCTAAGATGCAAGTGCTTCTTTCAAGGAGGGTCTACAAGACTTGATCTTCCTTAGGGGTAGTTGCTTCTTGTGAAATAGGGTTTCACTAAAGGCCCTTGGTTAGAAGGACTTGATCAAGGTTGTAGGTAAGAAGGACTTGACTAAAAAAGTGGTCAAAAGGATTTGATCATCTTAGGGGTAGGTGTTCCTTGTGTAACTATTTTTTTACTAAAGACCTTAGGTCAGAAGGACTTGACCAAGGTTCTTGATGAGAAGGACTTGATCAGTCTCTTGTTTGTGATCATCTTATAGGATAGTAGTCCATGTGTTTGTAAGATTGAGAGTGGGTTTTATTCCCTAATAGGGTTTCCCATGTATATCATATGTTATATATGTGATCTATGTTATGTTCATTATTCACTGCTATGAATGATCTATATGATTCATGAATGACTGTATTAAATGCTTAAGTATTTTCAAGGGTTTGGAAATTGAATTGGATTGTTTTCCACTACTAATTCACCCCCCCCTCTCAGTGGATTATACCTCTAACAATTATATTTATACAATAAATCATGGTATCTAATTTTATTGGCATGGGAATCTTGACCTTGATTATGATTTCCTTAATTTTGACTCTATTTCTGACTTGGCCCTTGATTCTGATTATAGGGTTTTTACTGATTGTTAGAATTATGCTTTGTAAATGGGTCCTTGTAAATACTCATATTATGATATTAGAATTAGAATCAATATTATCCAACTAAATGTCGCCCAACTTAATAAGGTCTTGAATGAAGTGAATTAATTTCATGCACCTATGAATTCCATGTACTTTGACATAATGATAATCACATTATTCATCGTCTTTATACCATTGAGGTTTTGGTTGGTCTTCTAGAAAAGGCTTTGTGTTAAGCAAAATAATGATGTTAGTCACAACTAATTTATATAATACCACCTTAATAGGCTCACCAAGATAATTAAATAATCTATTTTGATATTGATTCATTTATGGAGGTGGTCTTTATAATGTAATAGAGGGAGTAGGTGGAGAATTTTGGATAGGTAGTGGTGACACCATTTACACATGTCATGATTTTGTACTCCATTACCAACCACATTATTATTATTTTTAAAGAATTTGGGATTCTTAAATGTACTTGTGATAGAGCTTGAGCCTATGCCTAATTCTAAGAATACATTTTAACTAGGCATTTATCTATAAGTGTCTTTTCAAATTTCACTCATGTGTCTATAATATCCTAAAATGCATCAACACAATGGAGTCTCAAATTATGATCCACCTCTAAAATTGATATTATAACTGAATATATTTTTTAGTTGTTTATCTAGAATATTATGAGGTAAGTGGCTATCCAAACTTCTCCATTGTTGTAAGTAAGCTAAAAAACTATTCCCATCACATTGTTTGGCACTGCATAAGTCAACCTTGTCCAACTCATGCTCTATGTTATAAGAGAATTGTTTTACAATTTTTACATTAACTATAGAAAACATATTATGGATTATCCTTCCAAATTGAGTGGAAAAAAGTGAAGTAGATAGATGTTATTATAGGCTAATTATTGACATGCATCAAAAAATTCCTTCAGGTGATCTCTAGGATCATCCCATCCTTTGTATTTGTCAAATTTGGTGCTTTAAAATGAGAATGGAAATGTAATTGAAGAGAACTTGTGTCAAATAGATATGGACATATTTCATCAAATTTATATTTTTTTTCCTTGATTTCCTACTTGGATCCCTAGAATGACATCCTTTATCTCTTGTAATTCTTGGAGAGTGGTAGCATTCTAGGATGGAGGAAGTATCTTTTACTAATTATTTAGAAGGGGATTGGATTCATTTGGATGCATGGGTGGATTAGGATTGAATTAAGTTTTAATGGGTACCCATTAGGCTAAGATACTAGGGTTGTTCACCCTTATGGCCATGATTCTACTATTGATAGGGTACTTGTTGAGTAGTGATGGAAAGTGGATTTACAACACATTATTAGGTTGGAGGAATTTGTTGTCGATATTGGGAAATTTTCTAATAAAAATTATGAACCTATTGTAAATGGACTTGTTATTTTAAATTGGGAGTTTGTTGATTAGAAGGGATGGATTATGGATTAATGGTGATTTTTTGGGGATTAATCACAACCAATTGTAATGGAAGATTTTCAGCTTGCTATTGTGGATTAGAAGGGATATAATGGGAGATAATATGAAATTTTGGGGGATTCAAAAGAACCTATTGCAAACCATAAGCAATGTGTTGGGAATTATTAGCAACTTGTTGTAAATTAAAGGAGTAAATTTATTGGGAAATAAGAGGAAGTTTTTGGGCATTAAACGGAACCAATTTTGAACTTGAAGCCAATGTTTTGGACCTATCATAGATTTGTTGTGTGTTAAGAAGAACTTGATACAAATTATGAAATACATGTAGTGGATTACTAGTAAATTATAGTAAGGGATCCATAAGAGGGATTGTTTTAAGAGCCATAAATAGATCTACATTGGGTGAAAGATTAACTAATGGATCTTGTAGTTGTTTCTCAATGGGAGGATTTTTCTCCATAGGTGGGGGATTATTCAAAGAGGTAGTAGTTAGGGTAGAAACCAAAGAGGATATAAGTTGACTAGTCTATTATAATTGTGTAATAATGAGATGATTATTTTGGGTAGGAACTATAAGTTGCCCTTTTTCTTTATTTGATGATTCCATAATTTAACTAGAAGTTTAAACAATGGTATTCATGTGAGTGTAAATTGAATCTGGAGGTATCTCCTTTATTCGAATATGACTATACACTTATTCTATTTTGGGTGACAAATCCTCAAATATAGATTGATGTACCTCCTCTTCTAGGTTTTCATTATCTTGGAAAGACCCAAATGGATCATAAAAACATTCTCTTTAAAAATTAGTTTTAAACATATCCCCACTTTTTATATATCTAGGCACTTCACAATCAATTATCTTTGTATTGCACCTAAGGATACTGTTAAAATTGACTTGACTTGAGAACATGCAAAGCTTTAATTATCAATTCAAAGTCAATTTTTATATTTGAGAAACTATTTGAAGTCAAGTGGTATCTTGAAGTATTTTCAAAATATTTCTTGATCAATTAGAAGGTTTGATTTAAACTTATCAAAGAAAAATATCAAAGTATAAAAAATGTTTGGTTCAAATCATTTTCTAAAAATTTTAGTGAATTGATTGAAGGGTCAAGGATGCCTAGTTTTTAATTAAATTTTGACTTTCAAAGTGGACTTGATGACAAAGCTAACTTTAGTTGACTTTTAGAAGTTGAATTCATTTTTACTTTTGAAAGATGAACTTTTATTTTAATTTTTAATGTTGAATTCATTTTGAATTTTAAAATTTGACCTTGTTTTGAATTTTGAAAATTAACCTCGCTTGACTTTTGGACTGAAATCAGAGCCTTGAGTTCAAAATGAACTCGATTGAGATTTTGAAGGAGAATTGGATCTTTGGTTCAAATGAACCAATTTAGAATTATTGTGAAATGGATAATGAAATAGTATAATGAGGTTAAATTACCATATAAAATGGGTATTTTAATGCTTAGGAGGGAATAAATATGACCCCAAAATTTGGTAGATTAATACCTTGTTGTGTGAGTTTTAAATGATAAATTTTTGAACTTAGGATATTTATAACTTGTTTAATGTGTAGGATGTGTCACACAAAATGAGGAAAAGACAACAAATAATGAGAAACACACATTCAGAACAAGCCCTATCTTTAGTGTAATAATGGGTGTGTAACGTAACTTCAATCCACTAACTATCTCACTTGAAGCTTTGACAAATTAGTTTCACCTAACCCTAACTTCAAGCAGTATGTCATCAAAATCTTGTAGGAGATTGGTTTCCCTTTCACTATAATTTATTTATGCTTGAAATTCTTAATCTAAACTTTTGACATGGATTTTATAAATAGCCCCCAATATACCTTATGGTACATGGGGCTCAAAATCCATTTAAGAAGAACAAATAACAAGCAAAATCTTAAGAGGGTCTAGCCCTTCCACAAAAAACTACTTGTAAAGGTCTTAGTGAAATGCTACAAAAAATTTAAGATGTTAGGGTGAGGTTTGATAACATAGCATTAGAGTTTGACCCTTTACTATCATGAAACCCTTTGTGGGGAATTATGCTAATCTCTTAATGAAAACTATCCTCAATATATATACCTTGTCATAAGTACATGGTTAGTATGTATGATGGGAGATGAAACCAGAAGAACCATTCCCTAAAAAATCACACTAAGGATATGAAATCCATCCCACACAATCAATCAAAGAATAAAATGGGACAATAGAAATCTATGTTTTTGATCACCTAGGCTCCCTAAAGGGAGAAAAGGGAAAGCATACACATTATAGATCATAAGTTAAAAATTAAAAAAACATGCAAGTAATTAAATAAAATTGAACACTTTTTTTAAGAACACCAAATTTAAGTTTTGGTTCCTTTTATGTGCACTATAATAAAGTGTTCATAAATTTTTTGTTTATGTAGAAACTAGGTCTTTGTCAAGTGAACCTACAATAAAAAAAGTTAATATTTTCAATTGTAGTATTTTAAAATCATTAGAAGTTAATAAGATATTTATTTTTATCATAGTAAAAATACACAGTGTGATCCCATTGTTTAGTAGGTTGATCCCACCATTCAACAATGTGATCCCATGATTTAGCAAGATGATCTAGTCATTCTACAAGCATAATAAATAACAAATAGGAAATTGGTGATTCCATTGATTTTTAGGGTGATATCACCGATGTAGAATAAAATTTCATTATTAATCAAAACATTCCCATTGATAAAAAATTGACAAACAATAATAATAAATACTATTACCTTCATGATCTCAAAGTTTAGTAGGCTGATTTCACTAATATGCATTACGATATCACTAATTTATAAGGCATTCATGTCATTAGGGGTTTTAGTCTCATCATTATTAGCTTAAATGTATTTGAGAGTGTTCATATTGATATTTAGAGTGATGTCATCATTTTTATTATAAAATTTGAGAGAAAAAATAGTAAAACAATAATATCGTCATTACATAGGTTGATATCACCGATTATGGGAAGTGAATCTATCGATATGCAGAGTGCTATCATTGAAATACATAAAATAAAATAAAAATGAGATTTTAAGTATAAAAAAGTAAAATTAATCTAAAAATGATCTAATTTAAAATTTAGAGGATTTTAGAATGTTCTAAATGGGATTGTGGGGTGTGTCAGTCCCACCAAGCATGCCAAATGTAAACATGTGACTACAAAGGTGGTTAGTTCATGTTAGAATTAAAAATGAGCACAAAAAAATTAACAACATAACATCATAGGCATGGACCTCAAATTTAGAAATATATATAAATGATAAGAAAATAAAAAGCACATCAAAATGGTTACCTTCCTCATGGATATCAATTTCTAGCTAGTATAGATGTGTTTTTTTTGGATTGTAGTTCATGAGATCTTTGTCATTATCACAAATTCATGTAGATAGGATCTCCCCTTGAATACGTGTGATTTTGGTGAATAATGGAAGAAATATTTAATATTTTGTTTGATTTCTCTAGAGTATGTTTTCACTATAAAATATTTTTTGAAATGTTGAATAAGCCTTGTATTTAAAGACTTCTCAGATTAATTTTTGTTGTTAAATCAAGATCAATATGTGTGTTTATAATTCAATCCAATTTGGAGAGTTAATGACATTAATATTTAGAGTTTTAGTCTACATTAATTATGCATGGGTTAGCATTTTGTGATATTTTCTTGCATTTATGCTAATGCTTTACAACTTTCAATGTGATGTCATGATTCTAGATATTTGAATCCATTGTCCATGTGAATGGAGGAATAATTCAATTATTAAATTAATAAAATAGGAAATTCTAAAAACTAAGTAATTTAACATTATAATAATATTACATTAATCAACTTAATGCAAACTGATGTGACTTTTGAAAGTCAAATAGATGTTTGACCTAATTAATACAAACCATCCCTTGAAAATTCACAATTTGAATGGGATGGATCAACTAAAATTAATTGGATATGGTGTATTTCCCTAATCAAGGATGAAACAATGTGTTTTATAATATGAACACCAATTGTGCATGTAAATTTGGGTGTTTCAATTTTTTTGACCTGATTTACATGTTGTAGAAAGTCATTTTGATTGAAAATTCAACATGAGAGTGATGCAATTAGACTGTCTACACACACAAACCAAAATCACTATGGTATGAAGAGATATAACCAGAATAATGATAATAAAATGTTTATTAACCATAATAAAAATGTATTTTTCTATGATACAATATGAAATAATCAAGGGTACATGAAACATATCATGATACCAATCACATGGGATAGCTTAATTTGAAGGTCCAACCCTAATTGATGCTTAATGATAGATATAATTAAATGTTAGGTTAGGTGAGACATTACATACTTCCCTATTAAGTAAATTTCATAATTGAAGTTTTTATATCACAAGAAACATGTGTATTAAGTGTGTCCATCTGATATTCAATATTATTTCATTAGATATATATCATCAATCATGCATATAAATATAATAATGGAAGAAATATACGTTAGCAATTTCAAACCTTTAAATATTTCACATAATTATAGGAAAACATCCATAAGAAAACATAACTCATTATTGAATAATTTGTGTAATAATGGTAAGGACTATTGGGCAAGCCAAGTGATACATCACTTGCTAATTTATAGAGTGAACATCAATCACACATGGGAAATTAAATTAAAACATTTGTTTCACATATGGAAAATTAATTAAATATTTCTAATGTAATTGTAAATTATTGATGTAAATATATATCATAGATAAAAATAACAAATTGGGTATTGTTTTTATCAAATTTTTATTATGTTGGTGTCTTCTAGTATACTAGAGTGTTCGATACCCCAATCATGCTCTAAAACAAATCATTTAGCTATATCTTATATGGTTTCACTATAATTAAATTATCAATCATAAAGATCAATAAATTTGGAATACCCACCAAAATAATTAAATATTCTCAATAAATTGATGGCCCAATGAATCATCACAATAGAACACACATCTATAGTAAAACACTAGAAGTATACACATAACAACATAATTGTAAAACAGTCATCATGGTGATGACCAAGTTCATTCACAACACAAAAATGAAACACATTCATGGTAGTAAATTTATTTTTAAAAAATAAACCCCAAAATCCTCATGGCATTGAAATAACATAAATAATTTCATTTTATTCACATTCTATGAATAAATAAACAATCGTGTTTTCATCAAGGCATTATATTATCTTAAAATTATGCCATAATATGTGTTGTAATTATTTTCACACCCAATTTACTTATGCATATTTTATTTATCTAAAATTTCATTTTGATTTAATTATTGTCACTTGATACCACACTATACTTATCTTATCCCTAGACTTATTGATGTAGAGGGGGAGAGATTTTGCAATCTCAATACAAGTTTCTTCAGTTAGGCCTATTTCTTTGTATCCTTTCCAAAGAAAAAATATAGTTGTTTTGAACAATACATATGAGTTAAATAAAAAATAATACCTATTTTAGATACCAATTATCTCCTTACTATTCCATAAAATTTTTTAAATTTAGACTCTTAAGGGAAGACCACTAATTCACAACTCTCTTCTGCAATTAAGTCTCCATTAGGCCTAGTTTAAGAACAGTCTTTTGATTCCATAATGTATAGTTTAGTATCAATTAAAAACCATATAAATATTTTTTATCTATTCAAATATCATAATATTCCAAATTTTATGAAATTTGTTATGTGAAACAAATATTTATTCAATTTACAAGTTTTCAAACCCTGGGTTAGGGTTACACAGGCCTGTAGGTGCTTGAGACCTATCAAAAAGGATTATTTTGAATTATAATAAAATTAAACCAGTTATTATACCTATATTAGGTATACCTCACCTTTATTCAAATTCTAAAATATCCATTTATGCATCAACAATCACTAAATGTGCCTAACATACAAATTTGTAAAATTTTGGAAGTGTATTAAGGACTGTGTGTATGAGAATGGTAGTTGGAGTGAAAATATTACCTTCCAAATGGATTTATAAGCATCCAAATATATTAAACTTGTTAAGTTGAGATTATTTACTACACTTCTCAACATTAAAACACTTGGATTAGATTCAATTTGATATCTCTACCCTTCTTTGTTCTTGATTGTGCTAAAAACACATAATTTTCAAAGCTTGTGTTTGTAACCCTTCACCTATAGATTAAAGACAAGAGATCACACTATTTGAAGGAAAAAAATAATATATAAATTTTAACATAAAATGAGTGTTAGGTTAATTAAAAAACTCTCTTAAATCATTATTTTATTCATTCATATTCTTGCACTTAAAATAGTCATACACATAATTTTCAATCTATCCAAAGTACTTATAATTATTAATATTTTATTATCTCTTTTTGAATTTATCCACATATATTCATACACAATGATATTATATTCAAGCCAATTTCCCTCTTTTTAACTCCTATAAATTCTATAACTAATTATTGGTTACTCCAATGTATACCAACTCTTGAAAGATCAACCTTCGTAGGCATTAGACAAGGTTGGAACATGGAAAACATGAAAAATAAAGTGTCAAAAAATTAAATACCATTATAGTTGTAAATTACTCCTAAAATACAAATTTTTTACATTATAAAATAAACTAACATGGAAAATTCCTTATAAACCTTGATATAAATTCAAAAAATCAAAATGGTAGTTCTGGCGAGAGACTACCAGAAGAGCTCAAATTCAAATTTGGAGAAAAACTCAAACTTAAAAACTATGAAAATCACTACCTTATACCTCTTAATACTTAAAACGCACAAGAACAAGCCAAAATTTTAATAAATTATGCATAAAAATTATTTCTTAGGTGATGTTCCTGCATCATACTCCCTAGGAATATAAAATTTACTCGTGAACTCTTATTCATGAGGTTTTAAAGAGTACCTCCATGCTTTTTTATGTCTAATTTTGTCATCCAAGTGGTATAATCTATAGGATGATGTTTCCACTTTGCCAAGTAGTGTTAATACTCCTTGCCTTTGGTTCTCTTAATAACCTTCTTGTCCAGGATGAGTTTAAGTTCTTTCTTTGCTTGTAGTAACTGATCTACCCATTCTTGGGCTATTTTTTGTTCATTCCTAGCTATTTGATCATTATCATCCCCTTCTTTGAATGGGTACAAGTCTGTAATAATAAATATGGGAAATATTCCCACACCACTAGGTAATTTTATCTCATAGGCATTGTTAGATAACTTCTTAATGACCTTGCAAGGGCCAATATTATTCACCTTCAGTTTGTCATACTCACCTTTTGGAAACATTTTCTTATTCAAATGAGATAACATCATGTCCCTAACCTAAAAATTAAATTATCTCCTCTTAAGATCTTCATGTTTCTTATACTTTTCCACACTCAACTCCAATTGCCTCTTAACTTGCTCATGCATGTCTTGCATAGAAACAACAAATTATTCTCCCTTAACACTTTTTTTCACCATCTTACCTAGATATATTAAATAAATGACTCCTCTTGGGTGCATACCATACACAAATTGATATTGAATCGTTCATATGTTTCTATTGGGAAATTCATTATAGGAAAATTCTACTTGTGGTAATACTAAATCCGACTATTTATAATTGTCCTATGTTAGACACCTTATCAAATTACCTAAACTTATACTAACCACCCTAGTTTTTCCATCTGTTTGAGGGTGATAAGTTTGTTTCTATATGATTTTCGCTTTCACATTCAAAGAGGAAATGAGAAACTAAGAGAAATGGTCTAAGGCTTGTATGTACCTAGATGAAGTCTTGTGCACCAAATTCAGACGTTGTGAGAACTCCTCTTTGGTTGTGGAGGATGACACCTGTAGAAGAAATAGACTAAAACAAAGAAGGTGTTAGATGAGGAGATGGTGGGATGCCAAGCAAAATCTTGATCCCAAAAGTACAAAGACTTCCTTGAGGGAAGTCAACCCACTAATTGATAAAAATAATGTCTGATAAAAGGTAGAATGATAAAAAGACTAAAATGATTAAAGACTGGAACAAAAATAGAAGCAAATGCTTACCTAAATGTTGCTATTGGCTTGGTCACAGTCGCCAACATCGATTAGTCTACCGACATTGGTTGGTTAAGTCTGCCGACGTCGATTAGTCTGTCGACGTTGGTGGAGGCAGTGGTCTCTGTGGCCGACGTCAGTCAGGGAAATAGTCTTTGGATGAGGTCTGGTCAGGTTTGGATGGGTTTGTGGTCTATGGATGGGTTTGATTGGAGGGTCTGAGAGTCTGGTTGAATGCTCTGTACAGGGTCTTTACAGGCAGAAAGAATGGTCTAAAAGAGGGACCAAACAGAAGACAGAGGCAATAGGGAAGGAGTGGTCTAGAAGGGGTCTGGGCAAGAGAGGTTGAAAATAGGCAGTAGGCTGAATGACAGATGAATTAAAATAAATACTGAAATGAAAATAGCAGAAATACTTACCTCATACCTGCTGGAGAATGGAATGAAGACCTATTACTGTTGATGTACCTGTTGTTGATGCTTGGTAATGCAGAAGACCTGTTGTTGTTGTAGCTTGTTGTGTGTACCTAAGAGAGTGAGAGAGTGAGAGGTCTAATGATTGGAAGGATTAACAGATTGAGGAGTGAAAGATTGGATTATTGTAGGTTGAAAAGTCAGATTGAAAGATTGAGAAAAGGTGGATGCAAAGATTGAAAAATGAATCCTACATTCAGGTCAAGAACGTAGTTATGAAGGAAACCGATGCTGACAAAATTGCCGACATCGGTCGACAGTTGACCGACACCAGTAGCTGGAAGGCAGGAAAAAGGCTAAAAATAGCCTTTTATCAATTTTCCCAACTGTCGGGTCAGCAGGTCAGGGGAAGAAACGGTCGAAGGTGGATTAATAGGCATGGGAAATGAGTGGGATAAGGGAAATGGGGTCTTAAATCATTTAATACTTGGCAAGGGGTAGTGGAGGGGAAGTTGGAATAGGTCATAGGGTGATAAATGAGGGTATCCAAGGGCAAAGAATCCAAGGAGAGGAGAGGTGGCATGGGGAGAGAAAGAAAAGAATTATTAATTTAAAATAAGTGATTATTTTAAATTAATAAGACATAGGTTAGGTTAGGGATGAAAGTGGAAATGGACCAAGGGGGAGGACGAGGAGGAGGACTAAGGGGTAGACACAATTTTGGTGTCTACATTTGCCCCTTTTGTCTTGTTGGTTGTTCTAGATGAACTGCAAGACAAAAATAAGAGTTGATTGCCCCAGGTGTGGGATGAGGTTTGATTTTGTCATGTTGGTTGTTCAAGTGAACTGCAAGACAAAAATAGGAGGGTTGGTTTCCCCAATTATGGGATGAGGTATTCCCCCTCAAAGTGGGAGTCGAGGGAAGGAAACCTAGAATCTGGTGCTGATTTGATAGAGAGTGGATGGATAGGGTGAAAGTGTGAGTGTGAACACTACAAAAGTTGTGATTGTGCGTATACCATTTCATGAGATGGTCAGGTCAAATTTTCATAGTTCAAAGGTCAAGGAGTGCCAAAATTGAAATAACCAAGCCCTAGCATTTGGTCATAGCTGATCGCGTTATTCAATCCAAGCTGTAGCTCCAATGGTCATCGTGTTCCAAGTATCCTGAGCTCAGGAAGTGCTCCTGGAAACACAAAAATGTCATAAGTAGTGGGGATCAATCAGCTTGCGATCCTATACTTGTGAGGGTCAAAATATGGGTTGTGAACAATTTTGCTAACCATTCATGAGGTAGCATACATGTAAAAACAACCAAGGCAACATTTGTCTTGGAAGTGGTTATAGTCGAAGGAGATGGTCGCGATCTCCATGGTCATTGGTCGAGGTGGATAAATGGATGAAGGAATGGCCGAGCTAACCTTAGAAGACCCCATGTCAACTAAGTGCTGCCTACATAGCCCTTGTTGTTAGGGCCTCAGGCCAATGTAGTTCTCCCAAAAGGGAGGAAAAGGGTCGAAGTTATGGATTATCTTGGTCAAAGTCAAGTCATGGTCAAAAAGAGGATATGGTTTGTCCATCATGTAGATGAGCAAACGAGGGTGGTCGAGCTAACCCCAGAAGATGTCGTATCATCTGAGTGCTACCTACATAGCCCTGGTCTTAGGGCCTCGGACCAATGTAGTTCAGATGAAGAGGCAAAGTTGGTCGATAGGTTGGTTTGGTCATGTGTCGAAATGATGAGGATAAGATGATATTACAGCCTTTTCCATATTGTGTGATGGAGTATTCTATAACATTTGTTGAGGGGTCTTTCATCCCTAGCAATTTTCCATATTCGTGATGGATGTATGCTAAAAATGAATTGATTCTATTTATGCGCCAGCAAGTAATGGTTTATGCCGGACATAAATTATGTAGTCCATAGTCTCCATGTGTATTGGTGTCCATAGAAACTAGTGTGAATAGGCTATGTGAGTGGTCTAAAAAGATTCAAGTTGATTGGGTTTGACAAGTGATGAAGTTTGAATGTGACCAAAGTATAAAGGAAGTGAAAGGCATATTCGCCCTTTCATTGACAAGGACCAAAATGAAAGCATAGATAGGGGTTGTTAGAACTAAGAGCCCCATTCATGCATTACGTCGTTGAGCATGGGTTGTGTTAGAGAGGTAATCAAATCACTTTGACATTAAAGTGAGCTTGAAGTCCCTTGAGCAGGTGTTATGATAGGTGAGGATAGGGTAACCCTTATTGAGCAGAGATAACTTTGCCCCTTTTTTATAAGAGACCCTGAGACAAGTATAAGCCAAGTCCATGACCCTTTTTTTTTTCTTTTTGAGCAGACTGATCAATGCGGGAAGTCTACATAGAGATGTCATTTGCTTTGTGGTCATTTGTGAAGCTGATCGATGTGGGAAGCTTCTAAGAAAGTGTTGTTTATGGCAAGAGTTAAGTCATAGCCATCCTTCGAGGGAGTGGTCTATATGTTTGCTTTGAGTGGTATGAGGGCTTTGAATAGTTGTCCTTCGAGGGAACAGTCTATTAGCTACAAAAATGATAGTACAGCTGTCCTTCGAGGGAGCAGTCTATCTTTGTGAGTTTGTGACCTTGGATATTTTGACATCTTGATTTATTTTTGACAAAATTTTGGGTAATGGAAAAGATTGTAGAAGTTCAAGGGCTCCCTTTTATTAGGACAAAGCATCCATAATATATAAAAGGGTTATAGAGGATTTGTTTAGGGGAATAGGGTTGAAAGGAATGAGGATTAAGAGGACGGGGATTGCTCAAGGGATGAGCTCAAGTTAAATGTCAAGAGGACGAGTACTTGACTAACAATAGAATGGTCACAGATGCAAGGCATTAAAGGGCTCAGGTCCTGATAAGTCCCTGGTCCATGCTTGTGCGTGATGATAAGGTCCGAGTCAATTAGGAGAAAATTTTCCCCATTTACCTCTTCGAGATTAGTCACGTGTTGATTGATGATGCTAGATGTGAAGATGATGTTTGGTCGATGGTTAGTCGAGGTTTGGTTGTTTGATATTTGGTCGAGGATTGGTCAATGGTTGGGTTGAATGTTTGGTCGAAGAGGTTGGTTGATGTTTGATTAAGGTCGGGTTGAATGTTTGGTCGAGGAGGTTGGTTGATGTTTGGTTGAGGTCGGGTCGAATGTTTGGTCAAAGATAGGTTGAATGTTTGGTTGAGGTCGGGTCGACACTTGTTTGAGGCCTAGTCAAGGTTTAGGATTAAAAGAGTGATTGATATTTGGTCGAGACTGGGTTGAAAGGTTGGTCGAGGCTTGGATAAACATTGAATTCCCCTAGCAGCTAGGGAGAATGTTTGACAGATTGGTCATAGTCGATTAAGGCTTGGTGGTTAGATTGACTGTGTTGATGTCGAATAAGGGGGTTAAAGGTGGCAAAGGGACCATAGTCTAGCGTGGAGATCCCGATTTAGGTGATGAGGTTTGAGAAGAATGTGATGATGCTGGTGAGGCATGTGATGATGTCAATGATTTTTCAAAGGGGAGGTCAAGAGGATCCTTGCTGAGAAGGGGATCTTTTCTCTGATGTTGATGAGTGATAGCTTTAAGAGCGCAACAACGCTCAGTGTCATGTCCCGAAGTGTGATGATAGTGGCAAAGTTTAGAGTTATCGAACCAAGATGGTCTTGATCCGAGAGTTGATGAGTGGGGAAGTGTGGAGGTTTGAGAGGCAAGGGATGATGTTGAAGGTTTGTTGACAACGTGGTCAGGAAGAAGGGTGTCTTTCTCCAAACATTGGTGAATGACAACCTTGAGGGCACAACAATGCTCGGTGTCGTGCCCAGGTGTGTGATGATATGCACAAATTGTAGTGTCATTGAACCATGGCAATTTTGGCATGAAAAATTGATATGGTTTAAGAGGTAGGAGATTGATGCGAGAAGACTGCAACAATTGCCGTAACAGCAAGGCATAAGAACCTGCTAATGGGTCTGGATGTTTTGTTGCAATGGGGGTTGATGACTTTGGTTTAGGAGGCATTGGAGGCATTGGTCATACCATAATTTTCATGGGTCGTGTAGCCACACGTGTAGATGGCACTTTGGTGGTGATAGGTGTTGGATGTTTTGGAGGAAATATATGTTGGATGGGTTGAGGGAGTAATGGAGGCAACTTGCCTCTGTGAGGTATGGGAGTAGGAAGCACCCCTATTAAAGTGGACGGATGCGGGCCCAAAATTGAAGGTAATGATGAAGGTGGGGGAGGAGTCCTCCGGTGTGGTTTAGTAGCCCTCTTTGGTTTGGGTTGAGGGCCACCATTGTGTGAGGCGAGGTTAGATACGGGTTTGGGTTTAGATGTGGATGGAGGTGAGTGAGATGTAGCAATCTCAAGCAAAAGGCAAGAGAAAACCGTGATTAGGTCTTCCTTAGTCGAAATGGGTGAAGAGACTAGTTCTTCTCTTGGTGGAGAAGAAATAGGAGAGTGTGGCTCCTCAAGTGGGTAGAGGGTAGGGATGATGGTGCCTTCTACTTGTGCTTGAGGAGTAGGCAAGGTAGGGTCCTCCATTGGTAGGAAGAAGGATGAAGGTGGGGCTAATGGTATAGGTATGGTCAAGGCATCCTCCAGTATAAGAGAGGTGGATGGAGGACTAATAGGAGAAGAGGATTCTTCTACCTGTGGAGGAGGTTAGTCAGGGACAAGAGGCGAGACCATGTTGACTGTCAGATTGGAGAAGAGGATTCTTCTATCATGCTTGTGGGAGCTATCGGCCATGGTTTGGACATTGTTTTGATTAGGAGAATGGTTTGGGAATGGTTGTCTGAAGATGTCAATGTTTTTATTGGGCGGCACATTTGGGTTGTCTAAAATGAGGTCACCCTTATCTAGCATGTCTTGAATGATGTTTTTAAAGGTTCGGCAATTGTCGATGTCATGGCCATGGACGTGATGATAGTGACAGAAGTTGGCCTCCCTATACCATGTAGGAAGGGCTTTTGAAGGGTCGATTTGAGGTGGTCAGATTAGAGGGAGATTGAGGACCCCCTATTTGACAAGTTTTTCCAAAATGGAAGCGTATGATTCTCCAAGCGGAGAGTATGAACACTGGATGTACCATTGTTGGAATTGTTTGGTGATGCTTGGAGATGTAGAAGGTTGAGATTGGTTGGTTGTTGTCAAAGATGGTGATCTAATGACCATAGCGTTAGCCACTCCTTTAGATTTGGAGTGGGAAGAAGAAGGTCTGGAAGAAGAAGGGCCATTGGTTCTTGCATTAATATTATGCAATTTGACCTTATCTTCTTTAATGGCGTGGAGTTCAAGCTTTCGGGCCATGGTGAAAGCTTCATCAAAAGTGTAAAATGTTTGAACCCACAAGGTAGAAGAGATGTGCTTGGCACATGCTCGAGAAAAGAGCTCAATGAGCTCAGGCTAAGGTAAGGAGAAGGAGAGCTGGTTAATCAAGCCTCTCCAACAAGCGACAAAATCGACTATTGATTCGTCATCAAACTATTTGATGGAGTAGAGGTCTTTGATTGAGACTTGTTTGGTGATATTGATAGAAAAATGGTCGAGAAATAATTGGGCGAGTTGAGTGAATGAAAAGATAGAATGTCTGGTAAGAGAGCTATACCAGTCAAGGGCAGGGCCAGAAAGTGACATGGGGAACGTGCATAGAAGTAATGCATCATCATGGGCTATGAGATAACAAACATGTCTGAATGCTCGTAGGTGTTGTTGCGGGTCTTCCTTACTCTAGAAATAAGAAAATTTAGGAAGCTCCCACTTATTGGGGTATGGTCAGATTGGGACGAAGGAATGGATGGGTTCGTTGCAAATTTGCTCATACGAGAGAGCATTTCATGAACCAAAAATAGAGGTCTCAAGACTAGACATCTTGTCCATCAACATTTTGATGAGATCGGCTGACGGATTGGTAGATGGGGCACCCCCTAGGTTGTAAGGTGCTTGGAAGATGCTAGAAGGGGCATATGACGTAGTCAGTTGTGCTTGTAGGGGCGCAACGTATTGATAACTAGTCGTTGGGACAGAAGTGGAGGCCAAGGGTGGTTGCATTATGAAGGTAGAAGGCATAAGTTGAATAGATACTGCCAAAGGTGGTTGTGTGGTGGCATTGGCAAAAGGGGAGGTAGACACTCTTGCATTTATGGGTGCAAGAGTGTGTGGAGTTAAGACAATCAAGTTCTGGTATGATGTAGAACTTGGTTGAATTACGTGTGGTTGAGGGGGTAATGAAACCCTGATGGAGATCGGTCTAAAAATAGATGGGGAGGACAAACTTTGCATATTGGCCATGGTCAGGTTAATGGTTGAGGCAATAGTTTGAGTCATAAGAGGCTGGGTAGCGGATGGTGTTGATGTCATCGCTGCTTCACCCGAACGGTCTCGCATTTGGTTTCTTGTGAGATAGTTTTGGAGGGATTTGACATTGAGGTCCAAGAATCTTTTGAAATCTTGGTCCCCTTCAGGGACAATGGGGGTCTGAATCAGGGTCGATCAAGTTGGAGTTTGTTTGGTCTCTGAATGAAACTCCATTAGAGGACTGGGCATAGATGGCGAAGGCGGGAGCGGTTAATGCCTCACGTGGTCAAGAAGAGCCTTGGTTTGACTGTGTGTCAAAACCATTCAAGGAAAGAAGAGGTTAGGTTCCAAAAACTATGTTTTTTCAGTTTCAAAAACTTAGAATGTGGTTTTGGCAGAAAAAGGGTCGGGTTTTAAGGCTACTTTTTTGAAAAAAAGACTATGACAATGACCGACGTCGGTTGAAAAACTAATGTCAGTGAGAATAGATGGCCGACGTCGGTCAGATAACCGATGACGGCGAAGAAATATTGCCGACATCGGTGGTAAAACTGATGTCGATGACTGTGTTTTCCAAAAACTCAGTGAATTTGAAAGTTTTTGGAAAAGAGGAAGAAAACGTCCTCACTAGCTCAAAAAACCAGATAAGAACAGAAAAATAGATGGAGGCAGGCAGACCCTAAGCATTAAATCCTAAGAATCAACTTTTAGAATCATGTTGGCTTATGCCTTAAAGTGTGTTTGGGGACGTTGGCTTGAAGAACGGGTCC
Organism: Torreya grandis; assembly: GCA_037957365.1. Classification (NCBI taxonomy): domain Eukaryota; kingdom Viridiplantae; phylum Streptophyta; class Pinopsida; order Cupressales; family Taxaceae; genus Torreya; species Torreya grandis. The sequence goes on along the minus strand of JARHVA010000134.1, from coordinate 907,236 downwards.
TAGAAGTAGTCTAGAGCTGGTTTCAGGTTTGTTTAGGCGCTCAAGAGTCTGTGTTAGTTTTTATACATGGCCTGGTGCTAAGGAGCAAGCTCCCCTCACTTCACGAGCCCAGTGATAAGCTGGTCTCACTTAGCCAAAATATACTTTCCCTAGATATTATCCTCTACCAGAGAGCAGAGTGGGCTTTCCCCTTGGTAGTGAAGTCCAAGTGGGATTGCCAAGACGGGTAAGGTATCCGCTGGGTGATGAAATCCCAGTCGGGCCTTGTCTCAAGTAAGTTTTGATGTTTGATTTGTGCAAGTGATTTGGTTGTGTAACATAAGTGGTCTATGATTAATTCATGATGTAGTTTTAATTACTAGATGTGGACTAAGAAATGCAAGCAAGCAGAAATGAAATGCAATGTATTTTAAGCCCAAATTAAAATGTTAGTTCGTATGAAGACAAATGGAGAAAGGGTTGAAGAGTATGATCTTGACTAGTCTAAGATGCAAGAAAATAAAGAAGAGTTCTTTTTAATCCTACTAATGGTGTCTTTTGGAAGAGAGAGAAGAAAGAGGTGAAAAGGAGAAACCTAATGCACCTATATGAAAAGAAATAAAAAAACCCAGGGAAGACCCTAGGGTCCCACCGGGCGTGCCATAATGTTTCTATATGGTTTTCATTTTCACATTCAAAGAGGAAATGAGAAACTAAGAGAAATGGTCTAAGGCTTGTATGTACCTAGATGAAGTCTTGCGCACCAAATTCAGACGTTGTGAGAACTCCTCTTTGGTTGTGGAAGATGACACTTGTAGAAGAAAGACACTAAAACAAAGAAGGCGTTAGATGAGGAGATGGTGGGCTACCAAGTAAAAGCTTCATCCCAGAAGTACAAAGACTTCCTTAAGGGAAGTCAACCCACTGATTGATAAAAATGTCTGATAAAAGGCAGAATGATAAAAAGACTAAAATGATTAAAGACTGAAACAAAAATAGAAGCAAATGCTTACCTAAATGTTGATGTCAGCCTGTCATAGTCATCGACGTCGGTTAGTCTGCCGACGTCGGTTGCTCAAGTCTGTCGACATCGGTTAGTCTGCCGATGTCAGTGGAGGCAGTGGTCTCTGTGGTCAGTGTCATTTGGGGCAATAGTCTTTTGATGAGGTATGGTCAGGTCTGGATGGGTTTGTGGTCTATGGACGGGTCTGAGAAGGGCTCTGGGTCTGATTGGAGGGTCTGAGAGTCTGGTTGAATGCTCTGTACAGGTCTTTGTAGGCAGAAAGAATGGTCTGAAAGAGGGACCAAACAGAAGACAGAGGCAACAGGGAAGAAGGAGTGGTCTGGAAGGGGTCTAGGCAAGAGAGGTTGAAAATAGGCAGTAGGCTGAATGACAGATGAATTAAAAGAAATACTAAAATGAAAACAACAGAAATACTTACCTCATACCTGCTGGAGAATGGAATGAAGAAGACCTGTTGCTATTGATGTACCTATTGTTGATGCTTGGTAATGCAGAAGACCTATTGTTGTTGTAGCTTGCTGTGTGTACCTAAGAGAGAGAGAGAGGTCTGATGATTGGAAGGATTGACAGATTGAGGAGTGAAATATCAGATTGCTGTAGGTCGAAAAGTCAGATTGAAAGATTGAGAAAAGGTGGATGCAAAGATTGAAAAATGGATCCTGCATTCGGGTCAAGAATGCAGTTATGAAGGAAAATGACGTTGGTAAAATCACTGACGTCGGTCGATAGTTGACCGACGCCGACGGCTGGAAGGCAAGAAAAAGGCTAAAAATAGCCTTTTATCCATTTTCCCAACTGTCGGGTCAGCGGGTCAGGGGAAGAAACGATCGAAGGTGGATTAATAGGTGTGGGAAATGAGTGGGATAAGGGAAATGGGGTCTTAAATCATTTAAGACTTGGTAAGGGGTAGTGGAGGGGAAGTTGGAATAGGTCATAGGGTGATAAATGAGGGTATCCAAGGGCAAAGAATCCAAGGAGAGGAGAGGTGGCATGGGGAGAGAAAGAAAAGAATTATTAATTTAAAATAAGTGATTATTTTAAATTAATAAGACATATGTTAGGTTAGGGATGAAAGTGGAAAGGGACCAGGGGGGAGGACGAGGAGGAGGACCAAGGGGTAGACACGATTTCGGTGTCTACAAAGTTGAACTATAGTTCAAGTTTGTTCTTAGTTTATTCCTCAAGGTTTTTCATAAGTACCCAAAAACAATTATGTATCTATTTGAGATAATGTTAAATTTAATTCCATGTAATCTAACCACTAACTTGAAAAATACATTAGCCACATGAGTAGCATCATTAGTGTCATTGTAAGGTATGAAATGGGCCATATTTGAAAATTTGTCCACAACTACAAAAATGGAGTCATGCCCTCCTTGAGTTATTGGTAAGCCCATGAAAAAATCCATCCTAATGGATTCCTAAGATCTCTTTGGTATTGGTAAGGGATGATAAAGACTTGCATTAGTTCTCTTTCCTTTGGAAAATTAGCATACCTTACATCATTCTACAAACTTCCTTACATCTATTTATATTAGAGTCCAATAATAGTGACTAATTATCTAATCCAAGGTCTTGTCAAGAAAAAAATGATCTTATAAACTCCCATAATGCTTCTCTTTAATCAAATTATCTCTTATGTAACTCCTTGGCACACAAAACGGATCTCCCTTAAACAACAAACCATCCTACATCATGTACTACATTCAAGGTTATATATTTCTATTAGTTGGTTACTTAAAATACTCATATGATTCTTGGAATTCTAAATTAGTCTCATATAGATCCTTAACTGACTCTATTACTCCACTCTCAATCTAAATTTCTCTTATGATTAAATACCTTCTGTTCAGAGCATTTGCTACCTTGTTAGTTTGGCCTTTCTTATGATTGATGATAAAATTAAATTTTTATAATTAATCCACCCACTTCATATTCCTTAAAATGATCTTGGGATGACTGGTTATGAACTAAATTTCATGATTATCTATGAGTATGACAAATTCCTTTGGCATTAGATAGTATTTCCACTTCCTAAAGGCTTGAACCATAACATATAACTCTAGATCATAAGTAGAATTTTTTTTCTTGGCCTAATTTAACTTCTCACTAAAGTATGATACAAGTGTACCCTATTTAATTAATACAAAAACAATGGTCACCCTAATTACATCACACTCAACTTGAAAAACCTTGTTGAAATTGGGAAGTTCCAACACAAGTTGCTTTATGATTCTTGTTGACAATTTTTCCTCCCAGGCCAAATTTCAACCCATACAATAAAAAATATTTCCCATGACACCCATAAAAGCCATAAAATCTTGTACATGGTGATATTCATGAAAATTAATGTCTTATTTGGTCTCTTTTCTAATCCCTTTAACATTGTTTAAGGTGCCAATGTATGTGATGGAACTAGATTGTAGAGATTATCATATGTCATAGCATATTTTGAGGTCTTTGGATGATGTAATAATTTTTCATGGTGGCCAATGAGTGAGTGGAAGGTGTCAAGTTAGTTTTGAGATCTAGAGAAAAATCTAACCTTTGTTTGACAAAATTAAGGTTTCTTAGCAGAAATTAAGGTAATTTGGGAAAGTTAAGGTTTATGGTTCTCATAGTAGTTGTGCTTATTTTATCCATTTCTTGTGAGAGAGACCTTGTAATCAAGATGGAGAAGGTATATAATTTTTTTTTAATTAATAATATGAGATCTAGGCTATATTTAAGATTGTTTTCAATGGTTTACTTATTCAAACCTATTTCAATCCTTGATTATCCCTTGAATTCATCAAATGGTCCTTGAAACTCTCATATGAGTCACCTTCATGTTATAATACTCTATAAAATTGTAAATTTTATATGTCACATCATATTAGGGGGTCTAAAAAATGTTTCATTTCCATCCTATTGTCATAACAAGGTGTTCATATGCATAAAAGGTCTCCTTTTAGAAGCCAAACCCATCTTTCATTTAACAAATGGGCCCCACGTGTGTGAAAATGTGACTTCTCAACTTCCCTATACATACTATATGTTTTTAAATTTTTTTTACCTTTATTTTCCCTCATCTCATCCTCCAATGACATTTCAAGATTTGAGATTTAAAAATGTAGAAAACAAGTTGTTTTACAAGTGTTTGCAAGCTTGTATAGATCTGTATGATCATGTCCATATAGAAGAAGTTTAAACAATTCATGAGGGTTTATGGTAGGTATATTATATAATTTTTAAACCCAAAATATTCAAAACAAGTCAAAAACCATTTCCTTTTCTCCATCAAGCTCTTTGGCAGCCTTAGACAACTAGTCAGATTCTTGCTCAGTATAGATAAGAGAGAGAAGATGGTGACTTGAGATCTTGGATAGAGAAATGGGGTATAATTTATTTAAAATATTTTTAATTATATTATATATTTATCCCATGTTCTTTATTAAAAAACATTAATAACTCAAGCAACCAAATTTGCATTCTTCATCCACATAGGGTTATCTTTCCAATAGTTTTAGTACAATTTTGGTTTAGTTGATGCAATAAATGATTATACATGTATTATACAATTCCTAAATTTATTATTATTTCACTCACCACTATTGGTTCACATTTTTTATTCCTAAATATAAAGGAAACATCTAAGTTGTCACATTTATAGGTTGTAGGTAGTGTCTCTTCATGTTGCAGAGCCTTTAATCTATAAAAATGGAAGAGGATGATGTTTTAGGTTGAATTATGGGTTTTTTAAGTACATAAAATTATTATTTGTCTATCCTAAATACTTATTTGATTCATCATGCCAAATATTCCTTTAATACCTACTCTAAGGTGACTGTCATTCATATAATGTAACCCCCTTTACAAGTGAGAGTAGGGTAGTTATAGAGAGTCATTAGGTTATTTCAAGGACACACATGAAATACATATATTCATAATTATATTTATTAATTATCCTTTATTACTCTTACCCATATGACCCATTATTATCTTTAATCCCTTAAGAGACAAGCCCTCACTTAGACACCCACAGGCCTATTTAGGCAAACTAAACAAGGTGGCCATTGTTGGAAGAACACTGGGTTTTGAACACATTGAGGATACTTTATGAGTTATAAGGACATATTAATAATTATTTAGTATGAAGAGATAATGTTTATATAGATACCAACACCATCAACCCACCCTAGATGACAAGCTTGATCAAAACCCCATTGAGTGCACACAAGATGATGATTGTAGGGTAGGAGAAGCACTAATAAAGTGATGAGGTTATGAAGAGATTTAAAGAGTCATAAGGTTAAATTATAGGTAATAAAACTAATGATAACTAAAGTAAATAATTAAACAACAACTTACCTCTCAAATGGGCTCACACAGTTAAGAACAAACGGTATCTTATAGACCAATTATGAGAAGGTAGAGTTGTGACTGCAAGGGTGAGTGTAAAATGGTTTGGGTGAGTGACTAGATGGTCTTATAAAAAAATATATATATTTAAATCATTATTTTCATGGTTTAAATGGAGTATCAATGTGCTAAACAAGGAGGACAATTCCTACATTTTCAGTCAAATAGACCTATTTTCCACCTATAGGTAGAGTCATGAGAAAGAGAGTGAAAGTGTAGAACCCTACATGGAGGTGAAAAATAAAGGGGAAAAATATGTATCTCACTCATATCCTAAAATTATCTCAATGTTTCCCATTTATATGGTTTATTCCTTGAATATAGGAATATGATAGCATTCTAAACATGCATATTAGGCCTAAACATGCCTGTGCATATGAATTGAAGACATTTACACATTTTGGTGACTAAGTCTAAAAATATAAAATAAGTAATTGATAAGAAATGAAAAGGTTTTCATTATTATGATAACCTCAAGTTTATAAAATAAGATATCTAAACCAAGCCATTAGGGTTATACAAGCCTGGTTATTCATAAACCCTAGGCTTGACTGTAGATGGAGCTTGAAAAATAGGGTTTAAGGAAATTAAAGATCAAAATGTGTTGTAAAATATTGAAAAAATTGTTACATGAGCCCCAAAATTCTACCCAAATTCAATAATATGAGACACAGGTCCTACCTTTGCCTTTAACATAACTTCTTAAATACTCATGTTGACAATGGGACTTAAAGGCAGACCTAAGAGAGATAGGGATAGATATGGTGGTCTAGGTAGATGAAGGCAAGTGAAAAGGTTGGAAATATATGGGAAAAATAAGATATGGTAATACTTAGGTCACCAATCCACATAAATGTGAATCAAAGTTCTAAAACTTAGTCTAAGCATATGAGGCCTAAGGCCATCCTTGACCTTTAAGACCCATATTCATCTTGGTGACATAATCTAAACCATATGATAGGAATAAGATCATGAATAGGTATATAATGATGTTATATATCCTAATAAATTTGTTTTAGATAGAGGAAAGAAAATAAAATGTCAACTTAGTATTATTACCTCTCTTGAACTACAAAACTCTAGTCTACCACCTCAAGCTGCCAACTCTAACACTCACACCTCACATGGAAAGATGATTCAGGGATATTGATCTTAAGGGGAGTTAGGTATCCCTATGTGCTCAATATCTATGGAGGAAAGAGTGGGATTTAGGATCCTAACTCTATAAACAATCCCTAATACTATCAACCCACCCATAATGCATACCAAGAGCTTGAGGTCTACCAAATTTCATTGACATCTCATCATACAAGTTACACGGGACTAAGATCTCTTCAAAAGTTTTGGAGGGTTCCATGGGATTGATATCCATGGCCATAAGTTTTGGGTTTGAGGCTTATACTCTATAAACCATCATTAAGATGGTAAGTCATTAAAACCCTGAATAAACCCTAATATAGACCTGATTGAATAAAAATTAAATAATTTTCACCTAGATACATTGAAATGACCTAGGAGACACCTGAGTCACATAATTAACTTTGAGTAGGTTCCATCCATGGTACAAGTTTGTATGGGTAGTTGTACGGACTCCCTAAAAACACATTTTTTGTAAGGTTTAGTGATGATTTCAAGGTAAAAAACTTGATGAAATGTTTCATACCATGGAAGATGGTATTTTGAGGCATATTACACCCTCTTAGATCATAAACTACTCACAAACCTCCCTGGAAATGCACTTGTAGGTGTGCACCTAAAGGCTAAGTTTAGATGTACTAGTGGAAGGTAGCCTAATCACCTAAGTCAAATAGAGTTGAAGGTTTGCACTATCATTAACATTTATTTCATGGTGTGAATTTTTTTTTAAAACCTTAAACATACATATTTAACCTATTGTAATGGTTTTATTTAGGTCTCATGACCATTCAATCAACTAACAGTCAAGTAACTAGGCTTAGTTTCCTAGTAGGCCTACTTAGTCAACAAAATAATATGCATATTAGCATAGAGACCTATTTAAGAATTATTTATAGGGTCATAACACCATGTAACTACTTCATTAAGGTGATCATGCACATTTATCATGGTCATTATGGAGGATTGGGGAAGTTTCTTAAGCCTAGTCAACTTGCAAGGAGAAAGGAGGCTACTTAATGATCTATGAAGGCCACTTGGAATATAATGCATATTTGTAACTATCCTTAGGAGAGAGTGATTATAAAAATTATCATTACCATGATATTCATGTGTTCAACCAATTTTTAATCATCCTCAACCACTCCATCTCAACACCCAAAAGGCTCATTGAAGATCACCAACGTGAAGGTAATGCATGAAGAGATAAAGGAACTATTATAGATTCTTCTAAATGATGATGTAATGAATTTGGATAATTAATTACCTCCACATGCCACTTTCACACCATATTTACCTCTCTCACCTTCTCATTTTTCTATATATTGAGGCTCTAAGGCCATTGTTCAGATCCCTCTACTAGGTATGAGGAAACTCTACCTAAGTTTATACTTTGTCACCTCTTGAGATAATGCAAGGACTATTTTAGCTTCTTCATGTTAGTCTATAATGTGTTATATTATTTTTTAATATTCATAAGTGGTATATTTCCTCCCTTTTTAGGTCCTTGCCTCACCTAGATGCTAGTAAATATTCTATGTAGGTCACATAATGTGAAAAAGTGTTGGTTATTGAGTTTGGAGTGGAATCTAACTGGTGAGTGTCTTCAGTCAGACCTTCCTTTCATGGCCTTCATTTTCTATCTACCTAACATAGCCTCTATTTGAAACATTAGTGCATATAATTCCTAGGAGATAGTGATTCAATTACTTGTTTAGTTCATTGGTGTTGTTAAGAAGTCAAATAGAGTGGATACATCATATTGGTGCATCACCTCCAATAGTATATATTTATATTCATGCATTTATCTATCCCTTTTCACCACAATAATTTATTAGGTTTATGACTTGAGCCATGATTGACTCACTAGGGGATATATCCCCATAAACTAGAGGTTTAACCCATCTATAGGTCACTTAAAGCATTGGGCTAATCCCATGTTACCCCAAATTTGGATTGGTCTGAATAATCCTATCCTAAGGGTAAAATTTAGTGAGTTAAAAATTATAGCATGCCTAGTGGGACTGCATTCAATAAAATTGGATCATATTTCATCATCATTCAGTGATCTCAAATTGCTAAAAGCATTGGATAATTAGATTTGTAGTGAAAATTTCATGCCAAAGTGGTCATCAAAAAATATTCATCTAAGGGTAATGATAGTTTGTTGTTGATAGTACACTTGGTTCTTAATTTGCCTCATGATGTCTAATGTCTTGGTATAAAGACACTTGTTATGTTATACCCTCTTATCATCCCTACAATGAACCTCAATAGTCATATTATGATCCATACTAGCCCTATGATCATTATCACCAACAACATATTAACCCTTACCAGTCTTATGTTGAACCTCCTCAGCCTAATTATCAGTTTTATATACAACTTCCCACCCCAATTTCACCTCCTTGGCAGCCTACATAACCTCATAATTAGTCTTATCAACATCATGATGCTCCTATTCAACCTATCTATGTGCCAAATCAATCCATTTCAAGCCTTAAGCAAACTCTTTTGAGTTATAAGAAGTACAAGGTTGGGGTTAATACACAAAGTGGGTATGGTTAATAGGTTCTTACTCATCTCATTAGGAATTTGAGGGATTTGATGCAACAAGTTAAGAGAGATGGGAATCTATTATGAAGGAGAATTAATCAAGGCTAACTAGTGATATATTAGATGTAGGTGGTCTGATTTCATGTATTAAGGAGAGACTGGTGGTTCATGAGGGGTAGCGTATCTAGAGTCATCAAGCTCATGTGCCATCCTCCATTCCATATCAATCCTCTTTTGATCAACCCATCCCTCCTCAAAATATAGATTCATATGAGTGTCAAAAACTTGTAAGTTCCCCACAAACACCTCAAGCCTTCCCTACTTGGAAGTCTATCCAAAAGACTACAAAATAAGGAATAAGTATGTGTTGAGAGGACTAAATGTCATGGTTTAGATCAAACATGTTAGGAACATTCCCTTCATAATCAACTTGAGGAGATCTATGATCAATTGAGGCTTGATTTTGAAGCTTGTAGAGCTGTAGACATTAAACTTGAAAATGAGCATGTATCTCAATGAATGGCAACAACAAGAGTAGTGAAATTAAAGGAAAAGGTGCTTTCATTCATTCCACAAGTTGTATAACATGAAATGGAATAATCTCCTATATCCAAGGTTCTAACTTGGAAATAACTAATGGAGTCATGGGGAAAGGGATATGAGTCAAACCTACACCAAGATGTTGAAGTTAAAGATAAATTTGAAACCACCCAATCCTCATCACTCCCTTTTAAGAGTCCAAAGCATTCCCATCATGGAGGTCCATTAAAAGAAATATGCAGAAGGAAAATGAGGTGATAGATATCAAAATTAAGTATCTTAGTGAGAAGAATCAAGCATCTATAAGACCACTAAATCTGACCTCTCTTCTAGAATTATTTTAAGGATATTTCATTCCACTTCTTGAAATAAAGCCTATCCTTGAGGAGGAAAGTGAAGAAGGTCAAGTTGTGGTGGCATTTGATGAAGGTGATGTAAGTGAGATAGAAGGAAAAATTTCCATTAGGACATCTCTTAGTGAGGATAAACACAAATCAGTCTTCAATAGTGCAAGAGATGGTGAGATTCAACAAGATCAAGGTAAATAAGATGAGCCCCAAGAAGAATGCATACCCATTGGCCAAAGAGAAGATGACCTTGAAAATATCCTTGATGACATGGTCATTGCTTTCTTCTATGATAGTCCTAAGGAGTGTGAAAGTGTAATATTTGTCTAGCTTACAGTAGCTTCAAAACAAGTAGACAACCCTCAAGAGGTTTTAAGTGGCCAAGAAATATGCAAACCATCCTGTGAGATTGGAGAAGAAGGTGACCTTGATGTCGTACAAGTTGATCAGACTATGGTGATGGAAAAGGATCTTCTAGTGATCTATCAAAGGTTTAAAAAAGTGGTTTAGAGTTCCATGACCATGGTCAATGAGGTATGGTTTCTAAGTCCTTATCAAGCTATGTTATACCTACTCCTACATTAGCTCCTATGAAGCAAGAAATCCCAATCAAACTAGAACCATGTGAGGATCAAGAAAAATACTTGTTTTCCATCATAAGATCAGATTACTTTCTTCTTAAAGCATATCATGATTTGATTTAGATTGAATAATGTAATATTACTAAAAAAGAGGAAGGTATCCCCCCAACCATGCCATCCCAAAAGGTTGTCTCATGTGAATATGACTTATATGAGGTCTTAAAACAAGGATATCAACCCCTCTTCCCATTTTTAGATGTCTCTTCTCTATTAGAGGATGGAACTAAAATTTTTTGGCCTTAAGATTTTATGAAACAAGAATTGCCTCTCTTAGAAGTCAACTCTAAAAAGTGTGCCACAAGATATACCTTAAACTATTTAGCTTGATCAGGAGTAGCCTATGGAATAGGCATAAGTGAGGTTGTTCATACAAAGTGGGCAAGTTTGGAATGAATATGACTAGGTTTTGGATTCACAAAGCCAACCTAGGCACCTAAAAATAGGGTAAAAAGGTCCAATTGTCATTCCAAGAAGCCATTATCATGTCAACATTTCTAGATTCAAGCTAAAGTTCTCATCCCATGAACAATACCTAATTGGACTCCAATCAACACATGATAATCTGACCTCATGGTACCATGGTGATCAAAGTAGCTTCCCATTTTTTTTGGAGGATAAATAGTTTGTGTTTAGGTTATTTTTTTATAGTAGGTTATATCTATCTAGTTTCTAATAAGTGTATCAACATAAGTGTAGTGTGTTAGCCTTAATTGCTTTGTTACATTATCTTGTTGCTTTCTTAGGTGTTTATGGGTTGTTTTATTTTGATGTCCTTATGTGTATAAATATATTACAGTCCTTGAATGTGTTATAAGGTGTTGAATCTGATTTATAGTCCAAGGAGATGTTCATCTAATTCATATTGTCATCCATGAGTCTTTTTCCTATCAGAGAGAGATGGCTAGTTCTCTTGACTAGTAGGTTGGTCAACCCATGTGAGTCACCAAAGATGTTGATAATTTGGCCTCCCAGGCCAAATTTTAACCCCTACAATCAAAAAACTTTACCATGACACCTATATAAGCTTGTGCATGGTGATCTTCATGCATTGTGATGTCTTCTTTGGTCTCTTTTGTAAGTTCTTATTGACCATTTTTGGTCCAGTAGGCCAAAATCAGTCTCCTTCTTCCCCTGCTATTCTGAGCCAGTTTATTTTTGGGTTTGCACAAGTCTTTCAGCAAGAGGATGAACCAATTCAACAACATGAACTTTGAACTTGAACCTTTAACTGTCACTTGGTTCAAAGGTTTGGTTCAATGGCTTGGTTCAACGGCTTGGTTCAATGGCTTGGTTCAAAGTTTTGGTTCATTAGCTTGGTTCAACAACTTGGTTCAAAGGTTTGGTTCATTGGTTTGGTTCAACGGCTTAGTTCAATGGTTTGGTTCAATGGTTTGGTTCATCGGCTTGGTTCAATGACTTGGTTTAATGGCTTGGTTCAACAGTTTGGTTCAATGGTTTAGTTCATCAGCTTGGTTCAACAACTTGATTCAAAGGTTTGGTTCAAATGCTTGATTCAATGACTTGGTTCAATCACTTTGAACTTGGAAATATTGAACCATTGAGCCATTGTTGGTTCAAGTGATTGGTTCAAGTGGTTGGTTCAAGCGCTTGGTTCAATCGCTTTGAACTTGGAAATATTGAACCATTGAACCATTGTTGGTTCAAGTGATTGGTTTAAGCAATTGGTTCAAGCGGTTGGTTCAAGTGCTTGGTTCAATCGGTTGGTTCAATCAAAGGGTTCAATCAGTTGGTTCAAAGCGGTTGGTTCAAGTGGTCAAATGAATGAGTAGAACATAGTATTGAACCATTGAACTGTTGAACCATTGAACCAATTATTCGTTCAATTAGTCAGTTCAATCAGAAGGTTTAAGGGAGGCTCCCAAAGCCTGAAAGACAAGTGCCCTTGTGGAGGGTAGGGAAAACTTGTAAAGGGATCAAATAAAAGGCTGAAGGAATTGACCAAATGGTGATAGGTGCATGAATGTCAACTTTATGGCAATAAAATAGCTATTGATCTTTAAATAAAAGGTACAAACCTAAAGGAATTTAAAGGCTTAAAGCTAGAAGGAAGAAATCATCGAGAAGGGAGCCCAAAGATCTGAATAATTAGTAGAAGATAGCCCCCAAAGGATGAAAGAACTAGAAAAGACAAAGCCAGGAAGGGACAAAATCATGAATATGGACAAAATAGCCTAGATGGCAAAGGGGAGGTGAGTTATTCCTATAGTTGAAATAGTGTCTGCCAAGTGGTCATCAAGGAGCATAAATAGTGAACATTGTGACCTATTTTCTCCACTTTGCATTGATGAGTAGACAAAGCGCGTGAATCTATTTAAGAAGTGGTCTTGTTTGCAGACAAAAGGGCCAGCCTTGTCATTAAAACAATGGGGTGACTCACACTTCTACAGTAGCATTTAATATGTTTTAAGTGCCAAAGTCAAGACCGGTGATTACATAGCATGGTTCTAGTAGGTCTTTTCTAGAAGGATGATATCAGCAAATAGTGACTTCCTCTTTCCAAGGTTTTCAATGCAACATGGGTAATTTATTTTCTAGAAAGTGTCAAAGTCTTTCCTCTTTCTCTCTATATATTTTAATCTCTCATTTGAGAAGATATCTCTTGGCTTGTAAGGTATAGCTCTACCAAATTTTACCTTGAATCAAGACACAACATTTTTACCTCCATTTGAGCTTACACTTTTGCATATGTCTATGGTTTCATTTTTTGTTAAGTCATTTTCCTTTATGCTTTCACATGATGATTCTAGCATGTCTAGTGTATTGTGAAGTTTCTTCTTTTGTAGGTCTACCAAAAGTGTCTACAACAAAGTATAGGCACATGTGAATAGGCTGCCATAGTGTGTCTTAGAACACCTCTGGTAGTTCTTCATCCCTGTATCTCAAGAGGACCCTTAACTCACTGATGTAGAAGAGTTTATCATATCAAATGAAGTGCATGGCAGCTTGTTCTTGGTGGAAAGTGTAGGTTCAAGCTAAGTAGATCAAACTTTTTGGTGTATCACCGTTTAGTTTAGGTTCTATTTTCAACATCCTTCTCCCTTTTCACCCCCGCATTGTTAGCAGTAGGAAATCTAGGACCATAGAGATACATCAAAGGGAGCTAGCCTTTATCTAGAGACTCTCCTCTCAATTTTATCATACCCACAGGCAAGAGAGGAGTTTCTATTTTGCCACGTGAAAGATAGGAGCTCAGCCTCCTGTCAAGGGTGCAATTCACTACGTCAATAGTTTTTGGCATGCCTGGTGGGACCACATTTTAACACTTAGAAAAGTTTTAGGATTGGTGTTAATCCTGTTACAATAGAATGAACCATTAGTACAACATTTGACCTTTAATCAGGCGATTATGGGACAAGTTTTGTCCAAAAAAGTTGAAGAATTTTGGTGTGTTCTTCAACTAACCAACCTTTGGAGGCTTTTTAATCAACACCAATGGTGACTCTGAGTTAAATTAGTTGGTTAAGTAGTCTTAGTGCCATCAAGAAATCGTAGTTTGGTATGTATAATTCCATTGCTCAAAACCATGGGTCTTATGTTCCTCCATATATTTTTGATACAACTCAGGTTGTTCATGGAATCACCTCAAGCAACAAGGATGCATAAAATTATGAGTTTTCCCTTTACAAGTCCAATATGACTAGTTTCAACCCTATCATGAGCTATATCAGTCTTATGCCCAGTCTTCTCAATGTATCACTTCTCCTACTCAACCTAATATCTTTGCTAATCAGCCCCTTTCCACCTTCAAACAAGCACTATTGGAATATGAAAAGTATGTAGTAGAGCTTGACACCAGAATGGGATGTGGCCAAGTTAGGAACCCGTGCTTAATTGCTATGGACGCATATGCTTTGTAAGTCGTCCCTTAGAGCTTATTCGAATTATCCCACATACAAGGGGAAGTAGTAGTTGTTAGAATAGAGTTAGTATATAAGTAAGTGTTAAGGCCGAATAAAGGCATCCACGAATTCATTGTATTGAGCTTGCTCAAAGGAGGTTGCCCCCTCGAAGAGGCCTGCGATCAATATAAGCTTTCTGTGTTTCTGTTATTGGTAAGAGTTATTTTATTTTGGCATATTTTGATTAAATCTGTTGTAAGAGGTAAATTGCTGTAGGAGGTTCATCACATTTGGTATCAGAGCGCTTTCTTGGCTTTGTGGGTAGATTTGGCGCAATATTTTTCAAAGCAGGGCTTTCCAGGAGCTGCGCCATTTTTTGGCAAGAAATTTTTCATTGCAGGTTCCATCATTTCGGATTGGGTAAATACCTATCCGCTTAACTGTGGGAAGTGCTTGGGCATAAGCCCTAAAACTCATTGTGAGGAGTACCACAGGAACCCCGAAGTAGCTGGCCCATTGAGAGGACCTGCCAGCGAAAAGGGCAACGACCCCAACCTGATTGACTAGATCCCACCCGTGAGGTAAACCAAAAGCTGTCGTTAAGAGGTAAACCCGCGGCCAGAAATTTCTGGAGAGCGGTACTCGCTCAGACAGCTTTGGTGGCCAGAGAGAATTTTAAAATCCTTTAGGCAGCCAAACAAACCTGGGGTCCATATCCAACTTATCAAGTTCAGACAGCAAACAACAGCATACCCACAGTTGATGATATTTCGAACCACACAGTTGCAGACAATCCGTTCCTGAAACAGAGGCTTATTAAAAAAAAAAAAAAAAAAAAAAAAAAAAAACGACAACAGCAAAAAAAAAAAAAAAAAAAAAAAAACAGCAGCAAAAAAAAAAAAAAAAAAAAAAAAAAAGTCCAAATTTTTTTTTTTCGGGGCGCTGCCCCGAACCCCGCCCTGCATCGCGGCAGGGAACGCGAAGGATCCCCGGCTATTCACAACTGGTTATGGTCACCACTCGTGCAAGCACAAAAATCATGGAGGAAGAAATCGCCACATTGAAATCTCAGGTTACAGAGTTAACCGATATGATGCGTGGCTTGAATCAACAGAATAGCATCTTGCTCAACCGAATGCAGAAGGAGGAGTCTTCTTCAGACCGTCACTCCTTTACTTCCAACTCCTCCCGTGGACCTAAGCTAGACTTTCCACGGTTCAATGGTACAGATCCTACAGGATGGATATATCGAGCTGAACAATTCTTCAACCTCCACAATACTTATTCTGTAAACAAAGTCCCAATTGCTTCCTTTCATTTGGAACACGAAGCACTTCAGTGGTACCGTTGGTATCTCAAGACCAATGATGAACCTGATTGGTCAACTTTTGCATCCTTAATTTTGGGTAGGTTTGGTCCCTCAGCATTCGAGGATTTCACAGGCACCCTCACCAAACTCCGTCAAACAGGAACTGTTCGGGAATATCAGCTTGAATTTGAAAAACTCGCTAATCACACTGAAGGGTTGTCAGATGACTTCTTCAAAAGTTGCTTTGTTAGTGGCCTTAGAGAGCCGATCCGCTCAGAGGTAAAAATGTTTCGACCTGAAAATATGATGGATGCTTTGGGTCTGGCTAAGTTAGCAGAAGATAAACTCTCCACACAGCGTCGACCTCCCACCTTTTTACCAGCCAAGAACACAGTGAATCAGCGGACAACCATAACCACACCAATCAAGCGCCTGACTGAGACAGAGATGTGGGCTCGTAAAGAAAAAGGATTATGTTATAACTGTGATGACAAATGGGTTAAGGGTCACAGGTGCATCCAACAAAAACTTTACTTGCTAGATGTGGAGTCACCACCAGAACAAGACAGCGAGATTGATATTCCAGAATTTCAAGATGCTCAAGATGAACCCGGCACTGAAGAGGACCCAATGGTTCAAGAGACTCAACCTGAGATCTCAGTACATGCACTAGCAGGTGTCACTACTCCCCAAACCATGAAGGTCAAAGGGTGCTTCAAAAAGATCCCTCTCACAATTCTCATTGACTCGGGCAGTACTCACAATTTCATTGATCCTCGCATTGCTAAGGCAGCAGACTGCTTTATATACCCTTGTTCTAGCTTTGAAGTCATGATTGCTAATGGGGGCACATTGCCATGTAAAGGGAAGTGTCGAAATGTGCGTCTTGCAATCGGCGATTATAATTGTCGCTCTGATATGTTTGCCCTACCCTTAGGTGGGTGTGATGTGGTTTTAGGGGCACAATGGCTTCGCACATTAGGACCTATTTTATGGGACTTCTCTGAGCTTTGGATGCAGTTCACAGATAATGGTCAGAAGCACACCTTAAAAGGGTTATTACCAGGATCTGCTAGCATCATCAGTTCTCATCGCATGGAAAAACTTTTGAAAAAAGGCTCACATGGGGTCATTGCACAATTGCATTCCATTCAACTCCAGCCCTCTGCTGCTTCTAACCACCCTATAGACTTACAAGCCATACTCGACAAGCATGTAACCATTTTTTTAGAACCAGTAGGGCTACCCCCTTCACGCCCTGAAGATCACCGCATTCCTCTCCTTCCAGGAAGCATTCCACCCAACATTCGGCCATATCGTTACCCCCATCTGCAAAAGACGGAAATTGAGAACTTAGTCCGGGAACTCCTCAAGTCTGGCGTTATCCGCCCCAGCACCAGCCCATATTCCTCCCCAGTGCTTCTTGTCCATAAAAAAGATGGGTCGTGGCACCTTTGCATAGACTTTCGAGCCCTTAACCACCTCACTATCAAGGATAAATTCCCAATTCCTGTCATTGATGAGCTTCTTGATGAGCTCCATGGGGCCAAATTCTTCTCCAAGTTGGATCTGCGTTCTGGCTATCATCAAATTCGAGTGCATCCTGATGACATTCCCAAGACAGCCTTCCGTACACATGAGGGTCACTATGAGTTCCTTGTCATGCCATTTGGCCTTACAAATGCCCCTTCCACTTTTCAAGCACTCATGAATAAAATCTTTCGGCCTTTTCTCCGTCAATTTATTTTAGTTTTCTTTGATGACATTTTGGTTTACAGCCGCACATGGGCCGAGCATCTCCAACATCTTGACAAGGCATTACAGTTGTTAGCCGACAATCAATTATGTGCCAAGCAATCCAAGTGTTCATTCGCTCAAGAGGAAATTGACTATTTGGGGCACATTGTTTCAGCCAATGGGGTTCGCGTGGACCCAGAAAAAATCAGTGCTATGCAGAATTGGCCTCAACCAACCACCCTCAAGAGCCTTCGTGGTTTCTTAGGCCTGACAGGATACTATCGCAAGTTCGTCAAAGATTATGGAAAGATCGCGGCTCCTTTGACTTCCTTATTGAAGAAGGATGCTTTCACCTGGGGTGCAACAGCTGATCAGGCATTCATCCAACTCAAACAGGCTATGTGTAGTACACCAGTTTTGGCACTGCCAGACTTCAGCAAAACTTTCACCATCGAAAGTGATGCCAGTGGCATTGGCTTGGGTGCTGTTCTTCTCCAAGAGGGCCGACCAATTGCCTTCACCAGCAAAGCCCTTTCTGGCCGCAATTTAGCTTTGTCTACATATGAAAAGGAAATGATGGCAATTTTACATGCAGTACAAAAATGGAGACCCTACTTACTGGGAAACCATTTTTGCATCAAAACTGATCATCAGAGTTTGAAATATTTCTTGGAACAGCGGGTCTCATCCCCAGCTCAGCAGAAGTGGGTCAGCAAACTCATGGGCTATGACTATGAGATCACCTATAAGAAGGGAAAAGACAATGTTGTGGCTGATGCTCTCTCAAGAACCTTCGAGGACCACCCTTCCCTCTCTGCCATCTCCATGCCCATTCCTAAATGGTTGGAATTTGTCCAACAAGGGTATGTAAATGATCCATCCTTATGCCACATCATTCATCAATTGACCACTGACCCCTCTGCCATACCACATTATTCATGGGATGGTGCTTCTCTGCGATACAAGGGTCGTTTGGTGCTTCCCCAAATTTCAGACCTACATCAGGCTATCTTCTATGAAATTCATGCTTCCCCCTCAGCAGGGCACTCAGGGTTTCTCAAAACCTATGAGCGGGCACGTCGACACTTCTTTTGGAAAGGCATGAAAACCAAAATTAAACAGATGGTGGCTGAATGTGAAACCTGCCAACGACACAAAGGTGAAACCACATTGACTCCTGGTTTGCTCGTGCCCTTGCCCATTCCTACTAGGATCTGGACAGATATTTCCATGGATTTCATTGAGGGCCTCCCTAAATCTGGGGGAAAGACAGTGATCCTAGTTGTTGTCGATCGCCTCTCCAAATATAGTCATTTTTGTGCACTCAGCCACCCATACACCGCGTCCACAGTTGCACAGGTTTTCTTGGATCAGATCTTCCGTCTTCATGGCATTCCTTCTTCAATTGTCTCAGATCGTGATGCCACTTTCACTAGCCATTTTTGGACGGAACTATTTCGTCGCACAGGCACACAATTGAAAATGAGCTCTGGGTACCACCCACAAACAGATGGCCAGACAGAAATCGTCAACAAATGCTTGGAGACCTTCCTTCGTTGTTTTGCTTCAGAACAACAACATCAATGGGCCAAGTGGCTTCCCCTAGCTGAATGGTGGTACAATACCTCATACCACACTTCCACCAAAATGACTCCCTATGAGGCAGTTTATGGTCAAGCACCGCCACCACTTCTTCCATATCATCCTGGTAGCTCACCAGTTCAGGCAGTTGACACTACTCTCCGAAACCGGGATCAGATTCTCCGCACCTTGCGAAACAATCTCCACATGGCCCAAAACCGAATGAAGCAGCAAGCTGATCAACACCGCTCTGAGCGTACCTTTCAACCTGGTGATATGGTCTTTCTTCGTCTACAGCCATACAAGCAATCATCACTAAAACAAAAAGGGCACCAAAAGCTTGCTCCAAAGTTTTATGGGCCATATAAGGTTCTTCAAAAGATTGGGTCAGTTGCTTACAAGTTAGAGCTTCCACCTTCCTCCCAAGTTCACCCCGTCTTTCATGTCTCATGTTTGAAACAAGTTCTTGGATCCAACATCCGAGTGCAGACAGCTTTACCAGCACTTGATAACGAAGGCTCCATCCTTCTCGAGCCCGAAGCAATCTTGGACAGGCGCACCCGCCAACTTCGATCCCGCTCCATCACAGAGGTCTTAATCCAATGGCACGGCATGCAACCAGAAGATGCAACATGGGAACCACTCTTCCAGATTCAACAACAATTCCCACATTTGAAGCTTTGAGGGCAAAGCTTTTTTTTAAGAGGGAGGGGATGTTAGGAACCCGTGCTTAATTGCTATGGACGCATATGCTTTGTAAGTCGTCCCTTAGAGCTTATTCGAATTATCCCACATACAAGGGGAAGTAGTAGTTGTTAGAATAGAGTTAGTATATAAGTAAGTGTTAAGGCCGAATAAAGGCATCCACGAATTCATTGTATTGAGCTTGCTCAAAGGAGGTTGCCCCCTCGAAGAGGCCTGCGATCAATATAAGCTTTCTGTGTTTCTGTTATTGGTAAGAGTTATTTTATTTTGGCATATTTTGATTAAATCTGTTGTAAGAGGTAAATTGCTGTAGGAGGTTCATGTTTAAGGCCAATCTTGATAAGCAGATTAAATTGGCAAATCTTCAAATGTAGCAGTCTATGTTGGCAGCAAGGGAAGTGGAATCCAAACCCTCACTACCCTCTCACATTGCAACCCCATCATTCCAAAAAGAGATTTCTAGTCCTAATATCATGAGATGGAGTAAAGTAGTTGAGTCATGGAACAACAAGGAGGAGAAAGACATTATCCAAGAGTGTGAGGTAAAAAATGAGGCTAGTCCCTTTCAAGTCCCTCCCACCCTTCCTCAAGAAGCTTCTTGTACTTCATGGCAGACTTCATACACTCCCCATATCTATGATGATTCCTATGAGCTCCAAGAAAGACTCTTTCAAGAAAATCTAGCCAGGCAAATTGTAGAGTTAGAGTCCAGAATGAGATTCCTCAGTCAATGTGTGATGGACGGTTCAGACCAAATAGCAAATTCCATGTCTAAACACACCCCATCTTCACACCTCCAATAGAGCTATTAGGCCACATCTGATATAGATGAAGTGCTGGCCAAATGGAAGGAGGAAAATCATTCGATTCTAGCTCAAAGACTGCCTCCTCTTACACATGAGTTCATCCGTCAGCCTTCAACTTCACCCCTTCTCAAGGAGGAACCTATTTTGAAAGGGGTGATTGAAGAGGAGTATACTTAGTTCATGACTAATCAGGGAGACTCCATGAGTGCAGATGAGAAGGAGAACACCATAGATGTCATGGAGGAGCATGGATAGTCTCTCCTTCATGTTTTGAATGATTCGTTTGAAGTCATTGGGGCAGGTTGCACCCTTCTTCAAGGAGCCTATGAGCTAACTAAGGGTAAAGAAGGTAACATTGGGACTCAAATAAGTATGCAAAGGGGCTGCAAGATTTTAAATTTATCCTTTCAAAAGGTTGGTGAATCTGAAGATGATATTTTCAAAGTCATCAAGGAGGAACCTATTTTGAAAGAGGCAAGTGAAGAAGAAAGGGTCCAATTTGTAGCTAATCAAGAAGCTCTCATGGATGTTAATGAGGAAGAAATCATCATGGATGCTCATTTTGAAGACATCATCAACAATGGAGAAGACATAGGTCATGTATACATGCAGATTTTCCAGCAATATGAAGAGGAACGTAAGCATGGTGAGCTCTTTCCTCCCTTGTTTGATGAACTTCCTTGTTGCTTTGATGAGGAGGATGACCATGCCATGGAGCCTAAGTTAGAGGAGGATCAAGTGGATGTCTTTGAACAACTAGAGACTTTGATCCTTGAGTAAGAAAAGGAGAAGCCTGTCTATCTTGAGAATAGCTTTGAAGAAGAGTGCCTTGAACAAGAAGGTGATATTCTGTGGGATGACCAATCACTCCGTGATTCCATTTTAGACATCACAACAGTCACCCTTCTTGAATAAAGCCATGAAGGAGAAAAAGGTTAGTTTGATAGGGTCTTCAATAAAGCAAAATGGAATGGGTCAAACCATGATGCATGTCAAAGGAGTTCTGCATATCAAAGGGCTTATGGTGATGAGCCAATAGCCATCAAATTCTTGGTAAAACATGCTAGCATGAAGAGCCAGCATTCGAAAAGCTTCCAAGAATAAGAAGAGTACATATATGTTGGGAGCATGTTTGACTCTGATCCACTCAGATGCAAGCCAATCGAGGTTGTAGGCAAGAGGAGCAGATCACCAAGTCTCCATTCCATTTAGCCACTTGTCTGGCACCATAAGTTTCCTTGCCATGAAGGAGACTTAAGAAGTTTTCCCTTTGATCTAGGAGGGAGGCAAATATACCTGGTTAGCTATACATAATAGTTTGATTTTAGTTTTATTTCCCTATTTTCCCTAAGTGATGTTTGCACAAGTAGTGTTTTTAGCCTTGTGTGTGTTTTCCTTTGTGTTTGGGGTAAAAGCTTCATGATTGATTCTTGGATCTATCAGGGTTGTTGCTAACTTTTTTCAAAGCTACATCTCGACTCCATGCCCAATGGACTTTAAGGCTACTAGTTTCTAAGCGTGGCAGGCATGCTTCCCCTGGGAATCACCAATTTGTTGACCATTTTTGGTCTAGCAGGAAAAAATTAGTCTCCTTCTTCCCCTACTATTCTGAGCTAGTTTAATTTCTAGTTTGCATAAGTCTTTCAGCAAGAGGATGAACCAATTCAAAAACATGAACTTTGAACTTGAACCTTGAATTATCTCTTGGTTCAAAGGTTTAGTTTAACGGCTTGGTTCAAAGGTTTGGTTCATTAGCTTGGTTCAATGACTTGGTTCAAAGGTTTGGTTCATCAGTTTGGTTCAACGGCTTGGTTTAATAGTTTGGTTCATCAGCTTGGTTCAAAGGTTTGGTTCAATGGCTTGGTTCAACGGTTTGGTTCATCGGCTTGGTTCAATGACTTGGTTCAAAGGTTTGGTTCAAACACTTGATTCAATCGCTTGGTTCAATCACTTGGTTCAATCGCTTTGAACTTGGAAATATTGAACCATTGAACCATTGTTGGTTCAAGTGATTGGTTCAAGTGGTTAGTTCAAGTGGTTGGTTCAAGCACTTGGTTCAATCACTTTCAACTTGGAAATATTGACCATTGAACTGTTGAAACATTGAAGTATTGAATTATCGCTTGGTTCAAAGGTTTGGTTTAACGGCTTGGTTCAATGGCTTGGTTCAAAGGTTTGGTTCATTGGCTTGGTTCAATGATGTGGTTCAAAGGTTTGGTTCATCAGTTTGGTTCAATGGCTTGGTTCAATGGTTTGGTTCATCAGCTTGGTTTAATGACTTGGTTCAAAGGTTTGGTTTAATGGCTTGGTTCAACGGCTTGGTTCAATGGTTTGGTTCATCGGCTTGGTTCAATGACTTGGTTCAAAGGTTTGGTTCAAACACTTGATTCAATCACTTGGTTCAATCACTTTGAACTTGGAAATATTGAACCATTGAACCATTGTTGGTTCAAGTGATTGGTTTAAGCGGTTAGTTCAAGCGGTTGGTTTAAGCACTTGGTTCAATCGCTTTGAACTTGGAAATATTTACCATTAAACTATTGAACCATTATTAGTTCTAGTCATTGATTCAAGTGATTGGTTCAAGCGCTTAGCTTAATTGGTCAATTCAATCAAAGGGTTTAATCAGTTGGTTCAAAGTGGTTGGTTCAAGTAGTCAAATAAATGAGAAGAACATAGTATTGAACCATTAAACCGTTGAACCATTGAACCAATTGTTGGTTCAATCAGTCAGTTGAATTGGAAGGTTCAAGGAAGTCTCCCAAAGCCCAAAGGATAAGTGCCCTTGCGGAGGGCAAGGAACACTTACAAAGGGATCAAAGAAAAGGCCAAAGGAATCAACCAAATGGCGACAGGCGCGTGAACATCAACTTTATGGAAATAAAATAGCCATTGATCTTTAATTAAAAGGCATGACCCTAAAGGAAATCAAAGGCTTAAAGCCAGAAGGAAGAAATCATCGAGAAGGAAGCCCAAAGAGCTAAATAATTAGCAGAAGATAGCCCCCGAAGGATGAAGGAACCAGAAAAGACAAAGCCAGGAAGGGACAAAATCATGAATATGGACAAAATAGCCTAGATGGCAAAAGGGAGGTGAGTTATTCCTATAGTTGAAATACTATCCACCAAATGGTCATCAAGGAGCACAAATAGTGAATGGTGTGACCTATTTTCTCCACTTTGCATTGATGAGTAGACAAACTGCATGAATCTGTTTAAGAAGTGGTCTTGTTTGTAGACAAAAGGGTTAGCCTTTTCATTAAAATAATGGGGTGACTCACACTTCTATAGTAGCATTTAATATGTTTTAAGTGCCAAAGTCAAGACCGATGATTACACAGCATGGTTCTAGGAAGCCTTTTCTAGAAGGATGATATTAGCAAACAATGACTTCCTCTTCCCAAGGTTTTCAATGCAGCATGGGTCATTTATTTTCCAAAAAGTGCCAAATTCTTTTCCTCTTTCTCTCTCTCTCTCTCTCTCTCTCTCTCTCTCTATATATATATATATATATATATATATATATATATATATATATATATATATATATATATATATATATATATTGTAATCTCTCATTTGAGAAGATATCTCTTAGCTTGTAAGGCGGAGCTCTGTCAGATTTTACCTTGAATCAAGACATAGCATTTTTACCTCTATTTGAGCTTATGCTTTTGCATATGTCTATGGTTTCATTTTGTGTTAAGTCAATTTCCTTTATGCTTTCATAGAATGATTCCAGCATGTTTAGTGTATTGTGAATTTTCTTCTTTTACAGGTCTGTTAGAAGTGTTTAAAACAAAGTATAGGTGCATGTGAATAGGCTACCATAGTGTGTCTTAGAACAACTCTGGTAGTTCTTCCTCCTTGTATCTCAAGAGGACCCCTAACTCACTGATGTAGAAGAGTTTCTCATATCAAATGAAGTGTATGCCAGCTAGTTCTTGGTGGAAAGTGTAGGTTCAAGCTAAGTAGATCAAACTTTTTGGTGTATCACCATTTAGTTTGGGTTCTATTTTTAGCATCCTTCTCCCTTTTCACCCCCCCTCATTGTTAGCAGTAGGAAATACAGGACCACAGAGATACATCAAAGGGAGCTAGCCCTTATCTAGAGACTCTCCTCTCAGTTTTGCCATACCCACAAGCAAGAGAGGAGTTTCCATTTTACCACGTGGAAGATAGGAGCTCAGCCTCCTATCAAGGGTGTAATCCACTGCGTCAACATTTCTTTAGCCCTATTTAAGGTTTCGATGTATGTGCTAGAACTCACTTGTAGAGATCATCATATGTCATATCATGTTTTAAGGTATTTAGATGATGTACTAAGTGGTCATTGAGTGAGTGGATGGGTGTCAAATATTTATTTTAGGTTTATAGAATAACCTAGGCTTTTTTTGACAAAATTAAGGTTTCTTTGTTGAAATTAAGGTAATTTGGGGAAGTTAAGGTTTATGGTTCTCATAGTAGTTGTGCCTATTTTAGCCATTTATTGTGAGGGAGACCTTGTCATCAATATGGGGAGGGTGTCTAAACCTTTTTTAAGTCATAATATATGGTCTAAGTTATATTCAAGATTATTTTCAATGGTTTACTTTTTCAAACCTATTTTAAGCCTTGATTAACCCTTCAAGTCATCAAATGGTCCTTCAAACTCTCATATGAGTGACCTTCATGTTATAAAAATATGTAAAAGGGTACATTTTTGATGCCACATCATATTATGGGGTCTTATAATGGTTTCATTACCATCCTATTATAATGACAAGGTGTTCATATGTATAAAAGGTCTCTTTTTAGAAACTAAACCCATATTTCATTCATCAAATGGGCCCCACACATGTAAAAATGTTACTTCTCAACTTCGCTAGCAATACCATATGTTTTGAAATGTTTTATGACCTTTATTTTCCATCCTCTCATCCTCCAATGACATTTCAAGAATTGAAACTCAAAAAAATGTAAAAACTAAGTTATTTTGTAGGTTTTTATAGGATTGTACAAATATATATGGTCAGGTTCATACAAAAGAAGGTCACAAAATTCATGAGGGTTCATGTAAGGTAGATCATATAATTTTCACATCCAAAATATGAAAAATGGGTCAAAAACTATTTCCCTTTCTCCATCAATATTTTTGGTAGCCTTAAACAACCAGTCAGGGTCTTACTCAGTACAAATAGGAGAAATAATATTGTGAATTGATAAATTGGATAAAGTAAGGGGATATAATGTAATTATAATCCTAGGCATTAGTTTATATATTTATCCCTTATACTTTATGAACAAACATTAATAACTCAAACAACCAGATTTACATTTTTCATTCACACAGGGTTATCTTTTCAATAGTTCTAGTACAATTTTGGTTTTATTAATAAAATAAGTGATTATACATGTATTATAAAATTCCTAAAGGTCCTTAAATTTCACTCTCCACTACTAGTTCACATGTGTTATCCATAAAGATAAAGGAAATATCTAGGTTGTCATGTTTGTCGGTTGCAGGCAGTGTCTCTTCATGTTACAGAGCCTTTAATGCATAAAAATGGAAGTGGATGATGTTTTAGCTTGTATGATGGGTTATTTAAATACATAAAAGTATTATTTATCTATCCTAAATACTCAGCTAATTAATAAGGCCAAACAACTCCTTCAAATCCTTCTTTAAGGTGCCTAACACTCATATAATGCAACCCCCTTTGCAAGTGAGACAATGGTAGTTGTAGAGAATCATTAGGTTGTTTCAAGGACACACATTAACTCCATATATTAGTAATTATTATTCCTCATTCCCCTTTCCACCTCTTATCCATAAGAACTATTCTCATATTTAAGCCCTTAAGAGACAAGCCCTCACTTAGGCGCCCATAGGCCTATTTAGGTAGACTAAGCAAGCAAGGTGGCCACTATTAGAAGAAGAACACTAGGTGTTAAACATAATTATGAAAATTTAGGATTCATAATGAAATATTAATAAGTATGGAGGATGAATGGATCATGTTCAGATAAATACCAACACCATCAACCCACCCTAGATGACAAGCTCAATCAAAACCATATTGAGAGCACACAAGACTGTGACTGTAGGTTATGAAGAAATTTAGAGAGTTAGAAGGGGAAATGAGAGCTCATTAACCTATTGATGAATAAATGAAATAATTAATCACCAACTTACCTCTAAAATGGGCTCACATAGTCAAGAAAAAATTGTATCCTATAAACCAATTATGAGAATACATAGTTGTGACTACAAGGGTGAGTGTAAAATGGTTTGTGTGAGTGACAAGATGGTTTTATTCAAATAAAAGATCCTATAAATCATGATTTTAATGGGTCAAATAAAGTCTCAATTTTCCAAACAAGGAGGAAAATGCCTACATTTTCATTCAAACAGACCTCATTTTCCACTTATAGGTAGAGTCATGAGAAGGAGAATGAAAATGAAAAACCCTACAGGGAGGTGAAACATAAAGATGAAAAAGAGGTCTCTCAATCATATCCTAAAATGATCTCAGTGTTTCCCATTGAGATGGTTTATTCCTTGAAGATAGGAATAGCCCAATGGCCTAAACAGCTCTATGCATATGAATTGAATACATATACATGTTTTGGTGATTGTTTGTGGACTAAAAATATTAGAGAAGGAATTGAGGAGAAGTGAAAAGGGTTACATGATGATGTGAACCTAAAATTGAAAAGAGAAGGTATCCAAACTAAGCCATTGGGGATACATAGGCTTGGTTATTCATAAACCCTAAGCCTGATTGTAGATGGAGCTTAAGAAATAGGGTTGAAGGAAAGTCCATCTCAAAAGGTGTTATCATATCTTAAAAACATTGTTACATGAACTTGTTAGATTTTAATAAGGTGATTAATTCACCATAGTTAATTATTGTTATTTATTTTTATTTTTATACCTACGAACACTATTCTTGGTTTTCTTATTTGTAAACCTTCCTATATTATAGGAGGTTGTTCTAGCTATTCCCATGGCTATATATTAGCTTATGCAAGTATTTATTCTTTAGCTTAATAATATCATTATATTTGAGATCTTACATTTGGTATCAGAGCAAGAAATTTGGTGAAGCATTTATAGAAGGAGAATCCTGAGCTCTCACTTATGAACCTATGAGATTGAACAAGGACCCTAGAGGAGCTAGTGCAATCTCAAAGTCATTGTTCAGATCTATATTACATCTAATTATTGCATTTCAAGGATTCATGAACCTACATTCTATTGGATAGACTGAATGTTTTTTAGTCTAACTATATTGGTGAGCCCCTATTTGAAGTAGTCATATGGTATAGCATGTTTATTAATATCCAGATCATCGTTAACTATTAGACAAATTGTAATAGTTATATGTCCATGTGGTTCATGCATTTTTAGCATCCTCTAAGAAATTTTGATCGGCATGCCTCAATGTATTATGTCTAGCTCAAATGTTTGCTATGGGATCCAATTCCATTAGCAACCAAAGTCTTCTTTGATCCACACAATTGGCAAAATAATAAAAATTATAGTGAGGAAAGGTGAACTAGAAAAAGGTCTAAGCATTGGAATTCATTATAAGGAATCAAAACAACTTATACAAAGTTTAAAACCATATACAATTCCACCAGAACCACCTATCAACTTTTTTATTTGCTAGAAAATTTCATGTAAAACCAATTTCTCCACCAACCCATGGTATTCTCAAAGAGGTATGGTTTTGTTCTTGAAATGTATTTTTTAAGTCTTTAAATAGACATTTTGTCTTATATATGTTTGTATTAATGCATAGGTGAGTTGGTAAGATTTTATTTTATCCAAGGAAAGGTGGGAGGTTCAAATCCCCTTAAAAAAAAATAGTAATCCTTCTAAATTTGGTAGTTCTACCAATTTTAGATATAACTAGTTAAATTTAGCTAGAAATGTACTAAAACAAAAAAAAATAAAAATAAAAATAAAAATTTAAAAAGGGGGGAAGGCAAAGCAATTTTTTTTTTTTTTTTTTTTGAAAAGAGGCCAAAGAGCCCAAAATGAGAAAAACAAACAAACAAGTGTTTTATCATTTTCTAAAAAGCACTGTAATTTTTTATTTTGAAAACTATTGTAATTATTTTACATATTTTCACAAAATAATTAGTTTTCAAACTCAATCATAGTATTCGTTACAAGTGGTGCCTTTGACTCACTTTTATAGGTAAAGTTATTTCACTTGAGTTAATGCATCCATAGCCTAACATAGCTATAATAACGATGTCTAAGAATCATACCTTTAAATCATTAGGGAGAAATAAGGGAACATGTACTCATTTCCATCCCTTCATCTACTCATTCATTTCAATCAAAGGGCGTAAATCTTGACTGGTGGTATTTCCAAGTATATAGTGAAGTTACGCATGCACATATATAAAATTACATCTAAATAGGTAATAGTGATTGGATGAATAATTTTTAGTATTATCTAAGTACCACATACTAGACTCCATGTACATTTATGTTTCTTTCATGTACCATTAGGTATACAGAAAGGGTGAACTTCTTCCACATACTAATGGGTATAAATGAAGGATGTGTATAAATAAAGATCTTGTATAACATACTAATGGTATATAGAAAGGGAGACCTTGATACCTAGAGTGATAAGGAACCAATCCATCACCTTTGGTTAGATTATACACAATGGCCAGAAATGGGCCAAAATTCTTTCTGCCAGACTCATAGCTTCTTTATGGTGACAACTATGCCACCTAGAAAACTAAAATTAGGACACATTTAGAATTTAAAGACATTTGACTTGTTGTTAATAGTACTCTTATGTAACATGCTACTAACATTGATCATCATAATAAGTTTGATAAAACAATCAGAAGGAAAATTTGATAATCATGTTTAGAATATTAGATGAGGTATAACCTCATATCCATGAGGCCACAACAACAAAATATGCTTGGGATAATATCCAAAAAATCTATGAGGCCAAAAATGAAGGAACAATTCTTCATTTGCAGAGTCAACTTCATTCCCTCAAATTGAAGTCCAGTGAAAGATTTTCTTCATCGTGTTACAACCCTGAAGGCCTCACTCTAAGCATTGGGTGAAAAAGTGTTAGATGCAACTCTTGTTCCTATTGTCCTAAGATCACTACCACCCTCCTACAGGATCCTTGTGACTACTCTGATAGGCATGGCATAGAATCCATATTTTGAAAAGTTGGTAAACATGTTACAACAAGAAGAGTGTATGGATACAAAAGAAGAAGAATTAGAAATACATGCTCTTGCCTCTAATCAATAAAAAGGAAAGAAGTAGATCAAGTCTTCTAAACCAAAGCAAGGTCAACAACATCATTCATAGGGGGATAAATAATATAAAATCTGCCTTTTATATGGAAAAATAGGCCATTAGCTAAAAAATTATTGGTATAATTCATTTACACAGGGCTCTTCAAGAAACAAGAAGCCTAGTGACCAACAATCATCTCATCCACATCAAGGACAAGGACAAAAGAAAGTGTATTGGAAGAACCTAATCAACAAGGCAACATTTTTAAATAAGAAGACACCCACTCTGATGAGGACTTCCTATATGCTAGATAGTTTCATGATGAATCAACATCACAAAGTTCTATCTGGTATGTCCACTCAGGTGCAACTCAACATATGACTAGAAGAAAAGATTGGTTTTTATAGAATGAATGAGACTTCCCCAAAAATCATGTCTCTTTAAGGGATGAATCATCCTATCAAGTTCAAGGCATTGGTAATATTTCCTTACCACTGGGATGACATGATTGAAAAATCTCAGATGTCTTATAGTCTTAGGACTCACAAAGAATATTCTATCAGTTAGTCGACTACTTGACCACAACCTCAAGGTTGAATTTGATTACAAAAGTGGAAAAAAGATGTATTTGATCAGCAATAAGTAAAAACACTTGAGAATTATTACACGAACCTTAGAAGTTGGGAAAATTTTCCAACTTGACTTTGTTCAATCAAATAATCAAGCACTTGTAGCTTAAGATTCATACTTAACCAATCTATGGCATTATAGATATGGTCATGTTAGTTTTGGATACCTCAAAGTACTCAACAATTGAAACATGGTCTATGGACTTCCTTAGTTGAATAAAAATATAGATCTCTACACTAGTTCTCTAGTAAGGAAACAACATCGAACATCCTTTGGTCAAAGTTCCTCAAGAGCATCTGGTAAGATTGATTTGGTGCATACCAATCTATGTGGCCCTATGAGATCAGTCATTATGGGTTTCAGTATTTCATGTTCTTTATTGATGACTACTCACAAAAAATGTGGGTCTACTATCTAAAGACCAAAGACCAAGCCTTTAATACTTTCAAAGAGTTCAAATCCATAGTTAAAACTGAAACTGCTCATAAAATCAAGGATCTCCACTCAGATAGAGGGGGAGTATTCACCAGTAAAGCTTTTTATACTTATTTGAAAGAACATGGCATTAATCAACAAATGACTCCACCACACACTCCATATCAAAATGGTGTTGTAGAATGTTGAAACCGTATTATGATGGAAATGGTGCATAACATGATTGAAGATTTAGGTTTGGCACACACATATTAGGCAGAAACAATGAAAGCAATAGTTTAATTTTTGACTAAGTTACCCATTGAATCTATTCATAATATGACTCCATATGAAGCCTGGATAGGGCATAAACCTTAAGGATTATATGCATGTTCCTAAAAAAAATAGAAAGAAACTAGATACTAGATCCATTCCATATATATTCTTTGGTTACATTGAAGAGTCATTAGCCTACAAACTAATGAACCCCAAAATAAAGAAGATCTCCATCAATAGGGATGTAGAGTTTAATGAGAAAAGTAAAACTATTTTGCCTTCCACAAACTCACATGATTTAGTAATTAGACCTATAGATAATTTAAAAGGTCATAACCACACTAAAGGTGATAATGATGATGAGGATGATTAGTTAGTTAATGTAGATCAACCCAAAAGAATAGTGTAATATATGCCTAAATGGTATACAAGTACATTAAGAAATTCTAAATTGGATATAGTTCCAGACACATTAACTATTAGACCAAGGACTTACAACATGACTCAAAACGAGGTCAATTTGGCCCTAATGAGCATATTTGTAGAATTTGTAGATCCCACGATAGTTCAGGAAGCCCTAGAGTCTAAACCCTCGAAGGATGCCATGGATGCATAATATCAACCGCTAATGAAATACAAAACATGGTAGATTAAATATCTTCCACTAGGGAAGAAGCCAATTGGTTGTAAATGGGTCTACAAAACAAAATACAAAGTATATGGTAGTATTGAAAAGAATAAGACACAACTTGTAGCAAAGGGTTATGTATAGAAGCAAGGCATAAATTATGAGGAGACATTTTCTCATACGGCCAAGATCAAAACAATCAAAATGATATTTGCTTTGACTACATACTTTGGATGAAAGATCTACCAAATGGATGTAAAATGTGTCTTTCTCAATGGAGATCTATAAGATGAAGTTTACATGACATAATCATAAAGTTTTGTCTCACCTGGTAATGAAGGAAAAGTGTGTAAACTCATAAAATCTTTGTATGGTCTCAAATAGGCTACCTAAGCCTGGTACATTAAGATCGATGAACATTTCATCTAACACGGATTCCATAGAAGTTACTATGATCCAAATATTTACCTAAAACAAGGGGTTGAGATTGTAATTGTTGTAGTATATGTCGATGATCTAGTCATCACTGGTAGTTCAGTGGAGATGATAGATGCAACCAAGAAAGATCTTAACCGATCATTTAACATGAAAAATCTTGGGCTTATAAATTATTGTCTTGGATTATAAATATGGCAAAAGTAACACCACATCTTTGTGTCCCAGATGAAATAAACCAAGATAATACTTGAGAAATTAAAGATGATGGACAGTAATCCAATTAATCCACCTATAGAGACAAGGCTTCAGTTGTCTTGTATAGATCTATCACCACAAGTAAATATAATTCTCTACTGATAGTTGCTTGGGAGTCTTATTTACTTAACATATACTAGGCCAGACATTAGCTATGTAGATAGATATCTTTCAAGGTTCATGTAGGAGACAAATATGTCTCACTAGAAAGTAGTAAAGTGAATAATAAGATATATCAAGGGTACAATTGACTTTGGCCTAAAATATAAAAAGAATGATAATTTCTTCTTGATAGGATATTTTGACTTAGATCATGCAAGAAATGTTGATGATGGAAAATCCACTTTCAGATATGTGTTATTTTTAGGATTTGGTCCTATATCCTGGGGGATCAATAAACAAAACTTTGTTTCTCAATATTTAACTGAAGTAGAATATCATGTTGCAAGAGGAGTTGTCTATGAAGTGATATGGTTACATCATATACTGGAAGGATTGGGACTACTATAAAAGACACCTACCATCCTGTATTATGACAATGAAGGTGTTATTAAAATTGTTTGCAATCTAGTCTTTCATGAACACACAAAACACATTAAGGTGTAAGTTTATTTCATTCAAAAACATGTATAGTAACACAACATCAAACTTTAATATTGCCTGATAGAAGAACAACATGTAGATGTCTTCACCAAGTCACTTGTACATGAAAAATTTGAGGAATTTAGATAATTTCTCTCATATTCACTTCAAGATATGTTGAATTAAGGGGGAGAATGTTAGATTTTAATAAAGTGATTAATTCACCATAGTTAATTATTGTTAGTTTGTTTTATTGTTATACCCATGAACATTATTCTAGGTTTTATTATTTGTAAACCTTCCTATATTGTAGGAGGTTGTTTGGGTTATTCCCATGGCTATATATTAGCCTATGTAAGTATTTATTATTTAGATGAATAATATTATTATTTTTGACCTCTTAAATAGCCCCCAAATTCTACCCATAGTCAATAATATGAGGCATAGGTCCTACTTAGGCCTCTAACACAACTGGTTAAACTCTCAGTCTAGCAATGGAACTTAACGGTATACCCAAGAGATAAAGGGGTAGAGATGGTGGTTTGGGTAGTGAGGGAAAGTGAAAAGGTTTGAAATAGATGGGAAAAGTGAGATATGGTGACTAAAAGTGACTCAAATTTCTAAAACTTAGTCTATGCATATGAGGCCTAAGGCCATCTTTAAACTTCAATACCCATGTTCGTCTTAGTGATAGACTCTAAAAAACATGCTACGCATAAGATCATGAAAAGGTATATAATGATGTTTTAGGTCCTAATAAAAATTTTCTAGATAGAGAAAAGTAAAGAAAATGTCAACTTGGTCTTATTACCTCTCCCAAGCTACAACACTCTAGTCTGCCACCTCTAGCTACCAACTCCAACACTCACACATCACATGACAAGATGATTAAGGTAAAGTGCTCTTAGGGGGAGTTGGGGACCCATATTTACTCAAGTTAAATCATAGAAAGAGTGGGATTAAGGAGACCAACTCTATGAAAAATCCATAATACTATTAACCCACCCAGAATGCCTATCAAGAGCTCAAGGTCTGCCAGCTTTCACTCACATATCATCATAAAATTTGCATGGGACTAGGAGATCTTTAGGAGTTTTGGATGGGTTTATGGGATCAACATCCATGGACATAAGTTTTGGGTTTGAGGCCTATACTCTAAGAACCATCGTTAAGATGGTAGGTCACTAAAACCCTACATAAACTGTAATAGAGACTTGATTAAAGAAAACTTGAAGAAATTTCACCAAGATGCATTGAAATGACCGAGGAAACACCAGAATCACATGATGTAGTCTAAGGAGGTTCCATCCGTGGTACTAGTTTGTATAGATAATTATACATACTCCCCAAAAACATTATTTTTTAAAGGTATAGTGATGATTTTATGGTACATAACTTGATGAAAGGTTCAAAATGATGAGTATTCTATATGGCTAATTATATCTCATATAAATTGTCTATAAGTGTTTCCTCTTGGTTATATATTGCATTACATTTAATAGTTAAGGTCTAATCAAAGTAGAAAATGAATGCAATTGTCTTTTGTTTGTATGTGATACATTGTTGATTTTCTATCTTGTTATTTATGTCTGACTTGTATGAAATGAGTATAGTTTTGCATACAGAGAAACATCTCTATGATAGGATTATTTTGAGAAGTCATCAATAGTTTTCGAAACACCTTTTTGGAAATAGTTTTGAATATTTGACATAGAACATAGTGAGATACAAAGATCCTTACTTGATCTCTAAATATCTATGTAAGTAGCTCTAAATATGCTCTGTCAAGATACGAATATGTTCTGTTAAAGCTATGAAGATCTGCGAGGTAGATCCAAAGATCTTCCAAGAAGTTTCAAAGATCTTCTAGGTAGCTTTGAATATATTATGATGAATCTCCAAAAACTTTTCCAATAATGCTTTGAAGATTGCTATCCATTTTCTGAAGATGCCCACCTATACTATATAGATTAATATAGTAACTCTAAGCATATCTACAGTACATATATAGATTTTCCCTCTTTAAATATTTTCTTTTAGACATTACTGTTGACGCTGGAAAGTGCACCCTACAGCAGGAAAATAGATTCCTGCCCTCTCCCTGCAACATGGAAACCCCTCTCTCGCCTATGGGACGGCGAAGGAGGAGAGGAGAGTCTCTAGATATGGGCTAGTTCCCTCTGATGTATCTTGTTTGTTTCAGGTAGCGCAAAATATAGGTATATAGGTATACTAGGGGGGAATGAAAAGAGATAGAGAAAAAGCATGAAAACAAACAGCCTACTCTAAAAGAGGTGATACACCAAAAATGGGTTGACCTTCCACGTCCATACTCAGGATCAGGGAAAAACATACATACACTCAGATCTGGCAGAAAAGACCAGGTCTCTGGGATGGCAGGGAGGTTCTTATGGAAAGCAAAAGAAACAGGGACTCGCCAAGGTGCTGAGAAATACACACTTTAAGTGACCTCACCTGTTTTATACCTCCAAAACAGAACTCTACTCTTGGCAGCAGCAGACAGTGGCACTTTGTAGATCGCAGGTTTGCTGGTGTTGAACCTGTGAGAGCATCAAGAGACAATGACTGGACACAGATTAACATTCAATGCATACACAGAAAGATCCATCCAAATAGAGGTAAAACTGTCTTTTTATTGATTCAGGTGGAGAATTTGGAGAGCAATGCTCTTTACAAAAGTGGGGAAGATTCCCATAAAATGACTAAGTCCCTGTATTTATAACAGAAGAGCCAAGAGAAGTCTCATTGGAAAGCATGAAAAAACACTATTGATGATGTCACAATTCTGCCAAGACCATGTTTTTTGCCTCGTTTTGCATGCTGGTCTTCTCTTCCGGCGGCTGGGTGGATTTTTTCTTGTGCACTGCAAGTGATTTTTGCCGCCATCTGTTGTGGGCGGCAAATTTGCCGCCTACTGCATGTATTTCATGTAGAACTTCTATCGACGTCGGCCGATAAGCTGTCGATGGTGGCAGTTTTGCTGACGTCGATTGGTGTAAGCTATCGATGGCGGCAGTATTGTGTTGTTGGCGGCAAATTTGGTGACTTCTACATGTGGGCGGCCCTTTCTCCTTCCCCGCCATGGGGCGGGGTTTTCATTTTTGCCGCCTTCGGGCGGTGGTTCCATTTTCACTGCCTTAGGGCAGCCGTTTCTTATTTCCCACCAGGGGGCAGGGGTTTCATTTTCACCGCCTGAGGGTGGGACTTTTCATCTTTCGCCTCCCACTGTTGTGCTGTCGATGGCAGCGGTTCTGCTGATGTCGATCGCTGTAAGATGCCGACGATGGCAGTATTGCCGACGTCGGCCGACATCTTTTTCTTTTTCTTTTTCTTTGTGTTGTGGGTAGCAAATTTGCCGCCCTCTGCATGTTTGTAGGTGGGCTCCTTTTACCCGCCCTTGTAGTGGGCGGCGATTTTTCCGCCCTCTGCATTTTTTCTCCCTCTTTTTGCCTAAGTGTTAAAATGCTCCATTTTCTTCTCTTCTCTCATGGACGTTTGAAGACTCTGCCTTTCGCTGTCTTTCATGACCAATGCTCTGCAATGGCGCTGTCGAAACCTGAAGGTGGACCTTACAACCCAAAATGACTGGCCTGTAAAGCAAGTGTATGAGGTAACCGAGATTTTGCCTGAGAGGCAAAATTGGGTCAACAAATTGGCGACTCACAAGGGAAGCGTGCCTGCTATGCTTAGAACCCAGTTGCCTTGCACATCCGTTAGGTGCGGAGTCAGATGGTATTTTGAAGATAGTTCACAATAGCCTAGAAGATCCTGAAATCAAAATACACAGAATTTACCCCCACAAATGAAGGGAAACACACAAGCTTAAAAAACAACTACCTGTGCAACTACACTTAGGGAAAACAAGAAAAACAACTGAAAGCAAACTATTATATACAGCTAACCAGGAATATTTGCATCCCTCCTGGATCGAAAGGAAAATTTTCTAAGTCCCCTTCCTGGTGAAGAGACTTATCGTGACAGGAAAGTAGCTGAAAGAAAATGAGAGATGGTGACTTGCTCCTCGTGCCTTTCTCCTGAGTTGGCTGGAAACTAAGGAGATCAAAATTGAACATGCCTCCAATATATACGTATTCTGATTGACCCTGGAGGCCTATTAAATGCTGGTCCCTGGAATTGGTGCCCCTCACCAAGAAATCAATTACTGCCGGTTTATCACCGTAAGCCTTTTGATCTGCACAATTTTTTTGCAATGTATCATGGTCTGATTCGTTTCCCTCTGCTTCACTGAAAACTCTATCAGACTCATCCTCTGCTTCTTCTTGGCCTTCTTGAAGAAGGGTGAATGTGGTGATGTCTAAAAGGGGCTCACAAAATGATTGCTCATCCCACAAGACTTCACTTATCTGTTTAAAGTTCAGTTCGTCAAGGTATTCTTCCATGAAGACATACTTCTCCTTTTCCTCTTTGCTGATCAAGCTCTATAGATTTTCAAGAATATTCCCCTGATCTTCCTCTTTCTCAGGTTCTTCAATGTAGCCACCCTCATCAATACAGCAAGGAAGTTCATCGAACAGAGGGGAAGAGATCTTACCATGCATTTGTTCCTCCTCGAATTGCTGGAACATCCGCATATACGCAAGGCCTGCATCTTCTCCACTGTTGATAAGGTCTTCACAAGGAGTATCAATGATGATTTCTTTTCCGTTTTCGCTCATAACAGCCTCCTGAAGGACTGCAGATTGGATCTTTTGTTCCTCTCCTGCCTCTTGCAAAATAGGTTCTTCCTTGAGAAGGAGTGAAGTGGAGAAAGCCGATGAGAGAGGGGGCAGCCCTTGAGCTAGAATCGAATGATTCTCCTTCCTCCACTTGATCAACACTTCATCAATATCAGGGATGGCCTGATAACTCTCTTGGAAATGTGTAAGTGGGGTGTGTTCAGGCATGGAATGTGTTGTTTGGTCTGAACCATCCACCACACATTGGCTGAGGAATTTCTTTTTAGACTCCAACTCTGTAATTCTCCTACTCAGATCTTCTTGGAAAAGCTTTTCCTGGAGGCTGCCAGCATCATCATAGGCAGGCACAACTTTAGCTTCTTCAAGATTTTGAGAAAAACCTTGCTTTTCTTCTTCCTCTTTACTGCCCCATGATTCCACCATCTTCCCCCAATTCAAGATCTCTGAATTTGAATTCTGCTCCTGTGAACAAGCAGCAACTTTGTTCTCCATGAGGTCCTGAGGTTCTTCCGCAAGGTCTAAAAAAATTAACTCCCTTTCAAGGAGTAGCTTCATCCTGGCCTCTAAGTTTTCAATTTGTCTAGCTAGGTTTTCTTGGAAGAGTCTTTCTTGGAGGTGGCTAGCATGATCTTCTTCAAAGCTCTGAGCTAGTCCTTGGCATTCTTTCCTCCAACTTGGAATTTGCACATCATGCTGGAAAACTTGGGGAGGCTGAAGAATACAAGGAAAACATTGTTGGTGTGTTGGAGGAGCCTCTAGAAGAGGGACGTGTTGGCTGGTGGTATTATTTTTGATGGAAGATTCCTGATCTAAGGAGTTGAAAAGATTGATCTCCATGGGAGGTTGCTCTGATACCCTTTGGTGTTGGAAAGCCAAGCGCATGGGATTGGGAGGAGCAGTATTTGATGAGTTGGAGTGAGCAAGTGCAATTTGGTAGAATGGATTTGGTGCAAAAGAGGGGGTTTTCTTTAGGTTAGGAGGGGGCACGCAAGGCTGGCTACCTTGGATAGATGGATTTCTCCATTTTCTTGCCTCCTCCTTCATGGACTGCAAGGCCTGTGTTTGCCTAGATAAGCACTCCCCTTTATACATCAGCTCCTGATGATATTTGTACTGCTCTTCCAACTTGTCAATTTCCATTGTCTACTTCTCAAAATTTAGTGCCACCTCCCTTATAGTTGCAGGGCAACTAGGAGAGCCACTTGAGGGGATTCCATAAATATTTTGAGTCTGATCGATATTATATGAAGGAGAACAAAATCCATGATTTTGTGCAAAAGAAGAATACATACAAGAAATAGATGATTTTTGGTGGCACTAGGCTGCTTAACCAGCAGATTTAACTCAGAGTCGCTGGATGCTAAAGAAACTTGATTTGTTGTAACAGGACTAGCATCAATCCTGAAACCTTACTACGTTATAAAACTTGATGTCCCACCGGGCGTGCCAAAACTATTGACGCTGGAAAGTGCACCCTATGGCAGGAAAACAGATTCCTGCCCTCTCCCTGCAACATGGAAACCCCTCTCTCACCTGTGGGACGGCGAAGCAGGAGAGGAGAGTCTCTAGATATGGGCTAGTTCCCTTTGATGTATCTTGTTTGTTTCAGGTAGCGCAAAATATAGGTATATAGGTATACTAGGGGGGAATGAAAAGAGATAGAGAAAAAGCATGAAAACAAATAGCCTACTCTAAAAGAGGTGATACACCAAAAATAGGTTGACCTTCCACGTCCACACTTAGGATCAGGGAAAAACATACATACACTCAGATATGGCAGAAAAGACCAGGTCTCTGGGATGGCAGGGAGGTTCTTATGGAAAGCACAAGAAATAGGGACTCGCCAAGGTGTTGAGAAATACACACTTTAAGTGACCTCACCTGTTTTATACCTCCAAAATAGAACTCTACTCCTGGCAGCAGCAGATAGTGGCACTTTGTAGATCACAGGTTTTCTAGTGTTGAACCTGTGAGAGCATCAAGAGATAATGACTGGACACAGATTAGCATTCAATGCATACATAGAAAGATCCATCCAAATAGAGGTAAAACTATCTTTTTATTGATTCAGGTGGAGAATTTGGAGAGCAATGCTCTTTACAAAAGTGGGAAAGATCCCCGTAAAATGACTAAGTCCCTGTATTTATAACAGAAGAGCCAAGAGAAGTCTCATTGGAAAGCATGAAAAAACACTATTGCTGATGTCACAATTCTGCCAAGACCATGCTTGTTGCCTTGTTTTGCGTGCTGGTCTTCTCCTCCAGTGATTGGGCGGGTTTTTTCTTGTGCACTGTAAGTGATTTTTGCCGCCATCTGTTGTGGGTGGAAAATTTGCCACTCGCTGCATGTATTTCATGTAGGACTTCTACCGACGTCGGCCAATAAGCTGCCGACGGTGGCAGTTTTGTTGATGCTGATTGGTGTAAGCTGCCGACAGTGGTAGTATTATGTTGTTGGCGGTGAATTTGGTGACTTCTGCATGTGGGCGGCCCTTTCTCCTTCCCTGCCATGGGGCGGGGTTTTCATTTTTGCCACCTTCGGGTGGTGGTTCCGTTTTCGCCGCCTTAGGGCGGCTGTTTCTTATTTCTTGTCGGGGGGTGGGGGTTTCATTTTTGCTGCCTGAGGGCGGGACTTTTCATCTTTTGCCTCCCGCTGTTGTGCTACCGATGGTGGCAGTTCTACCGACGTCGGTCGTTGTAAGATGCCGACGACGGCAGTATTGCCGACATCGGCCGACATCTTTTTCTTTTTCTTTGTGTTGTGGGCGGCGAATTTGCTGCCCTCTACATGTTTGTAGGTGGGCTCCTTTTACCCGCCCTTGTAGTGGGCGGCGATTTTGCCGCCCTCTGCATTTTTTTTGCCCTCTTTTTGCCCAAGTGTTAAAACGCTCCATTTTCTTCTCTTCTCTCGTGGACGTTTGAAGACTCTGCCTTTTGCTGTCTTTCATGACCAATGCTCTGCAACGGCGCTGTCGAAACCTAAAGGTGGACCTTACAACCCGAAATGACTGGCCTGTAAATCAGGTGTATGAGGTGACCGAGATTTTGCCTAGAGGTGAAATTGGGTCAACAATTACTATTAATAATAATAGTCTAAAATGATCTGTATATAAATGTATTCCTCTTTTTTAATTCCAAATAATAATGTCTTTAGATATATGTTAGTTATGCTTAGTCTATTATTAGTTGAATTAGTTTCAATGCCTCTTATAAGTGTGGGATCTAATTCCTAGATCTTTTATTTAGAATAAGTAGATTTTGTTGTTTATATTGCTAGATTTGTATTATAAGAATGGTCATTGAGATGTGTTTTAAGTACATGTCTCCTTCTCATTCTAGGGTAATAGAGAAAGAAAATAAAATTAGGAAACATTCAAGTTTAATTTTGCATCAGAATTCATATAATCTATATATGTTCCTTTTGATAATGAATTATTAGTAATGTAAAGCATTTTATTCTAATACTATGTTAAAGTTGATCTTTTTTTGAGGAAGGAGCAAGGGACCACTTCTCTCTAAATATCAAGATGATTGGTATTTCTAGTTTATAGTTTGAAAGTGTATTTCTTTTGATACAGATACACTTCATTTTACAAGTGTGATTTCCCTTTTAATGCAAAGTTTATTTATTTTAATGCAAGTGTGCTTTAATTAAATGAAAAGTTTGTTGCAATTGAATGCAAGTGATTTTCATTTATGCAAAGTGTGTCTTTCAATTCTCATAAGAGTAAAGTTAATAGGAAATTTTGTTGACTAAATAAACTCATCTCCATATTTATAATCTGTCAGGAAGTAGTCTAGGTCATGATAGGCAATCAACATTCTCATATTCTAAAATACAACATTATCCTACCCAACTAAGCAAGTTGAGTGAGGATAATATAGTGTCTTATACCAGATGTTTAATTTTTGGATGTTGATGGTGTGAACTAAAGAACCATTTTAACAAGGAATGCCATACAAGATATTTAGTTAGCAAAAAATTCTAGATTTACCTTTTCTACAACATATGATTAGATTTTTGTTTGTTTCCCTTAATATTTAGACATCAACAATAGAGTAAACAACCCCCCCTAAACAATGAATTTTTAACTCAAATATTAAACATCTCATTGCATATAGCCTTGGAAACTGGCCCTATTAGAAAATGAAACCAATCCATTGATTGGTTAAAAGAAAGGTATAACGACAACCTATCATTTTTAACATCATTGTTGGAGATCTCTTAATTGGTAATTAATAAGTGTTAGTGAGATAGTATACTATATTTATATAAGGGAAATTGAAAAACATCTATATACCCCAAAAACACAAAAACAATCAAGGACTTCTTAGATTTATGAATCGCCTAAGAGATTCTCAAGGATGGTTTATCTTTAAAGACTCCCAAATAAAACTAGAATAGAGCATTTTATCCTTGCTGGAAATATTAGGAAGTGAAAGAAAGGCAATTAAAATTCATATATAAAAAGTTTTTGATTCCTCTCTTGAAAAAAATTCATCCTCACAAAAATATCCTACAAGAGTAATTCTATTCAAGTCATCTTCTCCCATAGGAAGAATTGATTTAGAAGATCCCTTTGCTAGAACAATTAGATTTGATCCACAAGTTTTATAAGAAGAAGATCTAATCACCAACGAATATTCTCCTCCTAAGCCAATAGACCATAGGTTGAGAACCTAATAAGAAAACTTGAATTGGATTTATAAAAAAAATTGGTATAAAATATGAGAGACAATCATGTACATGTAGAAAACCCTAATAGTTAACCTCAATAGGACAAAACTTTTTCCTATCTATTCAGCTTGGGTCCTAATGACAAAACCTCCATGAAAAATATCTTTATATCTATTTTACTTACTTTTAGAAGTAAATCCTTAGAGGATCTAGATCAGTTCCTCTTTGAATGTTAGGTTCTCTACCAAACATATGACTATGTCACTAAAAATCATAATTTGAAGTTATTCCCATCTACATTTAAGGACCCAACAATGAGATGGTTCATGGGCTTTGAGGGTGATTCTATAAGTACTTGGGAAGAAATGGAAACTATATTTATTGATAAATATTAGGATAATTGTAAAGTCATAGAACAAAAAGAATATTTTTTCAAAATAAAGCAAAATTAAGATGAAGCCTTATAATATTACCTTGATAGGTTTATATTTTCCCATAAATGGATGTTAGGTTATGGAGCTAAAAGCTTCACCCAGATGCAAACATGGAGGGTTGATGAGTGTCACAGTCACCGACATCGGCAGGCCACACCGACGTCAGGCATGGGTCGACAGAAAGCAACCGACATCGGTCAAGAGTCGACCGACATCGATCACCTCCAGATGGGTAGGGACTGATGTCGATCACCTGTGCGGTTCCAGAACTGCCTGTTGACAAATAGTTAGTTAACGAACTGGTTGTTTGCATGTTAAATACTAGTTCGAGTCTTGAGCCACTTGTCTAATTATTTTATATATGAGATCTATATAATAGACTCATGGGCTGTATTGTAAAGTGTAGAACTAGGAGAGTTCTTTCCATGGTGGAATCACAAGGATTCTTCCAGGTATGTAAGATCAGGATTGATCTGTAGGGTGTGCAAGATCAGGGTGGAGATCTACATGTGATAAGTAAGATTAGGTTGGTCTGTAGGGGTGTGTG
Source organism: Torreya grandis (assembly GCA_037957365.1). Classification (NCBI taxonomy): domain Eukaryota; kingdom Viridiplantae; phylum Streptophyta; class Pinopsida; order Cupressales; family Taxaceae; genus Torreya; species Torreya grandis. The sequence continues at coordinate 863,744 of JARHVA010000134.1, read as the reverse complement.
TGTGCGAGGGTCAAAAGGAGATCTACAAGGGAGCAAGATCCAAGGTGATAGCAACACATCAAGGAGCAAGATCATGGTGAGATCTACTTAGAGTACTGGTTTATACTCGGTTGTACTGGCAGTATGATATTGACTGGTTGAGGTGAACAACTCTATGCTTGAGTTTTTTGTTGTGACCTATATTGAGAGAAGATAACTCTTGAGGGAAGATTACTGATATGCCCATGAAGTGGAAGAAGAGTGTGATCTCTTTATTGTAATTTCCTTTTGTAATGAGTTGAATACAATTGTGTGTTGCCTCTCATATTCTGTGTTATTTCTTATTTCTTGTTACTTGTACTTCTGGTATAATTTTGCATTTAGTTACTTATACAATGGTAATCATGTGTGCTCTTAATTCTGACAAGTTGTGTCAGAGCTTTGGGGAACCTAGGTCTTATCAATTGGTATCAGAGCGAGGTTTACTAACAGGTGGTTCAAATCTATTCAGTATGTTTTGATTACATGTTACTCTTAGGGGTTTCTGATTGAGTGGGAGTATAACAATGGCAAAAGAAGGTAAGCTGAGAATGGAGAAATTCAGACACAGGTGTAGCACCACAAGGTGTGTGGTGGTTGGTCTTTAAGATTGAGCTTGAAGAGGGATACAAGCCAGGATACATATTAGATAATGTACTGGTATAGGTACAGGTGTAGTTGTTTATCTCCAAGTGAGAGATTATTAGGTTATGGAGCTAAAAGCTTCACCCAGATGCAAACATGGAGGGTTGCTGAGTGTCACAATCACCGACATCAGCAGGCCACATCGATGTCGGGCATGGGTCGATAAAAAGCAACTGACATCGGTCAGGAGTCAGCCGACATCGATCACCTCCAAATGGGTAGGGACTGACGTCGGTCACCTGTGCAATTCCAGAACTACCTATTGACAAATAGTTAGTTAATGAACTGGTTATTTGCATGTTAAAGACTAGTTCGAGTCTTAAGCCGCTTGTCTAATTATTGTATGCATGAGATCTATATAATAGACTCATGGGCTGTATTGTAAAGTGTAGAACTAGGAGAGTTCTTCCCATGGTGGAATCACAAGGGTTCTTCCAGGTATGTAAGATCAGGATTGATCTGCAGGGTGTGCAAGATCAGGGTGGAGATCTACATGTGATAAGTAAGATCAAGTTGGTCTGCAGGGGTGTGTGTGTGTGAGGGTCAAAATGAGATCTACGGGGGAGCAAGATCCAAGGTGACAGCAACACATCAAGGAGCAAGATCATGGTGAGATCCACTTGGAGTACCGGTTCGTACTCAATTGTACTAGTAGTATGATATTGACTATTTGAGGTGAACAATAGCTATGTGCTTGAGTTTTTTGTTGTGACCTGTATTGAGAGAAGATAACTCTTGAGGGAAGATAACTGGTATGCCCATGAAGTGGAATAAGAGTGTGATCTCTTTATTGTAATTTCCTTCTGTAATGAGTTGAATACAATTGTGTGTTGCCTCTCATATTTTGTGTTATTTCTTATTTCTAGTTACTTGTACTTCTGGTATAATTCCACATTTAGTTGCTTATACAATGGTAATCATGTGTGCTCTTAATTTTGACAATTTGTGTCAGAGCTTTGGGGAACCTAGGTCCTATCAATTGGTATCAGAGCGAGGTTGGAGGTTCTCAGAGTGAGGTTTACTAATAGGTGGTTCAGATCTGTTCAGTATGTTTTGATTACAGGTTACTCTCAGGGGTTTTTGATTGAGTGGGAGTATAGAAAAAGCAGAAGAAGGTAAGCTTAGAATGGAGAAATTCAGACACAGGTGTATCACCATAGGGTGTGTGGTTGTTGGTCTTCAAGATTGAGCTTGAAGAGGGATACAAGCTAGGATACAGATTAGACAATGTACTTGTATAGGTACAGGTGTATCTATTTATCTCCAAGTGGGAGATTGTTAGGTTATGGAGCTAAAAGCTTCACCCAGATGCAAACATGGAGGGTTGCTGAGTGTCACAGTCACCGACATCGGTAGGCCACACCGATGTCGGGCATGGGTCGACAGAAAGCAACCGACATCGGTCAGGAGTCGGGCGACAGCGGTCACCTCCAGACAGGCAGGGACCAACATCGGTCGCCTGTGCAGTTTTAGAACTGCCTATTGACGAGCAGTTAGTTAACGAACCAGTTGTTTGCATGTTAAAGACTAGTTCGAGTCTTGAGCTACTTGTCTAATTATTGTATGCATGAGATCTATATAATAGACTCATGGGCTGTATTGTGAAGTGTAGAACTAGGAGAGTTCTTCCCATGGTGGAATCACAAGGGTTCTTCCAGGTATGTAAGATCAGGATTGATCTGTAGGGTGTGCAAGATCAAGGTGGAGATCTACATGTGATAAGTAAGATCAGGTTGGTCTGCAGGGGTGTGTGTGTGTGAGGTTCAAAAGGAGATCTATGGGGGAGTAAGATCCAAGGTGATAGTAACACATTAAGGAGCAAGATCATGGTGAGATCTACTTGGAGTACTGGTTCGTACTCGGTTGTACTGGTAGTATGATACTGACTGGTTGAGGTGAATAACAGCTCTGTGCTTGAGTTGTTTGTTGTGAAATATATTGAGAGAAGATAACTCTTGAGGGAAGATTACTGGTATGCCCATGAAGTGGAATAAGAGTGTGATCTCTTTATTGTAATTTCCTTCTGTAATGAGTTGAATACAATTGTGTGTTGCCTCTCATATTCTGTGTTATTTCTTATTTCTAGTTACTTGTACTTCTAGTATAATTCTGCATTTAGTTGCTTATACAATGGTAATCATGTGTGCTCTTAATTCTGACAAGTTGTGTTAGAGCTTTGGGGAACCAAGGTCCTGTCAATGGATTGGTTACCAAATCATACAGGAGGCCATCAAGATAGTCTTTCTTAAAGGCATAGATGATGATGCACATGATGATTTAAACCTAATGGGAAAGAGTGACATTGACAAGTTAACCTTTCATCATATTTTAGAATTATGTACTAACTATTCCAGGACAAGACCTAGCATAAAGAAATCATGGTTAGGAATATCACCTAAAGTTGGTTAACTAATGGAAGAATTTTCTAATTTCAATATAGATGTTCTAGTATAATCAACAACCACATTATATGGTCTCAAATAAAATCCAATACCACCAATGTTGAATAATTATCAATATATTATCCTAGATATAGGCTTAAACATGTAGTAAAAGATTATCCTTTAGATCAAATAGAGGTATGTGGTATTTGTGACCTATACCATGACACCAAGAACTGCAATCATCTTCCTACCATAATAAATTAGGTAAAAGAAGTAGTACATGTAGTTAAAGAAGTGAAATTTATCCAAATACAAGGAAACTAGTACTCCTAGCCTCAAAATCAATTTGGTCCAAGATTTTCCCACAATCCATGGATTACACTATGGGCTGGACAAGTCACACCAAAAGTGTGGGGACCACCACCATAACCTAAACCATGGGGTACTTAGGAATGGATGTCATAAATATTTGGGATGCCTCAAAATCCTTTAAATCCCTAAGCACAATATCTTAACTAACAAATATTTTAGATACAACAGTCACCACCTCAATGGCCAAATCAAAGATGGTATTATTATCAAATACAGAGAAGGTTTCCTCCACAACATGGTTTGATGCCTTCAAAAACTCAACCACCACCAATTGAGCAGTAGTTTAACCAACAAAAATGACCTACCCAACTATTATCAAATCCTAAGAATAGGTAAAATACTCATGTTTATAGAGCTGACCAAGAAAGTAGTGTTGTAAGTGGTTCAGCTAAGTGTAATAATGTTTAACTAAAATTCCCAATAATGAAAACACTCCTGAGTTACCTATAGTCTAATAAATAAATGAAGACAAGGTATAAGTCACCACAACTATAATAACACCAACCATAATTCAATATTCCCCTCCTATTCTATTTCTTGAGAGACTTAAGGAAGAAAAACCTAGGGAGGGTTCTGAATTGATGCAAGGAGGAAGAGAGATGAAGATATAAATTACATTATTAAGATATATTAAGGATATTCCTAAATTGAATCAAATAATTAAAGTATTTTGCATCAAATCACTAGGTAGAATGAATAATATCCTAAACCAATTCAGTTAACTAGCAAAATTACTAATTTACTAGTAGGAAACATACTTATTCCCAAACACGAAGACCCTGGCAGTCCTATGATGACTATGACAATTGGGAACAAACTCATATAAAATGTTATTGTCTATATGGGTGTTTCCATTGATATAGTAGCTTTAAAAATAGTATAATATTTATCCCTTATAGGGCTTCATCCTACCACTATAATTTTGTAAATGGGAAATCAATCCACTGTTGCACCTAAAAGAACCATAGAAAACATTCTAGTCACCATAGAAAGTTAGGAATACCCTATATATTTCATGATATTTTAAATTAAACCCAAGAAGGTAGGGTATCTAATTATTCTTGGAAGACCTTGGTTAACTATATTCATAGCATGAATTGACTATAGATCTGGTAATATGACCATTTCTAATGGAATACACACCACACAAATCTCCCTTTATCCACCTGCTAGACCATTAATGGATCTTTCTAAATAGATATGGATAGATTAGCATGAACAAAATAATAATAGTGTGTCTTCCTTATCCATTGTTAATATAAAATAACATGTCTAAGAATTTGATGAGTAGATAATAAAATATTTGGACTAAGACATCCTAGCTCCAAAATTTGATAGCCTAACTCTGAGGTCTAATATCCTAACTTCAAATACTGATATCTTATCTTTAAAGACTGATAGCTTATCTCTAAAGATTCATATTTTAGATTCAAAGATGAATAACCATGAATGGGAATAATTTATCTTCACTACTAAGAACCAAGACAATGTCACAAGTCCCCCAAACATGTTATTTGGTTTGCAAGATATCCAACAAGACATAGTTGACTAGGCTTAAGAGGGTCAAAATTCATTTTTAAATGATTTTTGTTATCCACTAACCAATATAATATCCAAAAGTGAAAACTTTTACAAGGATGTGGCTACATTTCACATGCTACCACCACATCCATTTCCATTGAATGTTTTGATGAGTGAATACAAGTAGATAAATTTCATCATTCCACATACTAAATAAATTACAATCCATCCTGGTAAACTTTTGAATATCAAAAGATGGTTAAATGACCAACAAGAAAGTAAAGTTTTTGATGTATTGATAAAATACACAAAAGCCTTTGCTTGGGATTATATTGATATGAAAGGAATACATCCCAGTGTCTATACCCATCACATTTACACTGAATCTGTTAGACTAGTTAGATAACCACAATGGAGAATTAACACTACTTTGAAATAAATTGTAAAAATAGAGATAAAAAACTATTAGAAGTTGGTTTCATTTTACCCCATATCTGATATTCAATAGGTTTTACCTCTAGTCATTATACCTAAGAATAATGTAAAATAGAGTCTTTGTAGATTACAGAGAACTGAATAAATCCACTATGAGAGATTACTTTCCTTTCCTTTTATTGATCACATTTTTGATAACTTGGTAGAAAATCAATAATTTTATTTATTAGATGGGTTTATTGGATACAATCAAATAAAAATATCCCTTTAAGATCAAGATAAAACTACTTTTACTTGCCCCTAAGGAACATTTGATTATACAATCCTTTCTTTTGGATTGTGAAATGCACCTACTACCTTTCAGAGAGTAGAGTTAGCCATATTTTCTAATCTTTAAAATGATTATGTGGAATTATACATGGATGACTTCACTATCCATGAAAACACATTTTATTAATCCTTAATAAATTTAGATAAAGTGATTAGAAGATGTGAAGAACACCAAATATCCTTGGGTCATGAGAAGTGTGTAATAATGGCCGATAAAGGGATAGTATTACGACATCATATATCTTCTCAAGGAATAAAAGTGGATCCCAAGAAGATTAAGGTAATTTTTAGTCTCCCCATTCCTAAAACACAAACAAATGTCAAAAAATTTCTGTCATGCAAGTTATTATGGAATATTTATTGAAGACTTTAGCAAAATAGTTGTACCTATATTTTCCTTGCTAACAAAAGACAATGAATTTGTATGGAATGATAAGTGTCAAGAAGATTTTGAAACATTAAAAATCAAAATATGAGTGCTCCAGTTTTAAAAGGACTTAATTATGAATATCCTTTTCATATTTATATTGACACTTCTAATAATGCACTAGGGGTAGTTCTTGGATAAAGAGATAAGAAATGAAAAATGTATGTCATTTATTAGATCAACAAGAATCTTACTCTTACAAAAAAAACTACACTACCATAGAAACAAATTTCATGTTGTTTATGCCATAAAAATTTTTAGACATTACATTATTGGTTATCAAGTATTTAATTATACAAATCATTTAGCTATTAAGTACTTAATGAATAAACTAGTAGTAGGTGGTATAATTATTATATGGCTACTACTGTTGAAAGAATTTGATATTACCATTATAGACAAACCTAAAAAGTATAATGTTGTTACTGAATTTTTATCTAGATCGATCACTACAAGTGAATATGAAACTATGGAGGATTATTTTTTATATGAACAACTATTTTATATATCTACATACTCCCCATGATTTGCAAACATGGCAAAGTTTTTGGCAACAGGGAAGTTTCCTCATTCCTTTACTTATAAAGAAAGAAAATGTTTGATTAGAACTAGTTCTCATTTCAAATGGTTTAAAGGCATGTTATTTAAAATTGGACCTGATTGTGTACTTCACAGGTGTGTTAAAGAAGATGAAGTATTTGACATCATAAAATCCTACCATAGTAAACTAGGAGGAGGACATTATTCAACAAAAGGGTCCTTTCATAAGATTCTTAGTATAGGTTATTATTGGCCATGTCTTTATAAGACTGTAAAAAGGTTTATATGGCAATGTGATCCTCGATAAAGGATGGTTAAGCCTATTCTATCCTTAGAAATGCCTCTCCATCCTCAAATAGTTTTAGAACTATTTGAGAAATAGGGTTTGGATTTTATTAGAACAATCAACCCACCATCTCAAGGAAAAGAGTATTTATTAGTATGTACTGATTATGTTACTAAGTGGGTTGAAATACAGGAACTCACCTTTGCTCAAGAGGAAATGGTTGTTATTTTCCTATATCATAGGATCATGTTGAGATTTGAATATCCTAGATCTATTATTTCTGATCAAAGGCCTCAATTCATGTCTAACATGATCAAGGATTTTACAAAATTTTACCAAATCAATCACCAAATATCCTCACCATATCACCCCCAAGCTAATGGATAAGTGGAGGTCACCAATGAGAGATTGAAAATGTTTGACCAAAATAGTGAATAGTGATAAGAAATATTGGGTAGATAGAGTACCTAAAGTAGTTTGGGCATATAATATACCATGGAAGACAACCACAGGATTCTCTCCATATGAACTTATGTTTGTAAATAAGATTTTGTTGCCAATAGAGTTTAAAATGAAGAAACTAAAGATAACAACTAATATGAGAGTCAATCTTGATGAAGCATAGAAGGAAAGAATAATGCAATTGAATGGGTTGGATGAACTAAGAATGGATGCACTCACTCAAACTGGCATGATCCAAAAGTAATGAAAACTATGGCATGATGCTCATATCAAAGAAAAATAGTTTTAAAAAGGTGATTGGATGATTCTATTTGATTCCAAATTCTATCATTTTAAAGGTAAGTTTAAGACAAGATGGTTGGGGCCATACCTGATCAAAACTATCTACAATAATTGCTCTATCCAACTTCAACCAATTGATGGTGACCAAATGACACTTTTGTTCAATGGTCACAAACTTAAAGTGTATACAAAACCTATCAGTAGGAAATAATTCATTAAACATAATCAAGACTAATTTGACCTTATGGTAGAACCTGGTTCTTCCACTAAGGCCAAATGATCTTTTTAGTAGACATCTATTAAGGGGGAGTGATGAAAACCAACAAATGATGGTTTTCCTCCCTTCAAAAATTCAAAATATAAAAAAATATATAAAAATGAAAAATATAAAAAATATAAAAAAGAAAAGAAAATAAAATGACCACTAAAAAGTGAAAATAAAAAATGACACTTTTTAGATAAAACTTCTACAATAAACATGAATTATTGTCTTGTCAGCTAACTTATCTTCTTAAAATTGTTTATCCTTTTAGGACACATGGAAACTTTAGGAGATAAGCATGGATCCTTAAAATAGAAGTATGTTTGTACTTCCTTCCCAATAGGTTAGACATTGTTTGTTTTATATTGTGCATGTATGACCATTAGGTGAATAACACTTCTAAATATGGATAAGTTACTTTAATGCCACTTGGATGTGACTGAAGCTGATACTATTTACTAATTTCGAGACTTGATGTGGGTTTATTCCAAATACCTTTTCAAAACATAAGTCTTAATTTGGAAATAATTTCAAATATCATTTCAAATACTACCAAGTATGATCTCTCATGCCATGTTATTGATGTTGAACCAAAAATTACTCCCTCATTAAAACTTTTGCTTGATCCAAAATGTTTGGCCATCATCTCTACTATAATTTCATGGTACTTCTTATCAATTACACATGTGCCACCCTTTTTATCCCTTTATTTATATTCATTGTTACATCATGCCCCAACTTCCTTGCCCCACTCAGTCCTCTGTGCAATTTTGAACTTAGTTTTTCATTGTTTAATCAAGTTTTTGAGAATACTATGGACAACTACAAAGATGGGGGGTAAAAAGAGAAGTGAACTGGAGTTGGCAAAAAAAAATTTACAATATGAATCTTCTAGGGTTATTTTTGAAATGAACATGATGAATCAATTTCCTGAAGACATTCCAAGGTTTTGATGAGAATGTTGTTAAAAAAATTGTTAGAAAAAAATGATGAAGATCATTCTATAGTCTAGGTGAACATATTCCTATTGATTCCTCTATTGTCAGTGAACTTTCATGGATTATTTAAGAAGGCATGGTTTTTACTAAAAAATTGAGTTTTTTTATTTTATTCAAATGTTCATTAATGGTAATTAACCCCATCCTAAGTTGGCCAAGAATCCATAAGTCATTTACAAAGGGATCACTCAGGATAGTATTCCACCTCCATGGCATAATGTAGCATATTGGATCATGAAATACCTCACTTGTGATGGATAGTTCACTATGGTTGGTGGTGACACTATGCAACTTCTCATTCATATGAAGAAAGGAAATACTAAACTTGAGTGCTAGGTAAACCTACGTTCTTATATTCACCATGTTATCCATCATGTAGTTAAAAAATTAAAAAGGGGAACTATGTCAATTAAACATCATGGTTTAATTCATCTCATCTATTAACACCATTTCCTGAAGAAACCAAAGGGTGCAAAAGCTTGGTCTTCATTTATTAAAAATTCACTTAAAATTCCTATTAAAAAACCACAATGTCCTATTTTTACTCCCATGATAGTAAGAAGAGAGGAAGGTCCATCTTCGACACCTATAACTCTAAAGATGTTGTGAAGGAGGTCAAAAAAGAAAATAAGGGTTTCACTAAAAAACCATGCCTCAACTATCAAACAATGATGAAGTCATCAGTTGATTTTATAAGAGTAAAAATAAGGTGAGGTATAAGCAGCTAAAATTTTGGGTAGTTTAAGATTTACTTCTCCCATAAAAGTTATAGATGTTGAGTAGATAGTTGAAGAAACACAAAACCCTACATAAGATATTTTACCTAAAGAATAAAGACCCTTACCTTTCACAGTTGACAAGGGTAAAGATCCACTCATGAAAGAATCTCCATCTTTTCCTCAGCATGTTCATAAAGATAAATATTTGTAGTATGCTATGACCTTATCATGACATGAGGAAATTATTCGACAATAGCAAATAGAGCTAGATTTTCTTAGATTGACCTTGAAAGGTAAGGACCAAACAATTTATAGTTTAGAAAAGTGATATAAATATTTTATTTCCCAATTTTGAGCACATAAATTGATTATAATAGTATTTAATTCTGAACAAACTAGAATTCATAATCAATTATTCTCAAAATCTCATGAACTTAGCACTTTAAAAAAATCCCTTGTAATTAAGGATGCTCAGATTGATAATCTATAACACTCTATTTTTAGTAATAATGCACTACTTGCTCAATGAAACACTCCCATACATGATCTAACAACTTATAATATTGAGTTATAAGCTACCATATAGGTTATGTAGAAGGAAACAAGAGAGATAGCTATATAGATTAAAGAAACCACAAGAGTTATTTCTCCTTTTCCTCTACCCCTTCATGAGATTATTTAACTTTGGAATAAAGTTCAAAAAAATATTTATAAATTAGAAGTAGAGAATTCCATAATAAAAATAGAGTCTCGATAACAATTATGGCAGGATTAGACTTCTATTCAAACTATTTGCGAAATTATTGAAAAATTATTATCTTGCAGAAAACCTTTTTCTATGCATGTTTTATTTCTTCATGAATAGTTTTATAAGTGGAAAATGAAATTTATTTCTCTTTTCCCTATGTCATTGAAGATGAACAAATTTTCATGGATATTTTTCCTAAAAGCACTATAAAAAGACAAGAACAAATTTGTGAGCGTTATCTTTGTAAAATGTTATTGGGACACTACTCTAGATTTTTGGTTAACTTGTTTGTGGGAGAAACACAATTACATGATTTCATTTCCACTATGACAAATCAAACTACTGGGAGAAAGCACATAATCAATTCTTGGAACTATATAATATTACAAGCTTATGTATAAGACCCTAGTTTCCATAAGCTCATAAACTTCTTACTACCTTCTAGCCTTTACATCACATATTCATGAAAGACAAGTATCATGAGTTATTAAGAGAAAATGTAGCAGCCTTCCAAGATTCTATCAAAAAAAAATCTTTCATATCTATCACTACAAATATGGCTATATGGTAGACTTTACCTATTACCTTGAAATGCAGGGAAGTCGTGACTCCTACTACCATCAGTTGGAGTCTCTAGAGATCTATGCCACTTGCTAAAATTATCACTTAGCTCCTAGAAGAAGAAGGGATAGATGTTTGGATTGACATGAGATTTAGGTCACCTATTATTCTTTATTTGATGTCTCCTTGGAAAAATTGGCATAATTAGTTAGAAGTAGAATTTCAAGCATGGTTACACATTTTGGTAAGAGATTTGGGGTTTTTACCTAGAAATCATTGTGATTGGGGACATCATTTTTAAATTTATGATGTCATCTAGTGGTTTGGATTATGAATTTTAGATTAAATAATAGTTATCCCCTAATTTTGAAGAGGACTTGCAAAAGGTAAAGTGTGGGGGGGAATGATGAGCATTCTATATATCTCATTATGTCTCATATAAACTATCCATAAGTGTTGCTTCTTGGTTATATATTACATTAAATTTAATAGTTAAGGTATCATCTAAGTGGGAAATGAGTGCAATTGTGTTTTTTTTGTATGTGATACATTATTGATTCTTTATCTTGTTATTTGTGTCTAACTTAGATGAAATGAGTATATTTTTACATACAAAGATACATCTCTATGGCAGAATTGTTTATAAAATTCATCAATAGTTATTCCAACACCTTTTTGGAAATAGTTTTGAAGACTTGACATTGAACATAGTGAGATACGAATATCTTTAGTCTAGCTCAAAATATCTACATAAGCAGCTTTGAAGATGCTCCTTCGAGCTACAAATATGTTCTATTAAATGTCTGAAGATCTACCACATAGATTTGAAGAATTACTAGGCAACTCTAAAGATGTTTTAATGAATATCTGAAGACCTATCTAGCCATGCTACAAAGATGCCTAGTCACATTTTGAAGATGCCCAACTATACTATAAAGATTAATATAGAAACTCCAAAGATATATATATATATATATATATATATATATATATATATATATTCCATCTTTAGATATCTTATTTAATAAATTACTATTCATACTAATAGTCTAAAATAATATGGATATAAATGTATTTCTATTTTGTAAATACAAACATAATCTCTTCAGATATTATTAGTTATACTCGGTCAATTGTTAGTTGAATTAGTTCCAATGCCTCCTATAATCATGGGATTTGATTCCTAAATATTCTATTTAGAATAAAAATATTTTATTATTTATATTTCCATATTTTGCATTATGAGAATGTTCATTGAGATGTGCTTTAAGTACATGTCTCTTTCTCATTCCATGGTAATAGAGAAAGAAAAGAAAATCAAGAAATATTCAAGTGTAATTTTACAGTAGAATTCATAGGATATATATATGTTCCTTTTGATAATGAATTATTAATAAAGTACAACATTCTATTCCACTACTGAGTGAAATTTGATCTTGTTTTGAGGAAGGAGAAAGAGCCAACTTCTCCCTAAAGATCAAGACAATTGGTATTTCTAGTTTATAGTTTAAAAGTATATTTCTTTTTATACATGTATATTTCATTTTATTATAAGTGTGATTTCTCTTTTAATGCAAAGTGTGTTTATTTTAATGCAAGTGTGATTTCATTAAATGCAAAGTTTGTTTCATTTCAATCCAAGTGAGTTTAATTTATGCAAAGTGTGTCTTTCGATTATCATAAGATTAAAGTTAATAAGAAAATTTGTTGACTAAAAAAACTCATCTCCATATTCAGAATCTATCAGGAAGTAGTCTAGGTGACAATAGGCAATCAACATTCTCACATTTTAAAATACAATACTATCCTACCCAACTAGGCAATTCGAGTGAGGACACTATAGTGTTTTATGCTAGATGTTTAAGTTTTGGATGTTGATGGTGTGAACTGAAGAATCATTTTAAAAAGGAAATATATAAGGGATATTCAATTAACAAAACCTTCTATATTTATATATTTTTTAACATAGGATTATAATCTTGTTTATTTCCCTTAGTATTTATATATCAAAAACATAATAAACACCCCCTATACAATGAACTATTAACTCAAATATCTAACATCTCATTGCATATAGCCTTAGACACTAGTCCATTCATTGTTTAAATGAAAGGTATAGTGAAAACCTATCAAAAACCATGGAGGATGGTATCCTTAGGCATATTACACCCTTTCAAATGATAAACTACTCAAAAACCTCCCTATAAATTCCCATGTAGATCTACACCAAAAATCTAAATGTGTTAATGGGAAGTGGCCTAATCACCTAAGTCAGGTATAGTTACAAGTTTACACTATTATAAATACTATGTCGTGGTGTGAAACATTTTTAAAAAGAAGATGTGTATTAGCATAGAGGGATGTTTAATGAGTAGTTAAATTTTCATAAAACCAGGTTAATTCCTCATTAAGTTTATAAATCACACTTCTCATGGCCATTATGAAGGATTGGGGTAGTTTCTTAAGCCTAGTCAACATGTAAGGAGAAAGGAGAGTACTTAATGATCCATGAAGGCTAATTACAACATAATTAACCTTTGTAACTATCATGAGAGGAGATTTATTATCCAAATTTTAATTAACATGATCTTCATGGTGTCAACCATGTTTGAATCAACCTTAACCACTCCATCTCAATGCCCAAAATGCTCATTAAAGATCACCAATGTGAAGGAAATGCATGGAGAGATGAGGGGACTGTTATGAATACTTGTAATTAATGATGGAATGAATGAGGATCATTAATGAAATCCACATGCTACTTAAACTCTATATTTACCTCTTTCACCCTCTCATTTTTCTATATATTGAGGTTCTAAGGCCATTATTTAGATCCCTCTATTGGGTATGATGAAACATTGCCTAAGTTTCTACTTTGTCACCTCTTAAACTAATGCAAGGAATATTTCAACTTCTTCATTTTAGTCTCTAGTGTGTTATATTATTTTTTGATATTAATAAGTGATGTATTTTCTCCCTTTTTAGGTCTTTGCCTCACCTAGATGCTAGTAGATATTCTCTATAGGTCACATAATGTGAAAAAGTGTTGATGATTGAGCTTGGAGTGGATTTGGATTGGAATTTGACTGGTAAGTGTCTTGAATCAAACCTTCCTTTCATGTCCCTCATGTTCTAGCCACCTATCATAGATTCTATGTGAAACAATAGTTATTATATGTCCTAGGTGATAGTGATTCAGTTACTTGTTTGGTTTATTAGTGTTGTTAATAATTCAAATAGATTAGACACATCATATTGGTTCATCATCTCCAGTATTATAGATTTACATTCATGCATATATCTATCCCTTTTCACTCTAATAAGTTAGTAATTTTAGGAATTGATCCATGATTGATGCACCAAGGGATCTATCCCTATAAACTAGAGGTTTAGCCCATCCATAGGTCACCTATAGCCTTGGGATAATCCCAAGTTACACCAATCTTAGAGGGTTCTGAATAATCCTCTCTTAAGGGTGAAGTTTGGTGAGTTAACAATTATCTTCTTCAAAAAATGAAAAATTATCTTAGCTATATCAGTCCACACAAATATATTTTGAATCCCTCTTATAGTATCAATAATGGGTAAACAAATCCCACTAAAATTTCTAATAAACTTCCTATAAAATATAATTAATACATGGAAGCTTATTACCTCATAGGCTATCTTAGGAGTTGGCCAATCAATGTTGGATTTCACCTTATCTTTATCCATATTCAAAACACCTTGAGAGATCACAAAACCAAGATAAACTAGCTTTGTCTTCATAAATAAACACTTCATAAGGTTAATCAACAACCTCTCCTCTTGAAAACATTACATTACCATTCTTAGATGCTAAAGATGTTCCTCTTTGTTTGGGATGTAGATCAATATATCATATAGCTATAAAATAAAAAACTTACCAATGAAATGCTTTAAGACTTCATTCATGAGTCTCATGAATGTGCTTGGGGAATAAGTAATATACACTAAAAAACTTACCAATGAAATTATTTGACACTTCATTCATGAGTCTCACGAATGTGCTTGGGGAATTAGTGAGACCAAATGACATTACAAGCCAGCCATACAACCTCTAATAAGTCTTAAAGGCATCTTCCATTCATTTCCTTCTCTTATCCTTATGTGATGATAACCACTCTTGAGATCCATCATAGAGAAATAGTTAGAACCACTGAAAAAATACATCAAATATTCAATTCTTGGAAAAGTAAGTATATATCTTATGGTTATATTGTTCATTTCTCTAGCATCAATTCACATTATCTAATCTCCTTTTTTGTCACTAGTATAGCTAGTATTGCACATGAGTTGAGGCTCTCTTTGATCAATCCTTTGTCTAAGAGGTCCTATATTTGATTCTTAATTTATCCATTCTCTTGGTGATTCATATTTTAGGTATATTTTTTAGGCAAACTTGCACCTGGTACAATGTTAATATGATGATTAATGCTCCTAATTGGTGGCAGCTCATTAGGTAGTTTATCCACAACAATATCAACAAATTCATCCAACATATATTTCACCCCTTGAGGTAAATAATTAAACTTGGTTAATTTTAAAACATTCCTTGGTTTCATCAGCACTATAAAACCCAACTCTTCCTCTTTCATATCATTCAATAACTCTTCACTCACCATCATAACACTTGCATTAGTCCTTTGTCTATTGTCTTTTTTTCTTTTAGAAGTATTAGTGTATGGATTATGCCATACTTATCGAAGGTGTAAACATTCTTCCTTCCATTTTGAGTAGTATTTATATCATATTTACAAGGCCTCCATAAGATCACATGGCACACATCTATTGGCATTATTTCACATAGTACTTTATCCTTGTATCATCCAATCTAAAAATCTAACCAACACTACTCATTCACAGGAACTTGTGTTTCTATTCAAATTTTGCTTTCACATTCAAAGGAGAGAAAATGAGAAACTAAAAGATGGTCAAGGCTTGATGTACCTGGATATAGTCTACGCACCGTAATCCAGACGTTGTGAGTACTCCTCTTTGGCTGTGGAGGAATGACACCTGAAAGAGATAAACACTAAAAACACGAAGAATGTTAGTTGATAAGAGGGTAGATTGCCAAGCGAAAGCTTGGTATTATAAGCGCTAAGGCTTCTTGGAGGATGACAATCCACTGTTTAATACAGAATATGACAGAAACAGAAAGGAGAAATAATGAAAGATGTGAAAAGAAAAGACTAAAAACAAATGCGTACCTGATAAGTTGTAATCTGATAAACACAATCACCGACGTCGGTGATATTGCTGGCATTGGTTAGGGTGGTCGCCGACAACGGTTAGACTGCCGACGTCGGTAGGGGAAGTGGACGAGGCCGGTCAGGGCAATTGGCCAGGGATGGGTTACAGGTCTAGTTTCTGGTCTGTAGAATGGATTTGGTCTCGTCTGAGGGTCTGAGGGTCTATGAGGGATTCAGAGAGACTATTTAGGATCTAAGGGACTGAGAATCTTGTCAGGAAAAGGGGTGAAAAATATGAAAAAGACCTTTCAGCGTTTCTGCAAAGCAATTTACTCAGGTTTGATTAGAAGGGTCTTAAGAAGGTCTGTAGGTCTTTGATAATTTATGTCGGGTTGATTGGACAGAGGATGTTGCCTAAAGAGAGACTAAGGGAGTGTCAGAGGCAAAGAAAAAGGAATAAGGGGTGAGAGAAGGCTTTTCAGCCTCTCCGAGAAGAACAGGGAAGGTCAGGTCAAGGGTGCTTGGAATAGACAGAATACAGAAAATATGATATTAGAATGAAAAAAGTATAGATACTTAGCTGTGATATGAATTGGCAAAGGTGCAGAAGCTGTGTTTTGGTTGTTGCTAATGATGGATGCGGTCCCTGTGCAGAATGTCTGATGCAAAACCGCAGTGCCTAGAAAGTGCTGCCAAGAATGCTGATCCCTGCAAGAACACCAAGAAGTCCAGAACACTAAAAAGCAAATGCATAAGAGCTTTGTTTCACCAAAAGAGGATTCTAGAGTCGTGATTAGCTTCAGAGATTCACTGATTGTGATTGGGATTGTCAAAGAGTCAAAAAAGTTAGTTAAGTATAATCGACATCGACGACTCCGTCGGCGTCGGCCGACAGGTGACCGACGTCGACAGGGTTAGAACGGGCAAAAAGAGCCACTAAGCCCATTTTTCATCCGCCAAGTGCACTATCCATTGTAGAATGTCGAAGGTTGGGCTAAATACACACGAGAGTTGGTTAGGCAGTTAGAGAGAAGTAAGAATAGGTCTTGGGTGAGTCATAGGATGGGAATTAGTCCAAGGCAAGGTGTCCTAGGCGAGGTGTCATGGGTGATGTGTCCAAGGAGGGGGGGTTAATTCAAAATAAGTTTATTATTTTAAATTAGTAATTGCATGGTTTAGGAATGGGTTAGGAATGGACCAAGGGGGGAATGAACAAGGGTTAGACACGATTTTGGTGTTTACATTTGCCCCTTTTTGTCTTGTTGGTTGCTCTGGACGAACTGCAAGACAAAAATAGGAGTTGGTTACCCCAAGTGTGGGATGATGTGGATTGCCTCGAGGTATGGATGAGGTATTCCCCCTCAAAGTGGGAGTCGAGGGAAGGGAACCTAATGTCGGGTGCCGATTTGACAAAAGGTTGATGAGAAGGAGAGTGAGGGTGAATGCTGCAAAAGTCGTGATTGCATGCATACCACTTCACGGGACAGGTAGGTCAAATTGTCGCAGGTCGAGGGTCAAGGAGTGCCAAAATTGAAATAACCGAACCCCAGCCTTTAGTCATCTACTGATTGGGTTATTCAATCTAAGCTGAAGCTCTAATGGTCATCGTGTTTCAAGTATCCCAGGCTGAGGAAGTGCTCCCAAAAACACGAAAATGTCACAAGTAGTGCGAATCAACTGGCTTGCGATCCTATACTTGTGAAGGTCAAAAGTGTGCACACAATTATGCTAACCAATCATGAGGTAGCATACATGCAAAAACAACCAAGGCAAAATCGCTTTGGAAGTAGTTGCAGTTAGAGGAGATGGTCATGATCTCCAAGGTCTGGTGGTCGATGGATGGATGCAAAAGTGATCTTAAGTGTGCCCCAGGGGGCCAAAATGACGTGGTCTGGAGGACAGACTGATTGGGGGCATGATTTTGGGGCAACAGAGAAAAAAGGAGGTTGGAAGGATGCTGACATCGGTGATAAAACCGATGTCGGAGACAAATATATCGACGTCGATAGTTTGTCGGCCGACGTCGGCGGTCTAGGGCACGATGATGCCGACGTCGGCGGCCTGCCAAAGCCGACAAAACTAGATTGGCGGCCCACCAAAAGTCATTTGTGATTTTTGTGATTGAGAAAAAAGAGCTCTGGAGCCAAGTGAGTGAAAGTGACACTAGATTGACTGAGGTGCAGTGTGATGGGTCAGAGAAACATTCGTGAAGAGAGGGGGTCGATTGGACGTTGCAGGGACGCGTGTGGGCCAGCAGGAGCGTGCAGAGTCATTGGCACAAAAGAGATGGTAGAGGGGAGTAGAGGACCTACGAGAGGTCCACCACCGGTGGCACCCATCATGCCACCACGCCGATGATGTCAGGACGAGGTAGGAGGGTTTCTAAGCCCTGTTTGATTGAGTTTTGTCTTGATTTATTTTTTGAAATTTTAGTTGTTTTTAGGCAGAAATTGAGGGGCAGGGGTAGCTAGGTCATCCTAAGGTGATTTAGGAAGGTTTTGGGGTGATAAAGGGTGGTCAAAAGGGAAGCCCTAATTTTTAGGGCTCGCCCCATTCGGCCCTAGGGCCGAACCAGTCGCCGACGTTGGTGATTCCACCAGCGTCGGCCGACCAGCGACTGGCGTCGATCACTAACCTGCCAACGTCGCTCACTAGGTGACCAGCGTCGGTTAGGTGAGTGCCATCGCTGACACACTAACTGATGTTGGTTGGCTTCCTGGTCAAAAGAAGGATGAAAAATGTTTAAGTCGAGGTGTTGAAGTTACGCCAAGGGCTTCACGGGTGTTGGGTCAGGCATAGATAGTGAAATAGGAAAAGTTTTTAACATGAGATTGATTTGGGTGGATGCAGGCGAGGCTGACTTTGATGTTACGGGATCACCTCCCGACTTTGCTGATGCAGATACGCGGAGGTGTGACGGTCGATGAGTGGGCGCAGATGAGCACAGTTGGACTCGATGGGCTACGACGCTACTGCAGAGTGGCACAGGATGCGAGTTTGATGGTGGTGCTGATCGAGCGGTGGGATCATTCCACCAACACCTTTCACCTACCCACGGGAGAGATGACAGTCACAGTCGAGGATGTGTACCATATTTTGCAGCTGCCAATACACGGAGTAGACCTATATGCATGCTCAAGAGAAGTGCATGATATTCATATGGTTACGATGTTTGGTGAGCATGCAGCTGAGGTGAGCTACCATTCAGCCAGTTTTGCTTATGAGCCTTTGTACGCGGTGGATGAGGGCGCACATCAGCTGGCTGTCCTAATGATGATTGGCATCACAGTCTATGCGTTGCTAGATGCAGATGGAGGTAGGTTTCCGATTGCTATGACCAGAGTTTTTCTTGAGATGATAGAGCAGCAGACAGTGTTCGCCTGGGCACCAGTGTTTTTGGCCCAGGTGTATAAAGAGCTGTGGGGTATTAGCCGGTGGCAGCGATACAGCTTGTGCATGGGCCACTTGCTACATTGCTGGGCCTATGAGCATATAATGGTTACCCAACCTCTCGGCCTCCCAGTGGTGATCCAGGCCAGTTTTAGGGTTGGATTCAGGTGATGGTGCGAGGTGATGGCGCAGACGCAGGTGAACAGAGTGGTCAGGGATATTGATCACTATCGAGGGGTACTGGAGGCCCTAATTTTGACAGATATCATTTGGAGACCATACTTGGTGTATCCAACGTTCAGAGACCAGGGAGAGTAGTTGGTTGGTGTGCAGAGCCTAAGATGGGTCAGGGGTAGGCGAGCTGGTGAGCTCGAGAGAGTGCCAGTAGAGAGAGTGCGGTGCCAGTATGGGCTGCTACAGGACGTACCTCCCATATTTCCACTATACAGATGAGACGACATTAAGGCGTCGCTCCCACTACCAGAGGAGACAAAGGGCCCAGATTTTGAGGAGTTACCGGCAGGTCTTGGGATAGCAGATCCAGGATGTATAGAGGCTTACTCGACATGGTAGGTAGGTTAGTATACAGGGGTGCAGGCGGGACCACAGCTTGATTTACAGACAGTGATCAGAGAGCAGGATGTGGCCCGATAGGAGAGAGATACTGCCATCTAGGAGAGAGATGCTGCCATCCAGGAGAGGGATGCAGCACGAGGATAGGTGACCATTTTACAGGGTCAGTTGGCTATAGCCCAGGCACAGGCATTGACAAGACAGGGTTTGAGAGGATAGGGCCTGATGCAGCATCTACCTCAGTAGCTAGTTCAGTAGCCTACACAGTCAGCGTCAGTGCAGCCAGGGTTTTCACAACCACAGGGTTCAGTACAGGGCATGACAGTAGGTCTGATGGGTCCACCGCAGACTGTATCTATAGTTAGATACAATGATGTGCTGGACGAGATTGCGTATTATGAGAGGGCCATCAAGGGGTTCCCTCAGATACAACGATACTCTGAGATGAGGGCAGAGCTGAGCCAATAGCGGTTGATGTCGCGAGTGACGGCTTTCGAGTCTTGCAGATGGCATAGATTAGAGGGGGGAGAGGATACAGCATCTTCCCGGCCATTGCCACCACCACCACAGCCACAGCCTTGAGGGCAGACCTTGGAGATTTATTTTTTGATGTATATACCGGCCTGCGAGCCGTTGATGCGAGATGTATTATATTTTGTTGAGAGAGAGAGAGATAGAGGCACAGAGTTGTGCGATTGTAAAAACTATTTTGATATATATATGATGATGGTTTTGGATCATTGATGTGTTATGGATGTTTAATGTTTAATGTATTGGGCATTTTTGATTATGATGATGATGCATGTTTTGATATTATGTTTATGATTATAATGTTATGATGATGAAATGTGATGATGATAATGTTATGATCAATGATTATAATGATGATGATTAATATAATGATGCGTTGTGATAATGCTAATAATGAGAATGGTCATGACTTTAGATTAGATGATGATGCGTAAGAATTATGTGATAGTGATATTTATGTTACTATTTGCGGATTATATGATGTGAATGCTTAATTGTGTGATGATGATAATGTGTTTGTGATTAATGATTATGATGTAAATGATGAGAATTATTATGCTAAAGATTATGAAAATATGTGATTGGTTGTGATGTGATTAGCAGGTGACGAGAGAATGTGATGGAAGAAATGCGAAGAGAAATGGCCGAGCTAACCCCAGAAGACCCCATGTCAACTGAGTGTTGCCTACATAGCCCCTATCGTAAGGGGCCTCAGGCCTATGTAGTTCTCCCAAGAAGGGAGGAAAAAGACCGAAGTGGTTGATGTTGGTCATGATAAGGATATAGCACTTCCCATATGTCTGAGGGTACATGCTTGAAATGATAAGGAGAAGATGATGCTACAGCCTTTTCCAAATGGTGTAAGCTGTAACATTGGTCGGGGTTTTTCATCCCTAGCAACTATCCATATTAGTGATGGATGTTTGCTAAGAATGAATTGCAGGTCGATTTATGTTTCAGCAAGTAATGGTTTATGCTTGTCATAAATTGTGTGGTTGATAGTTTCCATGTGTATGATGTCTTATGAAAACTAGAATGAGTAGGTTATGTGAGTAGTTTTGAAAGAGTCGGTTTGATAAATGATGTGGTTGAATGTGACCAAAGTGTAGGTAGAAAGTAAAAGGCATAAGTGCCCTTTTGTTGACAAGGACCAAAATGACAACATAGATAGGGGTTGTTAGAACCAAGAGCCCCATTTATGCGTTGCATCATTGACCATGGTTATGTTAGAGCGGTAATCGAATCACTTTTGAAATTAAAGTGAGCTTGAAGTCCCTTGAGTAGGTGATATGATAGGAGGAAAAGGGTAACCCATTTTAGAGTATGGATAACTTTGCCCCTTTTTATAGGAGACCCTGAGACAACTACAAGTCAAGTCCATGACCCAGTTTTTTTTTTTTTTTTTTAAGAGCGGACTGATCAATGCGGGAAGTCCACATAAAGATGTCACTTGTTTGGTGGTCATTTGTGAAGCTAATCGATGCAGGAAGCTTCTAAGAAAGTGCTATTTGTAGCAAGATTTAGTCATAGCCATCCTTCGAGGGAGTGGTCTATACTTGGCTTTATAGATTTAAGGGTGATTGAATAGCTGTCCTTCGAGGGATCAGTCTATTAGCTACAGCAATGATATTACAGCTATCCTTCGAGGGAGCAGTCTATTAGCTACAATAATGATATTACAGTTGTCCTTCGAGGGATCAGTCTACTTTTTGATTTGGTTTTGTGACCTTTGATATTTTGACATCTGGATTTAGTTTTGACAGAATATTTAGTCATGGACAAGACTTATAGAAGGTCAAGGGCTCCCTTTTATTAGGACGAAGCATCCATACGTCATAAAAGGGTTGTAGAGGATTTTGTTAAGGAAAAAAGGGTGGAATGGATTGAGGATTAAAAGGACAAGGATTGCTCAAGGGATGAGCTCAAGTTAAGTGTCAAGTGGGTGAGTACTCGACTAACAGTAGAATGGTCGCAGATGCAAAGCATTAAGAGGCTCAGGTTCTGGTCGGCCTTCAAGAGAAGACAGACGATAAGTCCCTGACCCATACTTGTGCATGATGATATAAGGTCCGAGCCAATTAGGAGCAAATTTGCCTCGTTTACTCCGTTCCATATTGGTCACATGTTGGTTCTCTTTGAAGACAAGGTCTCCAATATTGAAATCTCGTTCTCTCAGAGTTTTATTATAGGCACGCTTGATGCAATTTTGATAGACATGGAGATGATTGAGGGCAGCGAGACGACGCTCATCGAGTAACTCAAGTTGAGCTAATCAATCTTGATGAAAGTCATCATTATAAAGAATGTCATGGAGTGAAATGTGAAGAGACAGGATATGTACTTCGAGAGGTAAGACAGCCTCTGATCCGTACACTAGAGAGAAAGGAGTAGCACCTGTAGAGGTTCGGATGCTAGTGCGGTAGGCCCACAAAGCGAAGGGTATTTGAACGTGCCAATCCCTTCCAGTGTCGTTGACCACCTTCATGAGAATTTTAGTTAAGATTTTGTTAGAAGCCTCGGCCTACCCATTTGCTTGTGGGTAGTAAGGTGAAGAAAAGCTAAGTTTGATGCCAAATGAGTCGCAGAGTTTTTGGACGGTCTTGTTTTTAAATGACTTGCCATTGTCGGTGATGAGTTTGTGAGGTACACCAAAATGACAGATGATGTGGGTGTTGATGAAGTCGACAATCTTGTCGACTTTTGTGGAGACAAGAGGAATAGCTTCCACCCATTTAGTGAAATACTCGGTGGCAGTGATGATGGATTGATGACGAAGAGATGAATGAGGGTTAATCTCGCCGATGAGATCTAAGCCCCATTGTGAAAAAGCCCAGAAATCTTGAGCGACTTGTAAGGCATGACTGGGGAGATGAAGCAAGTTAGCATGCTACTGACACTTGATGTAACGCCGAACATAATCGCTACAGTCTTGATGAAGAGTGGGCCAGTAATAACCCAGGCGAAGGATGCGCTTGGCAACCG
The DNA here is from genome assembly GCA_037957365.1 of Torreya grandis. Taxonomy (NCBI): domain Eukaryota; kingdom Viridiplantae; phylum Streptophyta; class Pinopsida; order Cupressales; family Taxaceae; genus Torreya; species Torreya grandis. The sequence goes on along the minus strand of JARHVA010000134.1, from coordinate 840,065 downwards.
AGTTACCACTGAAGTGTCCACCACAAATCCCATCATGGGCTTGTTTAATAGCATGAGAAGCTTCAGTGGAGTTTAGACAGTGAAGAAGAAGGCCGTCAAAACCTCTTTTATAGAGAAGGCCCCCTAGTATGGTATAGCGAGCGGTGCGCTTGATGAAAGCCCACCGCGCATTGCTAGAGAGGTTGGGAGGAATGAGAGAATGAGCCAAGTAGTCCTCAAGTTGTTTATACCATACATCTTATGAACTAGAGTCTATGGTGTGGATGAGATTGATGTCAGTGGAAATGTATGAAGGCAATGGCACACGATGTACCATGACATAAATTCTTGACGAGGATGATGAAGGAGAAGGAATATGTGAGGCGAGGGAAGCCATGGTGTCAGCAAACTTATTCGTAGATTGAAGAATAGTCTACAATAGATGATGGTCGAAATATGCTAGAAGAGTGTCAACACGGTGCTTGTATCTTTGTAAAATTTCATTTTTACAAAGATATGAACCATTGATTTGATTGATGACAAGTTGTGAGTCACCGAAGATGTTGATGGTCTTGATGTTTAAAGAAAGGGCAGTTTGAAGTCCCAAAATTAAGGCTTCGTATTCGGCCATATTATTGGTACATTCAAAGTCGAGTTTAAAAGACAAGGGCATGGGTTCACCTTCATAGGGGATGAGGATGACCCCCACACCCCCACCGAGTTGACATTTAGAGCCATCGAAAAACATCGTCATTTGGTAGAATGTGTCATCAGTCGAGAGAGTGGCGATAGATTCATCGGGAAACTTGCACTGAGAAGGTTGATTGTCGGGAAGAGGGGCATTTGCTAGTTGGTCAGCGATTGTTTGCCCTTTGATAGATTTTTGATGGACAAATTCTAAGTCAAATTCAGCAAGAAGCATGAGCCAACGAGCCATACGTTGGTTTTGATATGGTTTTGAATGCATGTATTTGAGGGGATCAGTGTGGGTGATGACAAAGGTTTTATGATTGAGAAGATAGTGACAGAGCTTGGTAGTGGCAAATACTAATGCCAAATAGAGTTTCTCGGTATGAGTATACCGAGTTTCATAGTCGACAAGTGTTCGGCTTATGTAATAGACTGCTTGCTCACGGTGTTGCTCATCTCGATGCGCGAACATGGCACCTAACAAATGATTGGTTGCTGAGATGTAGAGGTAGAAGGGTTGGTCATCTTTTGGTGGAATAAGGACTGGTGGAGAAACCAAATAGCGTTTGAGGGCTTTAAAATCCTCTTGGAAATCTTTATCCCATTTAAAGGAGACATTCTTCTTGAGGAGGTGATGAAAGGGTTGGCAACGGTCAGAAAGCTGCGAAATGAAATGGCGGATGGATTGGAGCTTTCCTTGTAGACTGCAAAGTTTCTTGAGATTAGCTGGAGGTGGCATTTCGAGGATAGCACAGATTTTATAAGGATCTATCTCAATGCCACGAAAAGAGATAATGAATCCTAGGAGCTTTCCTGAGAGGACCCCAAAGACACATTTCTTGGGGTTAAGACGGACTTGGTACTGAAGAAGGCGAGAGAAGATGATTTTGAGGATAGTCAAATGGTCGCGACGAAGCTTAGACTTGCCAAGCAGGTCATCGACATAGTCCTCCATGATTTTATGGAGAAGATCATGAAAGATGTAAGTCATGGCACGCTGATATGTGGCACCTGCATTTTTTAGACCAAAAGGCATGACTCGATAGCAAAAAGTTCCCCATGGTGTAATGAAGGTGGTTTTGTACTGATCTTCTGGTGTAATCAGGATTTGGTTATATCTTGAAAATCCGTCCATGAGTGATAACATCTCATGGCCAGCCATAAGATCAACAAGTTGGTCAATGTTTGGAAGAGGAAAGTCATCCTTGGGACAAGCTAGGTTAAGATCATGATAGTCTGTGCAGGTCCAAATCCCCCCAGTCGCCTTGGTGATAGGAACGATGTTAGAGACCCACTATAGATAATCGATGGGTTGGATGAAGGAGACTGAAAGAAGATGCTGAAGCTCTTCTTTGACAAGAAGTGCAACATGAGGATGCATTTTGCGAAGCTTTTGCCTAACAGGTTTAGCCTCTGGGTTTGTGACAATGTTATGAGTAGCAATGTTAGGGTCGATGCCAGGCATGTCAGCGTAGGTCCAGGCAAAGGCTTTGCGATTGTCTGAGAGAAATGTGGTATAGTCGATCTGCTCTTGGGTGTCTAAAGATTGACCAATCTTTAAGACTTGAGGAACATCAAAAGATGAAAGGTTAATGTCGATGGTTGATTCATTTAACATAACCTATGTTTCAGAGGGGAGGGAGCGCTGAATGAAAGAATCGTCAGCACCCATATAGGTAAGAATGGCATCATCGTCTATGTAGTGGACTGTGTTAATGGTTGCCAATTCATCGTCTATCATGCTAGGATAAACGAGAGGGAGAGACTTGGGAACCCCGTTGAGCTGATAGGTTAGGGGTTCCAAGCAGATGGTGTTTATGCAAAAAAAAAACTAGGAGGGATGGAAACCACCGACTCCGTAGGTGAGGATGTAAGAATAGGTGAGTCTGGAAGAGTTTGGTCGATGGTTGGTTCAGGGCAAAGGTTTGTGGAAGCCTCAGTGGGTTCTTGGAAACCCAGTCCATACCTTTTCTTGGCATTATCATCATTGGGTGGTTCGATAGGCCGATGGGAGCCTTGTTCGTAACGTCTAAAGCCAAAACCCTTCCATGCACACCTATAAAGGTAGGTATGTGCAAAGGTGGGGTTGCCAAGAAAGGAGAAATCGGATGTGAATATTTGAGGTGAGGAGGAGGGATTTGATTCAGTAGGAGCTTGATCTAGCCCCCCATAGACGAGATTGGTTCGAAGGCTAGGAGGACCATAAGAAATGACCATTCTGATTCGACAGTCATAGCTTGGGTTTTGATGAAGCTATCCATACTCTTGAGGAGTCTGGAACATGTCTAGAGTAAGTAGGCGATATTCCCCCAGTGAAAGTCTTTGGAAGATATCATCCATGGGGTCCTTGGTTGTTAATTGAGAAGATGATGTGGTGGCAACCACTGTTTGTGTACTAGTTGATGCTTTTGCGGATGGAGATGATGTTTGGGTTGATGCCTTGAGCGGGATAAGAACGTCGTTTGGGCGATAGGTTGTGTTACAAGTCTTAAATGGGGATGGGTCGGCAGGAATGACATGGACTTGTTTGTTGTGTTCAAACTTGACACAACAGTGAAGTGTTAAAGGGACACAAGCCATGGCACGGATCCAAGGTCACCCTAATAGCATGTTATATTGGAATTCTCCCTCAATGATGTAGAAGAGCTCCGAGATTGTGCGTGGACCAATGCGGATATGGAGGACAACAGTGTCAATAGTGTTAGCGGTGGTATCATTAAAGGATCTAAGGATTACATCAGTTTTTGATATGCAATTCTTGGGAAGAGCCAATTGGTCAAAGGCATGGGTGGAAATGATATTAATGCTGGCTCCCTCGTCGATCATAACTCGTTTGATACGGGTTCGATCAACGTAGGCTTTGATGAAAAGGGCAGCGTCCTGATCTTCCAAGGTAGAGGTAGGAATTTCAGAATCACTGAAAGTGATTGAGGCGACAGGAGATAAAGAATGGACTAGGGTAGCTAGTGGTTGAGGGTCTTCAGGTTGGACTTCTACTACCTGTAGGGCTTTGATTAGAGCCTGGTGATGCTGGGGGGAGCTTTGGATAAGGTCATATAGGGTCATCTTCACAGGCGTTTGGTGAAGTTGTTTTATCATAGAGTCTTTGATTGCTTTTGAAGAAGGGGGTTGAGACGCACCTAAGATGGAAATCTTGGGTTTCGGTGGTTGAGGTGCCTGGACAAAAGGATAGGTCCAAGGAATAGCAGCTTTTTCTTTCGCCTTGTCCTTTTGTGACCTAGTGGTTATATGAATAGCATTGATTTCAAAGATAGTAGGTGAAGAAGGGATTATGGCCTGTTGGTGAGATGTTGATATGGTTACAGAGGTTGGATGGGAAGGTGCCGAGGGTTGGTCAAGAGTGTCCTCAAGGAGAAGAGTGTCTTTCTCTATATAGCGGCGAACGACTGCCTTGAGGGCACAACAAGTCTCGGTATCATGTCCTGGCGTATGATGGTATAAAAAAATCTTCGTATCATCGAACCAAGATGGTTTTGACCCGAGGGGTTGGAATGGCTTGATAGAAGGAAGGGTAATGCTAGAAGTCTGCAAAAGCTGGCATAATATCAAAGCATATGAACCTACAAAGGGGTCCGTGCTTGTTGATGCATGACGCGCTGGTGACCTTTGCTTGGGGGATGTTGAAGAAGGTTTTTGTACCACCTTTTGGTTTGATGGTACGGTGACAGGTGAAGATGACACTTTCTTTGTGAGAGGTGCCAAATTTTTGAGAGGGGGTTGACTTGTGGTTGGCAAAGGAAGTAATGGAGGTAATTTGTTTTGGTTAAGGGTCGGAGTAGGAAGCACGCCGATTAGGGTAGAAGGATGAGGACCTAAAATAGAGGGCAAAATTGACGGTGGAGGAGGGGTTCACTTCTGTGGTCTGGCAGTCTTCTTCGACTTGGTTGGAAGACTACTTTTGGTTGAGGTCTGGTCTAAGTCCACCTTCACTTGCGGGTGAGTGAGGGTAGAGACAGGGCGAATGCTGAGTGACTTAATCAGTTTAGATTGGGTAGATGTAGGTTTAGAAGTGGGGGTTTGGTCTTTGTTGAGAGTCTTGGGTGATTCTGCCTTGGGAGGATTGGCAGCATGAGACGAGAGGGCACGAGAATGTTGAAGATCTTTAAGATGCTCCCACAATCCCTGATGCTCCACTTTCCTTGAAGGGAGAAGTTCTAATTTCTCCACTAGTCGAGAAAATGGTTGAGAGGATGTTGGATGAGGTTGGGATCCTTGAGAAGATGTGTTAGGTGTGGCAGTAGTTTCAGACACATGGTGTGTGGGAGTTATAACTGAATTGTCGTTGGTCGAGGAAGATGGAGAGTCAAGTTCTTCTCTTGGTGGAGAAGGAACTGGAGAGTGTGACTCCTCAAGTGGGTAAAGGGCAAGGATTATGGTGCCCTCCACTTGCGATCGAGGAGTAGGTAGGGTCAGGTCCTCCATAGGCAGAAGAAAGGAGGATGGTGAGACCAGTGGTGCCGATAAGGTTGAGGCATCCTCCAAGATGAGAGAGGTTGATGGAGAACTAACCGGAGAAAGAAGTTCGTCCACACATGATGGACTGGTAGATGGGCTAACCTCTTGAGGTTGGTTGGGGATGAAGAGCGAGACTGTATTGACCGTTCAAATGTCATGTTCATGAGTGTTGTCAATTAAGGTCTGGACATTATTTTGGGTTGGTGGATGATTAGGGAATGGTTGCTTGAAGATATCAATGCCCTGGTTAGGAGGTGCATTGGGATTATCTAGAACGAGCTCACCCTTTTCAAGCATGTCTTGGATTATGTTTTTAAAGGTTTTACAGTTTCCTATGTCATGACCTTTGATACAGTGGTAATTGCAGAAGTCATTTTCCCTATACCACGTAGGGATGGCGCGTGAGGGATCAAATTGTGGTGGTGGTCGAATCTAGGGGAGGTTGAGAATCCCCTGTTTAACAAGTTTTTCCAGTATAGATGCATAAGATTCTCCAAGAGGAGTATATTGTCATTGTATGTATCTCTGTTGGAATTGACGGGTGGCGCTCTGAGATGTGATGGCTCAGGTTGATTGGTTGAAGAGGACGAAGGTCTAACGACTACAGCGTTAGCTGAAGCTTTAGACTTAGGATTGGATGATGAAGTTTTAGAAGAAGAAGAGTCATTAGTTTTAGAATTGGGATTCTTGCTCCGCAACTTGACTTATTCTCCTCGATGGCACGTAATTCAAGTTTACGGGCCATCGTGAAGGCTTCGTCGAAGGTGCAGAAGGTTTGAACTCGTAAGGTGGAAGAAATGTGTTTGGCGCAAGCTCGGGAGAATAGTTCAATAAGTTCAGGTTGAGGTAAGGAAAAGGAGAGTTGATTAATGAGGCCTCTCCAGCGAGCAACGAAGTCAGCTATTGATTCGTCCTCAAATTGGCAGATAGTGTAAAGGTCCGTGATCGAGACCTTCTTGGTGATGTTAATGGAGAAGTGATCAAGAAAGAGCTGAGCCAGTTGTGTAAAGGTAAAGAGGGAATGGCTGGCAATAGAGCTATACCAATCAAGCGTAGTGCCAGAAAGGGACATAGGAAATATGCGCAAGAGTAATGCATCATCATGGGAAATAAGGTAACAGGCATGTCTGAATGCCCATAAGTGTTGTTGTGGGTCTTCCTTGCTTTGAAAGCGAGAAAATTTGGGAAGCTCCCACTGGTTGGGGTATGGTCTAATTGGGACAGAAGGATGAATAGGCTCATTACAAATTTGCTCATATGAGAGTATTGTGTGAGCCAGAAATGGAGGTCTCTAAGCTATACATCTTATCCATCAGCATTTTAATGATATCTGCTGACGGATTGGCAGGTGGAGCGCCCCCTAGATTATAAGGCGCTTGAAAGATATTGGGAGGGGCGTATGACGTGGTTGGTTGCGTAGATGCAACATATGGGTAGCTGGTTATTGGAGTGAAAGTTGGAGCCAAGGGCACTTGTGTTATGGGGTTGGTAGGCACAAGTTGGATAGGGGCCGTCAAGGATGGTTGAGGAGTAGCCACGCTTGTTGACAGGTAAACGGTTACTCTTGTGTTGATAGGTGTAAGAGTAGGGGGGATAGAGACTAGTAGGTTTTGGAAAGGTGTGGGGTTTGGTTGAGTGATTTGAGGTTGAGGGAGTATCGGAACCCCCATGGAGGTAGGTTTAGATGGAGAGGTTACATTTTGAAGGTAAGACACGGTTGGGTTATTGGTGGAGGTATTGTCTAGTGGCTGAATTATAGGTGCGGTTGATGTGATTCTTGCCTCGACTAAGGAAGTCGGCATCCCATAGATTGGGTTGCCTAGGGAGTCTCACGTTTGGCTATGCGTGAGATAGTGTTGTAAGGCTTTGACGTTAAGGTCCAAGAATCGTGCGAAATCTTGGTCCCCTTCTGGGACAATAGGAGTTTGAGGCGGGGTTGGGCGAGTAGGAGTTCTTTCAGTCTCCGAGTGGAACTCCATTATAGGACTGGTTATAGATGGTGAAGGTGGAAGCGGTTGTTGACTAGCGTGGTCAAGAAGGGCCTTGGTTTGACTACATGTCAAAACCATTCAAGGCAAGAAAGGATCAGGTTTCAGAAAACTGTGTTTTTTCAGTCTCAGAAAACCAGAATGGATGTTTAGACAGCCAGAAAGTTGGATTTTAAGCTTGCTATTTTTGAAAAAAAGAAAATGGACAGAGACCGATGTTGGTATAAAAACCGATGTCGGTGAACGAGACTGCCGATGTCGGTCAGATGACCGATGCCGGTACAGAAAAGTTGCCGACGTCGGTTACAGAATCGATGTCGGTTACTGTGTTTTCCAGAAACTCAAAAAAAAAGTTTTTGGAAATGAAAAAGACATCCTTACCAGCTCAAAAAAGATAGATAAAAATAGAAAATAAGATGATGACAGACAGATCCTAGTGTTAAATCCCTAGAAACAATTTTATTAAGATCGTGTGGCTTATGCCTTAATGTGATGTTTGAGGAGGTTGGCTTTTAGAAGGGTCCTAGAATAGGTAATCTAAAGATGGTTTCAGGTATGTTTAGGCGCTCAAAAGTCTGTATTAGGTTCTGTACAGGCCTGGTGCTAAGGAGCAAGCTCCCCTCACTTCACGATTCCAGTGGTTAGCTGGTTTCGCTTAGCCAAAATATACTTTCCCTATAGTTTAGACTCTGCCATAGAACAGAGTGGGCTTTCCCCTTGGTGGTGAAATCCAAGTAGGATCACCGAGATGGGTAAGGTATCCGCTGGGTGATGAAATCCCAGTCGGGCCTTGTCTCAAGTGAGTTTTATGTTTAATTGAGTGCACGTGGTCTGGTTGTGTAACATCAAGTGATCTACGATTTATTCAATATGCAGTTTACTAATTACTAAGTGTGGACTAAGAAATGCAAGAAACTAGGAAATGGAATGCAGTATATTTTAAAGCCCCAAATCGAAATGTTAAATTGGAATGAAAACAAGTTTGAGAAAGGGTTGAAGAAAATGATTTTTTGACTAGTCTAGAAATGCAAGAAAAGAAAGAAAAAATTCCTTTTATTCCTGCTTATGATGTCTTTTAGAAAAGAAGAAAGAGGTGAAGAGGAAGAAGCCTAATGCACCTAAATGAACAAAGAGGGAAAGGAACCCAAGGAAGGCCCTAAGGGTCCCACCGGGCGTGCCAGAATGTTTCTATTCAAATTTTGCTTTCACATTCAAAGGAGAGAAAATGAGAAACTAAAAGATAGTCAAGGCTTGATGTACCTGGATATAGTCTACACACCGTAATCTAGACGCTGTGAGTACTCCTCTTTGGCTGTGGAGGAATGACACCTGAAAGAGATAAACACTAAAAACACGAAGAATGTTAGTTGATAAGAGGGTAGATTGCCAAGCGAAAGCTTGGTCCTAGAAGCGCTAAGGCTTCTTGGAGGATGACAATCCACTGTTTAATACAGAATATGACAGAAACAAAAAGGAGAAATAATGAAAGATGTGAAAAGAAAAGACTAAAAACAAATGCGTACCTGATAAGTTGTAATCTGGTAAACACAATCACTGACGTTGGTGATATTGCCGGCGTCAGTTAGGGTGGTCACCGATGACGGTTAGACTGCCGACGTCAGTAGGGGAAGTGGACGAGATCGGTCAAGGCAATTGGCCAGGGACGGGTTATAGGTCTAGTTTCTAGTCTGCAGAATGGATTTGGTCTCATCTGAGGGTCTATGAGGGATTTAGAGAGACTATTTAGGATCTAAGGGACTAAGAATCTTGTCAGGAAAAGGGGTGAAAAACAAGAAAAAGACCTTTCGGCCTTTCTGCAAAGCAATTTAGTCATGTTTGATTAGAAGGGTCTTAAGAAGGTCTATAGGTCTCTGATAATTTATGCCGGGTTGATTGGACAGAGGATGTTGCCTAAAGAGAGACTAAGGGAGTGTCAGAGGCAAAGAAAAAGGAATAAGGGGTGAGAGAAGGCTTTTCAGCCTCTCCGGGAAGAACAGGGAAGGTCAGGTCAAGGGTGCTTGGAATAGACATAATACAAAAAATATGATATTAGAATGAAAAAAGTATAGATACTTAGCTGTGATATGAATTGGCAAAGGTGCAGAAGCTGTGTTTTGGTTGTCACTGATGATGGATGCAGTCCCTGTGTAGAATGTCTGATGCAAAACCGCAATGCCTAAAAAGTGCTGCCAAGAATGCTGATCCCTGCAAGAACACCAAGAAGTCCAGAACACTGAAAAGCAAATGCACAAGAGCTTTGTTTCGCCGGAAGAGGATTCGAGAGTCGTGATTAGCTTCAGAGATTCGTTGATTGTGATTGGGATCGTCAAAGAGTCAGAAAATTTAGTTAAGTATAACCGACGTCGGTGACTCCGCCGGCGTCGGCCGACAGGTGACAGACGCTGGCGGGGTTAGAACGGGCAAAAAGAGCCACTAAGCCCATTTTTCATCCGCCAAGTGCACTATCCATTGGAGAATGTCGAAGGTTGGGCTAAATACACACGAGAGTTGGTTAGGCAGTTAGAGAGAAGTAAGAATAGGTCTTGGGTGAGTCATAGGAAGGGAATTAGTCCAAGGCGAGGTGTCATGGGTGATGTGTCCAAGGAGCGGGGGGGGGTTAATTCAAAATAAGTTTATTATTTTAAATTAGTAATTGCATGGTTTAGGAATGGGTTAGGAATGGACCAAGGGGGGAATGAACAAGGGTTAGACACGATTTTGGTGTCTACAACTTGTTTCCCTTTCTGAATCCATGAGACCTTATATGGGTTTGGATGTGGTATTATCCTTAATTTAAAGATTTTATACCATCTCTACTAATAATAGATTATCTATATTACTTGAATCAATCAACAATGTAGTACTTACCTAAGCATTTACATGTTATCTAGATTAATGTCTTTCTTTGGACATGTTATTTATCCTTGGGTGGTTTTATCAGCACTCTCCTCATAAAAAAATAATCACCAACTTATGGTTCTTATACATGAGATGGATAATCCACACTCTCTTATTATATTTGGACTATTTGGTTTCTACTTTATGTTTTAGAGCTAATAGCTTGAGAATTCTCTAAACACTTATAAAACCTATTACCTGTAAATTTATTGCACTTGAAATACTTATCAATGAATCCATTTAATCCTCTTCCTCATTGTGTGTATCCTCTTTTGAAGTATGGTGTCCTTCCTTTGAACACACCTCTTAAATTAGATAAATGTCCTTGAGAGGTACTTGGTTCTAAATTTTTTCTTTGAGATATGCCTCTTCCTCTTTATTGACCTCTACATCTATAAATTCTGTCCCTACCCCTATTTTGTTGATTTTACCTTCTATTTATCTTGTCTTATGACTTAAAACAATGTTGATAACATTACCAAGTGTCCTTCTATATACAAATAATATTTTAAAATTTTATCAATTACTGATGTTTTCTCTCTTATAGAAACCCATCGAGTCTTAATCTCTATAAGTGCACACCTTATAGGGGTAACTGGGAAAGGGGTGGGAAGACCATTAGTTTTTTTCAAGATTTGTATCCTATACCACCACTTAAAATCTACACAACCATATCCTATACACTTCCCTAAACTTTTCCTCCTTACACACTTCTCCAAGTAATTCATCACCTTATTCATCCCTTACCTAAGCCAAAAACCCTTTTTGACATTTATCGAACATTATTTGCCTAGGTCGACCCTATATTCAAATTAATATTAACATGTTACAAGTCTAGGTCATCCTTTCTTGGCCTGGAATAGGACCTAACTTACTTTTATCAATTAATGATACAAGGTCAAATTGGGCTGACACTATCAGCTAAACTTTTGAATAAGCCAAGATCAAGTTAGAAGGAGAGATATGCATGATAAGATGGATAAAAGGATGGACAAGGATAAGGATTTGGATAAGCTAATATGGATTTAATGAGATGGATGAGGATGTACATGGGGTTACCTCTAATATTTGAGGTACTTATAGACAATAGATTATTTACACATGTTGTCAAAAACCTATTTTTCATCATGGTACTTGTCCAAGGTGCCATAGAAATGGTTTTTATCATTGGATGACTTATTTCTCTTTATATTTTTATTTTATTGATTTTTAATTTTTAATTTTAATTTTGATTTTGATTTTTTTTACATCTAAACTTATTTGAAGATTACAAGATGCATAATGTTGATCTATTTTAATATTTAGCCCATACTAACTTTAGATAGATTCTCTAATATAATTCTAATAATGATGTGGACTACATTTATTCTATTGTGATATTCATTGATTATTTATTCTACTTCCTTTGAACCTCTAAAGAAGGTGTCTTCATAACTCCTATGAAAGAGAGTGCCACCAAGGAGGGTAAAGTAGGATAGACGTTGGATTAAGGATATAATTTCATTGTGGCATATAGGATTTAGATGAATGACATGATTGTGAATGGTTTTATAATTATTGGGGACCAAGGGAAATTGAGATTAATAGTCACACACATCATTTTTTATTATGGATGTTTCAATTGTGACATGATTTTGGATGTTGGGCAGTCAGAGACCTCTAAAAATTCTCTTAAGAGGACCACAATATTATTTTGCTCCTTAGGATTGAGAGTCATTGTGTTCTAAATGATTTTTCGATTATTAGTTGTTTCAATATTGACTTCAATGATGTCTTCATATAGTACTATAGAACTGATTTGTTAATATATTGGTGCCTTAAAGAGGTTTTCTCCAATATAATTTTCTTGATTAAGATGATTTTGATTTTGGTTATCCAATAATGCCTCAAAGAGGTTTGTACTAAAGGACTAAAAATTTTGATTTTTATTGCCCCCTAGTGTCTCAAATAAGGTTTCACTAGGGAAATTTTCTTTTAGACTTCCAAGTTTTTTATTTTTATGGTCCCATATTGCCTCAAACATGGTTTCACTATGGGAAATTTCTTCTGCACTTCTAGGATTTTTACTTTGATTTTGTATGTTGCCTCAAATAAGGTTTCACTAGGGAACTTGTCTCATGAATGAATGTTGTCTTGGATCCCCATAAATTTTGAAACTGATATTTTTCTAGGGAATAATTCCAATAATGTATGATTTTTTTAGTCCCAATTGATGGGTTTGGGGGATTGGATGTTAAGATAAGGGATAGGGTGGCTGATGTGAAAAGGATGGATGATGCTGATGGAATGATTAAAGGTTGCATAATCCTCATAGAGAGTACAATGAGAACTTCCTTTGATGCTAAGGGAAAATTCCTCAAAATATGTGTAAGGATATTTGATGTATTTAAACTAATCTATAGGAGGTGTGTATCCAATGCCATGAGATCTTGAGTTTAATTGTGATGTCAATGCTAACTATGATGCCAATGTTGATGGTAATTTTGATGTGGAATATGATATTGATATGGATGTTGAATTTAAATTTGATAATGAGGTTGATTATAATTTGGATATGGCCAAATCGAGGGCATGTTGAGTTACATTATCCATAAGTACATTTTTCAATTTTATCTTTTAAATGATGGCTTTGGGATAAAGGAATTCACTAAAATGGGGGGTGTTAGGCAATATATGAAATATAGATTGTTGTTCAATGTTGGTTTCTTCTCAAATGGTCTCATCGAAGGAGGGTTCATTAAAGACTAGAGGATGGTCAAATAGAGGCTCTTAAAATATGGGAGGATGGTCAAAAGGTGATGCATCAAATATTGAATAATCACAAATGGGTGGTTCAAAAAAAACATCGAAGATGGGTAGACTATCTTTATCTGGACTTGGAAGTGGATGAATCTGATCATTATCTTAGAAAGGAAATTAGAATAATGGCATTCTTTTATTCTTAGACGTGAACATATTTGATTTTAGTTCAAATTCTCTATGATCAATCAAACCTTAGATATAAGTCATAAATATAACAAATCAATTAATAGAATGACCTTAAATTTTTTGATACTTTCGATATTTATCTTCTCGATACCACTCAGGTTTTGGGATGTTTTCATCAAAATACTTGGTATGAAAATATAAAATCATGTTTTTCATGACTAATTAGTAAAAAAATTATTTCAAGAGTTCATTAATAAGTTTAAAACCCTATTTGGATGTGAATGGACTAGATTCTTGATGTGATTTTTGTGGCTCAAAAGATGGATAAATATTGGGTAAGGGCACTAAAATAAGATTCTATTTGCTAGTGTGATGGGGGACATGATGATCAAGACCAATAGATGGGATGTTTAATTGATTTTGATGTTTAATTGATTTTGATGTGTAATGATTCAAATTTACCTACTTAGTATGGAGCTTAAGTTTGTTGGATCATAATCTACACAAATTTGAGCACCTTTTTCCAAGAGTCATAAAATGACATTGGCTTTGTTCTCATATATGTACCATTCAATTTAGACTCTTTTTAAAAAAAATTGGATTCCATGGAATTTGATGTATGATTTATTAATTTTTTGATGTGTTGATATGATTTTTATGTTTGATTTAATTTTACCCAAGAAGGGTGGATTGATTTGATATGACTATGATGTTTGATGTGATTTACCCCAAGAAGGGTAGATTGATTTGATTTTGTTATGATGTTTGATTTAATTTTACCCAAGCAGGGAAGATTGATTTGATTTTTTTGTGATGTTTGATTTTATTTTCCCTAAGTAGGGTAGATTGATTTGATGTGATTTGCCCCAAGTATGGCAAATTGATTTGATTTCATTGTGATGCTTAATTTGTTTTTCCCCAAAGAAGGTAGATTGATTTGATGTTTGATTAAGCTCAGATTGGATTTGAATGTTATATTGGATTCGAATGAGAGAAATGATGGAATATTTGACTTCATCGATCCTAATGAATAAGTGTGGGAGATTAAATGGAAAGACAAGATGTGATCTTGAATTTGGATGTTTGACTGACTTGGACTTGATGCAATTTTGCTAAAAATCAACTTGATTCAACTTTAATTAAATTTTTAATTGCTTTGACTTCGTCAAAATTGACATTGGATTTGAAAATTGGATTTGATTTGACTTGGTCAAAGTTGATTGGATTTGACTTGGTCAAATTTGATCAGATTTAGATCTAGGTTTGATTTTAAATTTTATTTAGTTGACTTTGACTTGAAATATTAACATTGAATTGGAATATTTGACTTTTATTTAGTTTAATTTGAAATTTTGACTTATTTTGGCTCAATGGTTGATTGATTTGGAATGGTTAACTCAAAAATAAGAATGGGGTTAAAATAGACCTGATGTGGATGATTGATTTCAAATTGGATTTGGGTCAAAATAGCCCTAATTTGGATTTTTTTCAAATGAACTTCATGATGGTAAAATATAGATAGGGTACCATTTCATCAGATAACATGATGTTTAGGATGGGATAAAAAATAAATCAAAATTTGGATAGCATAACACCTTATCATGCCAATGTGTAATGAAAAAGTTTGGACTTGGGATAGTTTGAATTATTTTATGTGTATGGTATAACACACAAAATGAGGTATATGACAAAAATAATCAATTCCACACACATAAGACAAGCCATATCTTAGTGGTAAAATGGGTGTACAATGTGACCATAACCCATGTATCTACATTATAGGAAGTCAGAACATGTCAATATCTTAACACTCGCTTCAAGCCATATATCATGAAATTTTGGTTTCCATCACACTAAAAAAAAATTATGGCCAGGTGATATTAATCTAGGTTTAAACAAGGCTTTTTAATTGGTCCCCAATATACCTTGTAATACGTGGGGGTCAAAATTTTGTGGAAAAAGAAAAATAATGGGTAATTTACATGAGGGTCTAACCCCTTTGTGACTACTTCATCCATAAGATCTTAGTGAAGTTATATCAAAAATTAACTTTGATGATCATGTCTAATAGCTTAATATCAAGGATAAACTCCTTGATTTCATGAAATGTGATTTATACACACAACCACTATGACTTTATGACACCTGCCTCAATTTATACCCCCACCCAAAAATGGGGTTGGTACATATGTTGGGAGATGAAATATTAGTTGATATACCCTAATGAGTCAAATATGGTGATGAATTCCACCTCCTAAAATAAAAATAAAAATAAAAATGAAGGTTCACTATTTCTGATCCTTAGGATCCCACAGGATAACATACTCTAGCTTCGCTTAGAGAAAAGGTAATAGTAACCTATGTTCTTTTGATTACCTAGGGTCCCATAAGTGGGAAATGGGAGAGAATAAACACAATAATCCACCCAAAAACATATAAAAAAATAACACAAACAATTAAATAGAAGAAAACACAAGTATTTTAAAGCACCAAATTCAAATGTTGGCTCCTTTTAGGTACACGAAAGTAATATGTTTACAAATGTGTTTATTTATAACATAACCATTTCATTGACACATTAAACCTATAAAAAATAAATTAATGTATGGATTATTGGCCTTTAACCATCAAAACAAAGTTGAAATGATGTTTTTTTAAGTCATGAGAAATAGTCACAAGGTGATTCCACCATTTAGTAAGGTGATTTTGTCAATTAGTAAAGCAATCCTATAGATTTATAGATATAAGACAAAAAAAACATAGAACTAATGATCTCATTGATTAATTGTGAAATATCACTATTATAGTTAGCAAATTCACTATTACACAGAGCATTTACACTATTATAGAAAGTGTTTTTACTACTATAAAAAACTAGTAGACAAAAGGTAGAAAATTGTAATATCACAAATACCAATAATGATTCTACTAATATCTTTTTCAATTCTTCCACTATGTAAGGTTATTCTATCACTAACATTTTTTGTAATGGTTGTGTGCATCTTTTCAATACCTTCATTTTTTGTAAATGGGAGGTCAAATGATCACCCAAGTCAAAATTTATGCCTTTCAAAAGGTAGGTAGTGCAATAAAAAAATATTGCATGGATATTTTTTCCACTATGCAAGGAAATTCTACCACTTCTAGAGTTATTTCACCATTTTAATTTATGATTACAACATTTATTTAAAACCATAATTTGAGTGAAACCTGAGAACATTTCTACTATTTCGTAGCATGATTCTATAATTTCAAGGTTGATTACACTATTTATCTAAAAAGCACAGAAAAATATAATGATATCACTAAATACCAAGTAATATCATCATTCACAGGTAGTGATTTTATTGATTAATAGTAGTGATTTTTGTCGTTAACCTAGGAATGTAAAGTTGGCAAATTTAGAAGAAAAAGAGGAGAAATTAGGATCAATCTTGAGCTAATTTCATAATTAGAAGGATGTTATAATTTTTTTAAGGATAATGTGGGATTTTATCCCATTGGGCATGCCATATGTGAACCACATGATTATTATTGGGTTAATGATGTTAGTATAAAATCAAATCTAAATACACAAATTAAATCCTAAGCATGAGTCCTCAGATTGGGCAAGGTCAAGAAAAAACATAAACAAGTTAAATGGAAGATAAATAACATGATTATACCTTCCCCTTTGGATGTCTCTCTCTTTCCAAAATTCAAGTTTGGATGAGCCTAGATGTAAGTGAAATCTTCAATGATGGATGCATGTAGTCACATGGGAAGCATTCCCATTTGCTAAATGGACAATTTATTGGATAAATGATGTGCTTGATTTATGAATGACTCTCAAAAGTGGTATAGATTAAATGTATTATTAGGACTTATTTGAATGAGGAGGAATCCCTCCAATTTATACAATTTGATGATGAACATGGACTATTAGATTGAAATATGAAAATCAATGGATGAGGGTTATTTCTCCATCTTCATAAATGAGGGAGATGGAGTGTGTAAGAGGGAGATATGGAGTGTGTATGAAAAGATTGATTGTGGATGGATATGTAAGAACCTGTCAAAAACCTTGCTCACACAATATCTAATTCCATTCAAATGCCTTCGGAAAGAGGAAGATTTAATGAATTTTTAATCTATAAGCTATTGTGTTATGAGGAAATTATGATTTTAGAAAATAAGAATTTACAAAAGCTATGGATTTTTTCATTAAAATAATATTGAACTAATTAACAAATGTTAATTAATAATGGGAAGTGATGTGAATTTGGTTCGATAGAATATGATAATAGAAGAAAAGACTAATTGATCAAGGGGAGGTGGACGTGGAAATAGTGATAGACTAGAAACGTTAGTGTGAATAGAAGAACTGATTTGATGATTTAGGATGTTTTTAATGGATAGTTAAAATTGACACAAAGTGTTTGATTTCAGGTGTCTACACTAATTACCTAAAAATATAAATAAAGGTAAAATGTAAGTATCTCTGTGTAGTTCTAAGTGTCTCTAGGTAATTCCAAGTGTCTATGAGTATTTTATGGTAAGTACATGTATGATTTTTTTATCATGAAAACCCATGATTGATTGAGACATTATCATGATCAAAAGTCAAATCCCCACATATATTTATTGAACACCATGTTATATTATGACACCCAACAATAAGCCATTCTAGTAAATAGGTATTTGTGGAATTTCACATCGATACGAGGTTCCTTAGAGCCATTCATGGTAAAAACATTAAGGTCATTTATTCTAGTTGAGGAACCCACTAAAATTTTATGGTTTTCCTTTCCAAACATGGAAACCCAAGGTAGATGTCATACCATCTGAAAATTAATTAAGAGTTCATTATTGATTGATTAAATTTTCATGTATACAAACACATCATGTAATAACATTAAATTCATTATATATTTTCTATATATATTAAACAAGTTTCATGGCAAGTAATAGATCATCTAATTCAATGTGAAACAATAAAAATACACTATTAGTACATTCAAATTACATAAATTGACATTGTCAAGTGATTAAAAATAATATTATTGGCCACTACTATAAAATAAACCTAATTGAATAAAAATTAATTTATGTTTTAACCACAAGTTAACCCATTATCACTACCAAAATTTGAATATTTAACTTAGTTACACCAAATAACATGTTCAGAATAGATAAATTTAAAGTGAATTTAACTTTATAGACCAATTGTATAAATGGATTTGACATTTATAAAGTATAAACCTATTATTAAATCCAAATTACAATAAAAAAATTCAATCATTTGTCCAATAGGAAGACAAATATGAAGGGAATATGCATATAATAATGGCCTAGTTAGATTTTTGATGATTAAATTCAAGATATAGTCTTATTTATGGTCTATCCAAGTTATGACTATATCATTTATTATATTTGAATATTATATCTAACTTAAATTTATATATTATTTTAAAATATTGTTCCCACACCTCAAACATGGGGAATATGTCAAAACTACTACATTTATCATAGCCATGTTTTCCATTGACAATATAATTCACCCAAGGGACCTTCAATTACATACCGAGTTAAAATGGGATAATGACTTAGCATATTTAGTGTTGTGGAATTAGATATATGCTATCAGAAAACTACATCATTTCAACTTCAATTTCCAATGTTAAATACCCAATGACCTAGTGTTTTAGATTCATTTAGGTGTAGAGGGCCATTGTGAGACAAAATATAGGGTTCAAACCTCACTCCTTCTTATACCTACTTTGAGGATATGTCATGCCAATAAGAATTACACTACATATGAGGAAAAATAGAGGTTTCTTGATAAATCTACATTTTCTTTCATTCAACATTTACTATTTTTTAGATCACCCATGTATGCATGGGAAAAGTGGTTTTAAAGGTTCAAAGTCTTAATGGCCCAATGACTAGAGATACATATCTACAATATCTTTTTTAGTATCCATTTTATGTTCTACTTTGAAGTGCATGCTTACACCATCTAATCCATGGTTAGTCACACATCTCAAAGTGAGGGAAAAAATATTATCCTAAAATGGCTCCATGGTCTTTATTTTATAATGATTTATATATGTTTCAAATACACAATTATATTTTTATATACAATTTGTTTCAAATTGAGTAATATCGATGTTTTGGTCAACTTTTGAAGCCTAAGAACCCCTCCACATATCTCCCTAACCTTGTTAATCTAATATATTTGTAATTTTAATCTTATTGCAAAGACCATTTTATATGTCCCTAATAGATTGATATGACAATATTATATGGTCCTGGGAATTAATTTTTCACACCCATTTAAATTATGGTTTTATTTTTCCCTTTCTCCCTTTTCCCACTTTTAGCCATTGGAAGGTTGCACATGTGCCAATATTTCCATCTTTGAATTCAAAATCACCTAAAAATAGTCAAGGATTATATTTCATTTGATCATTGATTACATGTCTAGCATGAAGAATATTATTCATACATAAGATGCATATTTCATTTTTCCAAGGTTTTTAGTGATTTCATTGTTATACTACATGGCGTTTGATTGTTAGAGAATTGTTAATTGACACTAGCCACCCAAAACCTAATATAGGTACCTAGTCTATTATTCTCAATGATCAAGATCATATATTCAACTATTGTATATACAAATGAGTCATAACATGTAAATTGGGAATATGGAAGTGAATAGTAAAACCAAGTGAAAAAACCTATTTAAATTTAGATTTCAATTTTATTTGCCTTGTTAGGAGTAAGGATTATGTTCTAGAAAGCTACCATGAGATAATTTTATTGTCGTCACAACCATGTGAACAAACCTATAAGTTTAGATTTCAATTGTAGTCACCTTATCAAGTACATATCTTCCACTTTAGAAACCTACTAAGAGTGAATTCTCAGTCCCCATAAAATTCATTAGATAAATGTAAATTTATAGGTGAAAGTTATCACAACTTTAGTTAGGCATTTCCAAGATTGGAATTATGCCACAAATTTTCTACAACATTCTACACAAGATACACCATTTTTATCATTATGTATTTAATAGATCATTATTTTATTAATCGGGAATCATTAATGTATTGTATATTTTATGTAAAAAAATATTTATTCAAATTACATAAATAATCTAAAATCTTATATTATGCATGTGTGTGTGGAGTGTAAATTTTGCATTTAATGAGGATACAATTTATCTTTTTATATATAAGGGAATTAGTTTCATCTCCATCATTATATCATCATGGTTATAGGCTCAATTTAGGTGTACTACCACTAACAACTGAATGAGATAAGTGTAATGTAAATGCCAATAGAGCCAAAGAAGTGGAGTCAAATTTACATAAGATGAGAGTGTGAGTCAAAGGGGAGACTTTGTTTTTTTTTTTTTTTCTAATGTGGATGTACATACAATTTTACAAATATTTCAATAGAGAAGGGAGGAAAATTTCAAAGGTTTTACAAGAAGTGTGCTCTTGAGATTGTTGTAAAATATTTTCCTTGATGTTCAATATCACCAATTTCAATTGTTTTCTTTTGCAATGTTAGGCCTTGTGACTTATATATTATTTAAGCTCATGCCATTTTAAATGGAAATTGTTTAAGATTTTATTGAGTTATAAGAAGAATCAATACATATTCAAGTTTTTGTTTTTTGATATATTAATAAATTTTAACTTCCAATGTTTGGTTCAAAAAATTGTATATCTCTAAACACTCAAATTTAATCATTAGGTTCTTGAAATTATTTAATCTTGACATATTTACCTTACTTGAGATATTCATAATTTTGTTAACTTTAAATATATATGAGAACCTTCACTTACTAATTATCTTGAAAATACTAAAAATATCATTCAAACATCCTTATTCTGCTTATAGATTCTTGTCAATCAAGTTACAACATTCTCTAGCCTTTTATAACAAGATCACACTAGGTTAGACAGGGCCATAACCCAACCTTGTCCACTAGTGTAGACTTGTATCCCACATTATAACGGTTACTTTTAAAATTTAATAAGTTTCATATTGGCCTTACGTCACTTTTAAAAACATTGGTTAATGAAAATATTTCAAATATGACACTATATAAACACATCAAGGCCTCTCAAATTCACACCTAGCATCTAGAAAGCACCCTCTATACAAGTTACTACACATTGAGAAAAAGAGTACTAATCTTTCCAATTTTAGTTTTATTTTATTCTAATAGTCATAGGCCAAGTATAAATATATTTTATTACAGGCTAAGGGCATTCATTGTCATGCATTAAAGTCAATATAATGGTTGCATCCATATAGTGAAAGTATTAAGATTCACGCACTCACTCTAGAAGGGATAACTACATCGACATGAGGAATTTTAGGGATATGTAGGCAACACTCAAATTATGTAGGGTTTTTTAGGATAACTCAAATATTTATCTTTTTTTATTCCCCCTTTTGTATTTAATGTCTATTTGGTTTATGTGTAGGAACTAGGGTTTTACATTATGGGTACTTTTGCACGTAAAGTTAGCACACACAAATAATTGAATATGATCTCAGACAAGTTCAGGTGTTCAAATAAGAAAATTTCCTATGCCATCAATAAAAACACAACCATAGTCAATAGGCAAGTCCACAATATGATTTTGTCCACTGTAATACAGCCCAATCCCAGTACATCTCAAAATTTTGTTTTTGGATGCGACACAATTACATATCCTTCTAGATAAATTTACATTATTGATATTCCTACATTGCCAACATAATTTAGATCCAAGCTAGGTTTATAAATTTCATTTAAAGTTACTATTTATAGCTCATTTTAGTTTCTAGATTTTAAAGTATTTTTACATTTGGGTTTTGTATATTCTATAATCTAAATTAGTATTCCAATATTTTGATGTATATATCATTTAATTTTTAAATAAAAATTAACGCATTAAACAATATTGAACAAGATATTATAGAAAGTCAATTGACTTGGAGAAAATCCTTTTTAATGGAGCACCATGCACAATGTAAAAATAGGGTCAAAGGTTCATGAAATTGTTGAATCATATGATGTTCCAGCATATATGAAAACAATTTGTATTGGATGGAGTTGACCAAATTTACCAACAACAATAATAGATATTGCAATAAATATCTTGTTTCTATGTTGTGAGAAAGCCTAGTAGAATCATTGATCAATACATGTTAACCATTATGGATCTATGAAATTTAATTCATCGATCAGAATGTATTGGATATATTATAAATAATAACCCCACAGTAACTTAAAAATTTTCATGTTTTAGTGTTTGAACAAAGCCTAACAAAACAATATGTATTGTAGAAAAATAAGGAATTCAATTAGACCAATATAGTAAGGAACACATGCATGTCAATTGTTTCTCAGTTTGAGAAAATGCCTCAAATAATTTTATGCAGAAAAGGATTTTAAAAGATGTTAAAAAACTATTAGATCTAATGAAGCACTATCAAACATACCCTAACCTTGACAAAATGCAGTTGAAATTTTTGTGTAATAATTTGGAATCATATAAAAGGCATGTGAATCATGTTAATGGATTGTCTCAAATAAAATGATGTTCTTGATGAGGCATAAAGTATTCAAACTCTGATTGAAATTTATGGAAAAGGTAAGATTATACAAAATACATGCCAAATCTTTATCAATTTGAAAAAATGCCTTAAATAAATTTATGTAGAAATTTTTCAAACAATGCTATCAAAATACTGGTTCTAATGAAGCAATAACAAACATACCATGACCACGACAAAATATAGTTGAAAAAATTGCGTAAAATTTTGGAATCATACAAAAAACATGTGAATAATGTTAACACATTATCTCAAATAAAATGGTTTTCTTAATTTGATTCTTCAAGGATTTGGAAATCATGATAAATTTTTATGAGAAACATGATATCATACAAAAGGTACATTTATTATTTTTTAGTTTGAGAAAATGCCTCAAATAAATTTATAAAAAAAAGGTTTTCAAACGATGTTATCAAATTGTGGGATCTAACAAAGTATTATTGAACATACCCTTACTATAAAAAAATGTGGTTGACATATTTATGTTAAAATTTAGAATTATAGAAAAAGGCATGTGAAATGTGTTAATAGACTATCTCAAATAAGTTGGTGTTCTTGAGAAGGGTTCAATGATTCAGAAACAAATGTCAAGGTCTATATTTAGTTCTTTTGATTTTCATAGTAAATAACCCAAAATGCACCACAAAATTCTAATTTGGACTAATAAGCGTTAGGTACACCCAACTAATCAACAAGGAGGTGCATTTTAAAATTAAATACTTTTTAAATTTGAATGCCTTGAAACTTCTAGTTTTTAATGGGATGTATACAATATTGTTATTCTTTCATGCTTGGTTAGATTACAATTCTAAATGTTATTTTTGCATTCACATGTATCAAAAAAAATTATGATTTGAAAACTTTAGAGTATGTGGTTCTATAAAACAATGGTGGTGGAATTTTTTCACAATATATACGATATTGATAAAGCTAAAAATGATAGTCGATTAGGTGAGGGAGACGAAATAGGAGATGTATCCATTATCATCACACAAGAAATAAATTTGAGGTGGTTATGCATATTCTTTACGTTGGGGAAAGCATTATTGGCTAAAGCTTTTATCATTATTTATTGGGAATACTTATGTGTCATATTAAACAATTCAAAGTGTGATTTCACAAGTTCAATGGTATCGAACATGTTTACTAAGGACCAAAAAACTAACTAGTTTCTTAAAAACTCATTTGTGAGGTTTTAAATGCCAACTGATTTCAATGAAAACATATTCATCCATATTTTCATTGAAACTTAGTTAAGATAAAAGATCTTTCAATAAATATCTTACTTTTGTGTTGTGAGAAAGCCGAGTATAAGTATTGATCAATACAGGTTAACAATTATGGCTCTATGAAATTCGTTTCATCAATCAAAATGTATTGGATATGTTATAAATAATAACCTCACAGTAACTTATAAATTTTTATTTTTTAGTGTTTGAACAAAGCCTAATCTCCACAAAACAATATGCATTATAGGAAAATAAGGAATTCAATTAGACCAATATAATAAGGAACGCATGCATGTCAATTGTTTCTCAGTTTGATAAAATGCCTCAAATAAATTTATGCAAAAAAGGTTTTTCAAAGATGTTATCAAACTATTAGATATAATAAAACACTATCAATTATACCCTAACCTTGACAAAATGTAGTTGAAATTTTTATGTAATAATTTGGAATCATATAAAAGGGATGTGAATTGTGTTAATGGATTGTCTCAAATAAAATGATGTTTTTGGTGAGGCTTAAAGTATTCAAAAACTCTGATTGAAATTTATGGAAAAGGTAAGATTATACAAAAGGCACGTCAAATCTTTATCAATTTGAAAAAATGACTTGAATAAATTTATGCACAAATTTTCCAAATAATGCTATCAAAATACTAGAAGTAATGAAGCACTAACAAACATACCATGAGCATGGCAAAATATAGTTGACAATTTTATATAAAAATTTAGAATCATACAAAACAACATGTGAATCATGTTAACACATTATCTCAAATAAAATGGTTTTCTTAATTTGATTCTTCAAGGATTTGGAAATCATGATAATTTTTTGTGAGAAACATGATATAATATAAAAGTCATGTTATTATTTCTTAGTTTGAGAAAAAAATTCCATAAGATCTACAAGTGTGGGGTCAAGTATGCACACTATGTGGTGTATCTCTAGCATCAGTCTATGAGAGCCTACTCGTATGTTGAATGAGTGTATCAGTGATCGATCTAAGTGCATGCAAAGTGTAGATCTCCATAACCTATTGAAATACATAGGGGATCTTGGGTTCAATTGGATTTTGGATACAGATCCTTGTAGGATGATTAGGTGCATAATGTGTACCTAGTCTATCCTACATAGAGCGTTTCCCTTGGCCCTGAAACTTACTAAAATCAAAAAAGTTTAAAATTTAATTGAGGATAAACTCATAGTAAATTTTAATAAAAAAATATAATGGGACCTAGTGGTTGTTACATGGAGGATAATCAAACACCATCCACCATCGATCCCAAAAATTGGTTATGATTAATCTTTGTTGGCAGTGATGGATTGGAAAACATTTTGTACTTACTAGAAATGGTGTTTTGGTGGTTGGGTCAATAAATAAGATGAAAATAGAGTATTTTGATATGTCTTTATTCTTAAACTCATGTGATGACAATTTTTTAGCATAATAATTCCTACAACTATCTCGACATGAAGCCCATCTATTAATTTGACTTATTATAGTGTTAATTTGACCTAATAATGTCTCTATGGAATTATCTAGATAGGTGTGGTGGGTGTTAGTGGAAGTGGGATCCCTCATTCTCCTAATTAATTATTCAATTTCAATTTTATTTTCCATAATGTGGTCAACTAGACTCTCCTGACTGCCTAGGGGATTTTGTGAAATTGTAGGAGGGTTAGGCTAAGGTACAAGAGGGTTAGGTGGATCATTAGGAGGAGGTTTAGGCTAAGAAATAAGAGGGTTAAGAGGGTTAGGTTAAGGAATAAGAAGGTTAAGTGGAGGGTTAGGAGGGTTAGTTAGAGGAATAGGAGGGTTAATAGGATGGGTTGTTCAAAACAAATAAATTACCAATTAAATAATAAAAAGTAATAAAAAACTACTAAAATTAATAAACAATGAATACATTTTTGGCACTTACCTCTTTTACATGGAGACATCATCAATTAGCAACTTCCTGGGATGAATTATGATAAGGATTGGCCTCATGAGGGTAAAACATGATGGTGGAGTGGAGGCGAGTGAGGAAAAAGATATAACGCAAATGAAAAATGAGGAAATTTTGTGTTTGGTTCAGTTTTTTTTTTTTTTTTTGACACAAGGAATGTGATCATGTTCCATATTTTAAAATAATGTGATTTCATTATTTGTTTTAAACAACACAATTACATTATAGCTCGGTAATCACCGAGCCATAATTCAAATAATGTAATTGTGTTATTTAATTCAATCATGTTATTAAATAACATGATCCCATCATGTGAAATGTCCATGGAATTGTCCCCCAACTCTTTGTATGCAACTTATTGTTTAATCCATTATAATAGAAATTAATTCTTTTATAGGACTTATTTTGTTGTCAATACCCATTTGTGATAGTCAATTTTATTACTAAATGAATTGGATGATTTTCCAAATTTATAGCCAAATAACATAAGTACTAACATAAAATAGATCTTGAATTTTAGTTCATCGAATTATATTTGCTATGCAAATGACTAGATGAAAATTTATTTGGTTCCACCTTTGGTAGCTTGCTTCAAAGGATAAAAATTAAACACAAATATCTTGTATAATTTTCTAATTCTAAGAAGATTTGAATGTAAGCAAAGTTATTTGGTGTTTTCCATACCTGTATGACTTGAATCTTGGTCAGGTTCTCACATGCACTCCTCGTGTGTGTAATGTATCCCAAATATTTTATCTCTTGCATAAAAAATGAACATATATTCCAAATTTCTATAGGTTCAACATGAATATGATGATGTAAGACTTCTACACCATAGATATGGCAGAAAAATGCCTTAATATTTAGATGAGGATAATAGTTATTCACTTGAATCTTACTAATATTTTTTAAATAGATTCAAAACCTCATGCCCCATCCTTATTTGGTGAAATCACAATTGGTCTTCTTCAAGGCAATGATTTGGGCATGATGTCTCCATTATCCACGATTTCATGGATCTACCACTTGATCTATTCATTCTCTATAAATGATATGCTATATAAATATGTTTGAGGTAAAGGTAGTTAATGGATCAAATCAATAGTATTTTTTAGTGTACCATATGTAGGAACTTATTTAGGTGACTAAAATATATCCTTGTATTCATCTAGTTTATGGTTCAATTATTTTTGTCTTTGTTATTGTTAGACAAACCAAACTAGGATATGGTGCCATAAGGATGTTATTACATTTAATTATTACCATCAAGAGTATAATTATTACTATAACTAACAAGATTCTTTCACTTACTGACACTAATGATTGAAAGCTTATGAACTAACTATGATATATGGTATTTCAAATCATGACAATATATCACAACATTTCAAGGATTTAGTTCATAGACTACATGTTAATGGTAAATATGTGGTTGACCACATGTAAAACATCACATACCTCTAATGGTGAGATGTCACAAAGGATTGCATCTTTTAAAAGGATTAATTTTGTACACCAAGTGACACTACTAGGTGATCTATTTCTCAAGGCTTACACTAGACCATACACTAGCATATGGTTATAGGTGATGAATCAATTTCAAGTTTAATTTTTGAAAATATACTTTAGGAGAAATTAAATTATTCTGACTTCCATTGAAAATTATGAAGTTTGTTGGTTCACCATTGATCTACATTTGTTAATGAAACAATATTTTTAATTTGTATAATTTCTTATTGGGGGAAGTAGAGATATTTTTAGTACCGATTATATCATCGGGTTCATAATATATTATCTAATTACATTATTATAGTGTTATATAACTTGTACCCACTTTTTGAGTTGTGTAAGTAGAGAGCTCATAGTGTGACACTCTTCATTGGATTAAATATTGAAGTTATGAATTAATCCCCACTTTCCAATCTTGGACTACTTGTTCTAATCATTTAAAAATTATTTTCCACTCTTTGGTATGATGACTCAGTAAATAGACATACAAATAAAAGATGTTCAATGTAATTATTTGGATCATAAAATGTCCTCATAGGGAAATCAATTGGTTGGTTTCATTAAATCACATAGCTTGGTGATCCACATATTTACTTCCCATTTTTGGTGCAATGGTGGTTTTACTTGCTTCTCTTTTTATGGAAGATCTTCAATTCAAAATTGCATCATTTTTAATAGGCCCATTTTTTAATAGGTGCTAAATATTTATGTTTCAAATTTTCTTCCACATCATTTTGATCACTATGTCTTATATTTTATGTTAGCACTCAACTCTCCACTTGTATCTCTTAGCATTTTTAAACCCAAATAAAACACCACCATCAAGGTATTGGATGGAGTAATTAGGGATGAGGAAGAATTGAGTAGAGATGATGAGGAAGTCATTAGGGATGGTGACGGTCAGAGAGGGAGAGATTGGGGAGGATAAGGGAGTAATTAGGGATGATGATGGATGGTGAGGGTTAATGAGGGAGTGACTAGGGACGATGAGGGATGAGGAAGACATGATTAGAGATGATGATAGATAAAGAAATAATGATTAAGGATGATGAGGGATGGTGAGGGTTAATGAGGGAGTGATTAGAGACAATGAGGGAATAATTATAAATGATGAGGAATGGTGAGGGTCAATGAGGGAGTGATTAGGGATGATGAAGAAATGATTAAGGATGATGAGGGAGTGATTAGGGATGGTGAGGATGGTGAGAGGCAATGAGGGAGTGATTAGGGATGATGAGGGAGTGATTAAAGATGATGAGGTATGGTGAGGGTCAATGAGGGAGTGATTAGGGATGAGGAGTGAGGAGTGAGTGATTAGGGATGGTGAGGGATAGTGAGTGTCAATGAACAAGTAATCAGGGATGATGAGGGAGTGATTCAAGATGATGAGTGACAGTGAGGGTCAATTAGAGAGAAATTAGGGATAATTAGGAATGAGGAGAGAGTGATTATGGGTGATGAGGGATGAGTAGGAAGTGATCAGATATGAGGGAGGGATGATGAACAAGTGAAATTAACACAAAATGGTCATTTGATGTATGAAGGTAATCAATGTGACCTATGTTACCCTAATCACACCACTTTAGATCAAGTTCAAAGTGAGTGGTTTTTAAACTTTAATTTTCAAAAACTTGGGACTCCTAGAAATGCCATGT
This sequence comes from Torreya grandis, assembly GCA_037957365.1. Lineage (NCBI taxonomy): Eukaryota > Viridiplantae > Streptophyta > Pinopsida > Cupressales > Taxaceae > Torreya > Torreya grandis. The sequence continues at coordinate 811,166 of JARHVA010000134.1, read as the reverse complement.
ATCAATCTAGAAGGCACAAAATCCTAAAAATGACTATATGTTTACCAAAAATAGACATTAGTTTTAGAAGTTATGTCCTAAAATCCTTAGGTTCAATACTTAGACCTTGAAAATACCTAAGCACTAACCATATTAGATTTTGAAAAACTATTTTCCATATTGTAAGGCATGCAACTGTGAGACCAATTCTATTAGATGCAAAATGACCCTAATTTATTATATTTACTAAAATAAATTTAAATTATTAGTTTACATTTATATTTTTACATTTATTTCATTAACATTTAGAGTAGTAAATGTAACCCTCAGGTAAACATTGGCTTTATGTGAATGTTCACATATTTTTATGTGCAAAACAACAGGTATGTGATTGCATTATCTATTAACACGATTGTGTTATGTGTTAAACATAATGTGATCATGTTATGTGTTAACATGATTTCATTATGGATCATTAATTAATGAGCCATAATTTAAATAATGTAATTGTGTTAAGGGAAATGTCCATGAAATTGTCCTCCAACTACATTCATATACCCCATTATAGCTTTATAAAATTCATTTCATAAATCATAATGTATTGGATATGTTGTAAGGAATAACCTCAAAGTAACTTATAAATTTTCATTTTTTAGTGTTTGAACAAAGCCTAAACTCCTCAAAACAATATGAATTATTAGAAAATAAGGAATTTAATTAGACCAATATAGTAAGGAACACATGCATGCCAATTTTTTCTTAGTTTGAAAAAATGACTCAAATAAATTTATGCAAAAAAAGTTTTTAAAAGATGTTATCAAACTATTAGATCTAATGAAGCACTATCAAACATACCCTAACCTTGACAAAATGCAATTGAATTTTTTGTGTAATAATTTGGAATCATATAAAAGGCATGTGAATCATGTTAATAGATTGTCTCAAAGAAAATGGTGCTCTTGATGAGGCTTCAAGGATTCAAAAACCCTAATTGAAATTTATGGAAAAGTTAAGATTATACAAAAGGCATGCCAAATGTTTATTAATATGATAAAATGCCTTAAATAAATTTATGCACAAAGTTTCCAAATGATGCTATCAAAATACTAGATCTAATGAAATACTGACAAACATATCACGATCATGAAAAAACACAGTTCACAAATTTATGTAAAAATTTGGAATCATATAAAAAACATGTGAATCATGTTAACAAATTATCTCAAATAAAATGGTTTTCTTGATGAGGCTTCAAGGATTTGGAAAACCCGATAAAATTTTGTGGGAAACATGATACCATACAAAAGGCGCGTTTATTATTTCTTAGTTTGAGAAAATGTCTCCAATAAATTTATGGAAAAAAAAGGTTTTCAAATGATGCTATCAAATTGTGAGATCTAACAAAGCACTATTGAACATACCCTTACCATAAAAAAATGTGTTTGACATATTTATGTTAAAATTTGGAATCGTACAAAAAGGCATATGAATTGTGTTAATAGATTGTCTCAAATAAATTGGTGTTCTTGAGAAGGCTTTAATGACTCAAAAACAAATGCCAGGGTTTATATTTTTTATTTTGATTTTCATCATAAATAACCCAAAATGCACAACCAAAGCCTAATTTGGACTAATAAGCGATAGGTACACCCAACTAATTAACATGGAGGTGCATTTTAAAATTGAATACTTTCTAAAGTTAAATGCCTTGAAACTTCTAGTTTTGAATGGGATGTATATAATATTGTTATTCTTTCATGCTTGATTTAACATCTAGATTATAGTTCTGGATGTTATTTTTGCATTCACATGTATCAAAAATATTATGTTGTGAAAATTTTAGAGCATGTGGTTTGCGAAAACAATGGTGATGGAAAATTTTCACAATATATACGATATTGATAAGGACAAAAATGATAGTCGATTAAGTGAGGAAGACGAAACATGAAATGTATCTATTGTCGTCACACAAGAAACAAATTTGAGGTGGTTATGCATATTCTTTGCATTGGGGAAAGCCTTATTAGCTAAAAAAAAATTATCCTTGTTTCTTGGAAATAATTATGTGTCATATTAAATAATGCAAAGTGTGATTTCACAAGTTCAACGCTATCGAACATGTTTACTGAAGACCAATCAATTAAATAATTACTTAAAACCCCGTTCGTAAAGTTTTAAATACCAACTAATTTCAATGAAAACATACTCATCCATATTATCATTGAAATTTAATTTTTTTTTTTTTTTTTTAAAATAACATATAAATTAAATATATATTATTCAATTCCTATATAACTTTCCACATATCTTCTACTTTGTAAACCCTTCTACCATTCACCACCTTTTCACTTTACACCATTGAATTCCACTAATACTTAAACTACCCATGCTTATGCTTAAACTACCCATACTTAAACAAATTCTAGTTTTCTTTGCTAATATTTAAATGGTTCCCCTGCCAGATTAATAACTGTTAATAGTTTATTTCTTCAACGTTTATTGTAAAGTTGAGATAATTAACATGGAAAAGTTTCTAAGTTTTGAACGAGGGAGATAATGGCTGTGTTGATGGAGGTGAACAAAAGCATTGGTTTTGAAGTTGTCCATTAATTGAGTCTGGACATTATTGCAGCCGTCGTTGATATTATTTTATTTTACTCTCATTATTAATGTGAATGTGGTTTTATTATTTCAAAGGGTTGTGCAGATTAAAAAATGTTATTTGTGCATGAGGGATGGGAATCAAGCTGACCTTGCCTCATTAACAATGTCAGTCTTATCTTATTTTCTTCGATGACAGCACAGTTTAACAATAAAATACTCGAAATCTTATGTCTTTTTTTGTGGTCTTTCACGTGATTAACGTGGCTGCTTTAATACTTCCCTTTCCCACTTACTCAAACCTTAACTTTAGTGTAACAGTGATTACAACACAACTGACAAGACCACAAGGTCTGAATTTTTTTGATATTAGGTGTGGATCTCTGCGAGTTTTTGCATAGTCTTTTTAAATGTTAAGGTATTGTGATATATTTCAAATTTGACAATATTTTTATCGCTATATATATATATTTATTTATTTTTGGACGTTGTAATTGGTTACATTAATCGTTATTATACTTCACTTGCAATTTTATGATCGTTGACTTCATCTCATTTTATGTGTATAAAGTGTTAAATAATGATATTTAAATATTCATTTTAATAATCTTTCCAAAACATTTTTTCTCTTAGATATTATGTTTTTTTGGTAATATAGATAAATAAGATACTTACAAAGACAAGGTTCAATTGTGACTGCCTTTTATTTATAGGGTTCGAGTATGTTGTTTTTGTATGTTCTTATGTTTGATGTAATTGTTCTAGGGGTCAATATATTAGCAGAATGGATGAATGGAAGCTACAAGATAGATTCGGGACCTCAATGTCTTGTCCCCACATCAATGACATTGTAGCGTTGATTCAAATCGCACATAGAAGATGGAGTCATGATCAATCAAAACAACACTCATAACATGTTAGTCTACCCTTGACAATATAAAATGGCTAATCAAAGACGCTGCAAACCTATAAGCTAAATGTAGGACATATAAATCCAACCATTGATGTGTATCTGAGTCTAATATACAATATCAATTCAAATATCTTACTATTACCCCTAACCATCACCACTCAACTCAAATTTAAATCTTTCACTTACATAATTTATATAGCTTTACCCTTTCCCTCTATTTTATCATTACTCAAACTCACCATAAAATGAAATGTTCCTACCCACATACTACATAATATAATATATTGTCACATGAAACAGAACGACATAATGTACTGTCCCCTACCCACTTTACCAAAATAGAAAATAACTAACTTGACTTGCAGCTTTGGGATAATTGCTAGTAATTTATTTATAAAAATTGAACAGTAGGACGATATTAAAATTATCTAACACGCTTGCCTGCCAACTCAAAATTATCTAACACCCTTGACTGAAAGGTCAAAATTCAATGACGCGTTACCTATGAGTCAGATCAAGAATGTATTGAACATGTAAACGCATCCCGGAAGGTCCCTCTCCGACTTCTAGACGTTCAAACTATTTATTTATAAGTCAAGTCAATCCTATTTATTATATCCATCAGTCCCTAAATTTCACAGCCACATACTCAAAACTCTATATAACAGACACATACCTCCTTGTTAGATTAACACCAAACAGTTCTTCCAAGGAGAAGCAGAGTCAGAATATTCAGAAACAGAAGCAGAAACAGAAACAGAATCAGCAACAGAAGAAAAAGAAAATGGGTCATACTCAACAAGCTCTTGGCTTGGCTGCCAGGGATACTTCCGGACATCTCTCGCCCTTCCACTTCACCCGCAGGTATTATTATTCATAAAGGATTTTTTATTTTAAATATAGTAGAGTGAATTATTTCTCCACAAAACTGTGTAAACAATTTTTAGATTAAAATTTGGGGTTCAGGGGTTTAAGATCTAGGGTTTCTGGGTATCATATTTTTATTGAAACGGCTGTTGTTTGCAGCTCTGTTCTGACATCTATTTCTAACTTGTGTATTTAGAGAGAATGGCCCCGAAGACGTGACAATAAAGATCCTTTACTGCGGTATTTGCCACTCAGATCTGCATGCCGCAAGGAATGATTGGGGAAACACAGTTTATCCCATCGTGCCAGGGTAAGATTCTCTTTAATGTTCAGCTGTAGAGCAGGGTTCATTCATATGCGCAGGGTATTTTGTTAATTAAGCTGGGGTGAATGCAGGCATGAGATTACTGGCATTGTCACTGCGGTGGGGAGCAACGTGAAAGGGTTCAAAGTCGGAGATCACGCAGGCGTGGGGTGTCTTGTGGGAGCTTGTCATTCTTGTGACCTCTGTCAAGACAACTTAGAAAATTACTGCAGCAAATTAGTTTTTAGTTACAATGGCGTTGATAAGGATGGATCCATTACCTATGGAGGATACTCAGATTTCATCGTTGTGCATAACAGGTAAATATATTTTGAATCCCAGTTTTAATGCTTAATTAATTTGATTTGATGCACTTTAGCAGTTTCTGATATATGTCTTTCCGGTTTTTTTTTTTGTTTTTTTAAATGCTTATTTTTAGCATCATAGTTGTTTTTATATTAGATTTAAAGTAAGAAGCTTTCAAATAAAAGGTGATTATCAAGCATAAGATTTAAAATATTGGAGATCGCAATCTTAAAATTTATGAGATGTTTCAATCAAATAGAAGGTGATTAAAAAGTATAAAATTGATTAGAAAATATAAGATCTAAAAATTTATGAGATGTTTCAATTAAATAGAAGGTGATTAAAAAGTATAAAATTGATTAGAAAATATAAGATCTAAAAATTTATGAGATGTTTCGATTAAATAGAAGGTGATTAGAAAGTATAAAATCTTTTTAAAATTTAGAAAGGATTTTTAGATTTCAAAATTCAGATATCAAAATTTATGTCTTCATCAAATAAAATGTGATTGAAAAACAGAAGGTCATAAAAATTTAAGATGTTTATAACAATTTTTTTTTAAAGGTGTTAAAAGTTTTTTTATTCATTTTATTTTTCACATTATAATTGTTTATATATTAATTAAAAGAAATAAATTTTTAAATAAAATAAAACAAGTCAAAAAATTTAGAAGATATATCTTATGATAAATACCTTTTAAATAGGTAATTCTATTTTGACATTCTCTCTTAGATTATTGGACCAAACTTTATTAATTTGATAGATGTATCTTATGATATATACCTCTTTAAAAAGTAATTCAATTTTGTCATTCTATCTTAATTTATTGGTCCAAAATTTCTCTCTATAAACAATATATGTACCCTATGACATATACCTCTTAAACAAGTAATTTGATTTTAATATTTTATTTTAATTTATTAGCTCAAACTTTATCTCTATTTTTATTATTTATGAACATTAATAATAGAACCAATTTTTTAAATTGTTGGTTTTTCTTAGATATGCAGTGCAATTTCCAGATAATTTGGCATTGGATGGAGGGGCTCCTCTATTGTGTGCGGGAATAACAGTATATAGTCCTATGAAATATTACGGTATGACTGAGCCAGGGAAGCGCTTAGGAGTGGTGGGGCTTGGAGGTCTTGGTCACATGGCTGTGAAGTTTGGTAAAGCCTTTGGTCTTAAAGTTACTGTGATTAGCACCTCCGCAAGTAAAGAGAAAGAGGCAAAAGAGTCTTTAGGCGCTGATGATTTTCTTCTTAGTAAAAGTGAAGAACAAATGCAGGTAATCAATTCTACACAAACCATATTAAGATTGTATGCACACAAAAAAAGTAAAAATTATTTTTGAAGTCATGACCAAATCAAACAACAATATCACATAGTATACAAAGCACCCTTGTGGAAGCTTATATGTAGACCCTTTTCCTTATAGGTTCTTATAACTTTGTGATTGTTTCTATTTATTTAATTTATTGTTTAAATTATTAATCTTTGCGTTTGAACTTTATGACTAAGTTTGATCCTAAATATAACTACTTGTAGCAAAGTTTGCACTGCATTGAGCATGGATTAAACTTCTAACATTTGACTCAAGTTAGGATATGCAAGTTGATTATTAAATTTTAATATACTATTAGCGGATGATTTATTAATTTGTTACAGAAAGCAATGAAAAGCATGGATTATATAGTGGACACTGTGGCGGCATCACATGAAATTTTTCCTCTCCTAAATCTACTTAAGGTGAATGGAAAGATTGTGGTGGTGGGAGCTGCTACCAAGCCCTTTGATCTCCCTGCGTATCCTATAATTCTTGGTAAGATTTTTTTCACTTAAACACAACTTTGTATTAATTTATTATAATATCTATATTGTGTCGGAAGTAACGTGCATGATATGGTATATATTGTAGGGAGGCTAATGATCGGAGGAAGTATGATAGGTGGAATGAAGGAAACACAAGAAATGATCAATTTTTGTGCAGAGCACAATATAACAAGTGATATTGAGAAGATTCCAGTTGATTACATAAGCACTGCGATGGAAAGAATGGAGAAATCTGACATCAAATATCGATTTGTCATAGATATCGGTGCTACTCTAAAATGATTAGAAAAGCTATATCATAAGAAGTAGTAGTTTCTTCTGAGTTTTTACTCCAACAAATAATCATCCTTTAAAAACATTTGATTTCTACTCTACTTTACTAAAGAACATCATCGGTGTGAGATACTTGATTTTTACTTCATTGATTATTACAGTCAATAAGAAATATTGTATTTTTATTTTTTGAAGATATCATTGCTTAAATATATTTTTATTTTGAATTTTAAATTGTTATTTTATTTTGAATTTATAATTTATAATCAGCAAATGTAATCAAGGTTCATGTAAATTTTTTTCTCTTAGTATTTTATTATATTAGTAATAAATAAATTTTACTTCTTTACTACAAATTATGATCATTTAAATATTTTTTTCTTCCTAAATTTTAAATCATAATTTTTTCATTTATACCTATAATTTATGTGATATTTTAATATTTACTATTAAGAAATATACAAATTTTACCCTTGAAAATTATTATAATACTTTTTTCATTTTAAATATAGAATTATCATTTAATTTTTTTCTTTTATAACTAAATAAGGATAGTGGATGTTTCATGTGATGTTTTAATATTTACTATTAAGAAATATGAGTTTTACTTTCACGAAGATTATTATAATATTTTTTTCATTTTAAATACAAAAATATTATTTTGCTTTTCATTTATATTGTAAATAAATAAGGTTTATGTGATATTTTCTTCTTAATTATCATTAATAAATATATGGGTTTTACTTTTGTGAAGATTATTATAATATTTTTTTCATTTTAAATTTTGAATCATTCTTCTATTTTTCACTTATATTATAATTAAATAAGATTTATGTAATATTATCAAGGTTTATGCAATGTTTTCTTTTTTTAAGTATTATTAAAAAAGAAAATTGAGTTTTGGTACTCTACTAAAGATTAATAAGCATTTAAATTTTTTTTTCTTCTTAAATCTTGAATCATTATTTTATTTTTTATTTATACCTAAATAAGTAAGGTTTACATGATGGTTTTAATGTACTTACAATTAAGAAATATAATTTTTTTTGGTGAAGATCATTATAATATACATTTTTAATTTCAAATTAGGAATTAATAGATTGTTTTTCATTTATATTATAAGAAAGCAAGGTATATGTGATGTTTTATTTTTATGGCAAAGATGGTATCTCTACTATATTAAAATATCAACAAATTGTAATCAATACTAATACTAACAAAATTGGTGGATCATATGTGAAACACATCTTAAAAGGATGCTAAGATCTCATAATGAATTAACAAATTTAAAATATGAAGTTTTTTCAAACTCAAGGGCACCAAAAATGAAAGGGACAAAAAACTAGTTGTATTGCATATTGTTAGACTATTAACCATACAAATCAATAAAAATAAATTAAATACAATCAAATATAGGGCAACATTGAACTATTGGATTACATCAAGAAGGTGGCCATGAAAATATCAACCCAAAATATGTTTAGGTTGAGTTCTTGCAACCGACCTTAAACTAGATCCTCTAACACTTTTTTTTATGGAAGATTGAGATTGAATGTATTAAAGATAAATGTTTGGAAGATCTTACCAACCAAATTATCTAAGGCCTACCTCATTATTTTTATCGATATCATCTTGTTAGATTGGTTCAAAATCCTCTTTAATGTGATAAAGTATTATATAATTAGCCAAAGCCACATGGAGAATCGTTTTCCACCATTTTGTGTTAAGATGTTATCTTAATCTCAAAGATCCTTTACAAGATTATAATATCTAGATACCTATTAGATTTTATCTTCCCATCATGAGGAGGGTATTGAGGAGGTTTAATGAGATTCATTAGTACCACCCTTTGATGACACTCTATCAATAAAGCATTGGCATTCAACTCAAATAAAATCCAAAAGCTCCTACAATTTCTCAACCTCCAAGAACACTTTGGTAAAATGACATATTATTAATTGTGGTATATTATTTTTTTTAGAAAACTATTTCATATTTGTATGTGGATGTATCCATTGCCACCCTCTTGTAAGCATAGTGTAGACTAAATTTTAGATTCAGCTTATATTATTAATTTTAATAATAAAAACCTAAAATATAAACACACAAGTCAGAGGGGATAAAAGAGATAATTAGCTCAATAATAACACTCTTACAATCACTTTACCTCTTTATAGTTCCTCTCCAAGATTGACCAACAGATGTTTGGTGTAAAAATTTGAGAATGTTGGATTGCTTGCTTGATGTCGATAATAACTTCCAAGGGATGAGTGTGCTTAATAATGGATTTGGATGAGTGCAAGAAGTCTATGTGGATGCAAGATAATGGCAGAAAATTTGATAATTTTCCAAGTTAGTTTGAAGGAGGGGTGGGGTTAGTTATATAGGCATGGAGGGAGAAACCAATGGCTAGGGATTTTTCATGGAATTTTTAATTCCATGGAGATCTCTAGAATAGAATTTTCTAGAGAAAGGGGGATAAAATGGAAGAGATTTATAAAATCCTCCAATTTTATAAATCTCCTATTAGGGTTTAGGGGTTTAGGAGAGGCTAGAATAGAGTGGTAGTTGGGTAGGTAGATTATTTTGTATTTTTAAATTGGCTTGTAGTTTAGGGAGTAGGTTAGTGGGTAAATAGGTTCTATTAGGGTTTTAATGAAGGGATTAATTAGTTTTAAGATGGGGTAAGGTTTGTGAGATATAAGAATGGGATATGGGACATTAGGATATTAATTAAATTAGCCAAGAAATATAGTTATAGGCTAAATTAATTAGCAAAATTAACGGGGTGAACAGATTTTAGTGCATACATTTTGCCCCTCTTTGAAAAGGAATTACAAGTGGAAGGAGGAATAATGGCATTTCAAAGAATAACCATAATGCTAAGTGGTGTTATACATTAGTAGGATATGATGCCCCCTCGAGGGAGCATATGAGGAGAATCAACTTGGATGGTTGCTCGAATAAACTTCCTAAGGGTGGGATAAAGCCACGACAATAATATGGTGTTGGTATTGCCAAATTAATAGTGAAGATTAATATTCCCCAAGAGTGAAGGGGATAAAATAGCTCAAATGATGGGTTCTAGACAAATGACCAATGTCTAGAAAGATGATTCAATTGATAGGATGAGATTGATTTAAATATGAATGGTTCAAGCTAGTGATAAGACCCATAACAAGTACACATGCTAGGGAAGGCTTGAAAATGGATAATAGTGATAAGAATTATTGATTGGTGATAAAGAACTACATTTTGTAATATTTGTAACTTGAAATTGATGTGTGATTGTCGAGTGATGAGTCTGGGGATAGGATGGTGATGAGAGATGATCGGTGGTTAAACTATCGTGAGTCACAAAAGTGAGACTAGGTGTTTTCTACATAGTCTAAAAAGACCTCAAGTTAATGTAGTTCTGATGGGGGATAAAGAATGGATAGAATGGAGATGGAAAATCCATGTCCCAAATGATGTTAAATATGATTAGATATGACCAATTTGGACAATGGGAGTGTTTGAAAAGGTTGGACATGAGTTGTGTTAGTGAAGGGTAGTTAGGGGTGTATGGGGGGGTCATATAGGACAAAAAAGTCAAAATGGAGTCATTTGTGCAATTTATCTTTTATGAGATTGAGCTCTACGTCAAAACCATGGATCGACTACCCTGAGCTTCCCAAAGTGGTGAGAAAGTTTGAGAGCACCAGAGACCTATTGATGTTGGACCTGTGGTGAGTAATGAATTCTTAGCTAGTTATTTTATAAATTTTTGGTTAGATTTTTGGCATTTTGGATAGATTTTTGTAGACAAAGATGTTGGTCAAGTCATTTTGGCAATACCATGACTAATGGGTATACCCTCAGTTGTGACATTGCCATCGTGACTTACAACATTGTGAAGGAATAAGCAGTTTTACAATATCACATGTTTAAACTCATAGTTTTATAATACCATGAGTATAAACTCATAATTTTATCATATTGCATATTAGGGAATGGTAGTTTGGCACACCTAGGGGGTTGTGCAAAATTGTGGTTCAAAAGTGGTGATTTTTCTAAAATAATCATTGGGGGCATGGTCATGAGTCATGATTTTATCAAAAGTGGATTAAGCAAAGTCGTAAGTCATGACTGGTGGTTGTGTCAAGATTGCTTATTAAAGGCATACCATGATTAGCGATGTTTCTATGTTTAAGAAAAATAGGTAAGTGTGAGGATGGGTTAGAGGGTTGGGGTTTTTGGTTAAAGTTTTTAGGTTAGTTAGCTGATGTTAGTGGGATGGATATGGGGAAAGGGTGGGACTAAGGGGTAATTGAGTGAATTAGGGTTGGTTAGGGATGATGTAGTAGAGTATCAGGTTAGCGAATAGGGGTGTGAATGGATAGTGAAAGTAGGTGGAGAGGTAATAAGGGTAGGTAAATATTAGTGTGATGAGGATAAGTAGGATGGGGGGAGGAGTAGTTAGGGTTAATTATGAATGTTGGGTAAGGGTAATAGGGAGAAGGAAGATGAGGCTAATATAGATGGGTGTTGGGGGTGATTATAGATGTGTTGGAATAGGTTAGGGTAGGCATACACATATAAGATGGGCTGGGTAGGAGGGGGATGAGAGTGAATTAGGTGGTTTGTGTTAGATAATAAAAGTTACATGTGGTATATGGAGTGATAGGTTGATTATGACTGGTGTAGGAGGACCTAGGAGTGATGGTGTCATTATCCTAATGGCTTGTGGTGCTTTATGAGATGCATTTACTAATGGAGGTAGAGTTTGGGGTGTTAGAGCTGGTTGGTCTACATGATGTGGTGATGATGCCCATGATATGCATTGATCATGCATTGGTTATGGCATTAGTAGAGCATTGACACTCAAAGACCAGCACATTCCATTTCATCATGGGTGAGATGACTGTCACCTTAGAGGATGTATATAGGATATTCCATCTACCAATGCGAGGAGACCAGATATATTGGTAGTCATGTACTTTTGCCTTGACATTATAGAGATTGGATGGGGGATTATAGGTGGGTGTACGTGATAGGTGTGTGGGTGTTGATTAGTGCCTAGTGGAAGGTATGATTGATATATTTACCCTAGTTGTTATTCTCTTGTTATCGACATTCTCCTACTAGATAAAAGTGACCAATGGTTCATCCAGGCCTAGGGGATGTTGATATGGATATGGTTTAGGATTTTTGAGTTTTTTCCTATGGACTTGTTGTACTATCACACTTGTATAGAGAGATACATCTGGGTGCATATAGGAGAGCTTCTAGTTTAGGACTATCTATGTTTCTTTAGATCTGGAACTGGGAGCACATTGTTATCTAGCATCCATTGGAGATTGTTGTAACAAGGTAGTCATACCAGCCTATGGTTTTTGGTTGGTACATTATTCTAGGAGTACAAAGAGGCCATGTTAGAGAGATGTGCTTTTACTGAGATGCATTTGATAGTCTCTATCTAGAGCATATTACTTAGATGTCATACATAAGTATATAGTTTGGCTAGGATGATGAGGTTGTGACATAGTATATGTTGATCGAGTATTACCCATTAGGTAGTAGGGACTTGGTGATAAAGAGATACAGACTTGATTGTGTACAATGATAGTTTGGGTTCATTTAGGATGTACTTAGATTACATCACCTATTCACTTAGAGTGACTAGGAGAGGCCTTAGTGGGGGAGGCTAGTAGATAAGGCTGATTCATGTAATGATTATGAGAACATTGCCCCAATACCTTACAATTTTTATACACCCATTCTAGATCTGGGGGTCACAACAGCTTATACAACCTATTGAACACAAAGGAAGCCATTGAGATTTACTCTCCCTAGGGTTGTGGTATGGTGAGGGGTGGTTAGGTGAGTCTTATAGGCACATGCCCAAATACAAAAATGCATGAGATAGGTACCTGCATGAGATGTCCATGATGGTCAGGGAGATGTAGAGGTGATGGATGTGGATGGAGGTGATGGAGCCTAGATAGCAAGAGTAGGAGGTAGTGGGCCCTAGATATAGGCCCAGACATAAGTTGGACCACAACTATAGCCATAAGTGCAAACATAAGCTGGGGGGAGTGGTCATGGAGATGGTGTCAGGACCTCACAATAACCATTATCTAAGAGTGAGATGTCCTTTCTTGCCCAATTATAGATGGAGATACATACATGGTTGGAAAATATTTTTGAGATCACTTAGGAGAGGGACTAGCTACAGGTTTAGTTATAGACTACGATAGCAAGGAGAGATGGGTAGCTAGCCCAAGCATAGGGATAGGTGATTGAACTACAGGGATAGGTCATAACCTTGCAAGCCCAAGTGGCTTAAAGGGATGGGTAGTTAACCCAGGCCCAAGCACAAATTATAGGTTTACAGGCACAACTTAATGTATCATAGGCATAGATTGCTACCCTACATGGATGGATCCAAAGCAAGAATGCTTAGATTACTGGTTTTCAAGGCTAGATTATGTAGATGTTGGTGCTGATCTAGGGTTTAATAGGGGAGGTGGAGATGTTTGAGAAGGGCAAGGAAGAGGTAGATTAGGTGATGAATGGGCATGGGATGGTAGGGGTGATGAATAACATTGTTTTATTGACTCATGAGTCATAGTACTACCATACTCTCTATGAGGTAGTAGTACCAAATGAGAAACATGTTGCTTCATTTTAGGCTAGCTCATCATAGTTAGTACATCAGCCTTCTCAAGGATAACCAAGACCACTAGAGCCACCAAGACCACATGGACCACAACCCTAAGATGTGAGATGTATAGATGTATAGGGGATTTTTGTATTGTAGCTCATTCTTTCCCCATGGTCCCATGTATTATATCTTATCTTTTGACATGGAATCCTTATGGACTATGTATTTGATTTATATAAATATGATGAGATGTTTTGATGTTATGTTGTGTAATTCTATGCATTGATGATGATGTTATTATGTTTATATGATTGATGGACATGTTATGTGATTATATGATGCGATTAAATGTGATGGATCTTGATTATAATTTTGATGTGATGGATATATGACTTATATGATGCATTAATTTATGATGTGATTAGTTGCATATGATGTAATGTGATGAATTTACTTATTTTACCTTTTATTAATGATGTGATGATGGTTAGTGATGTGTTTATTTATGTGATGTCAACACATATGATGTTTAGATGTTAGATGTATTATATTTATGATTTGATGTTATATGATGTTTTTATTGTATGTGATGGATGTATGGTATTTAAATTTATGATGTTAGTCATGATGTGATGGACTTGTTTTATTTATAATGTGTATGGATTCATGATGGATTTTGTTTATATATGGTGGATTTTATATGTATGATGATGGAGGTATGCATAGATGGATTTATTTATGGGATAGATGATATGTTACATATGATGTAATGGGTTTATTTGTATTTATAATGATTTGATATATGTGATATGGATAAGGACATATGAATGTGCTATTAGAATATTGATCCCTTGTTTGATTCATTATATCTCCTATGTTTTTGGTTGGAATCCTCCTGCACCATGGAGGTAGGATAATGATGGGATGGGATATGATCATGTTTTGGTTGGGTAAAAATAAGATAGATAGGATGGGGATAGTTGTGATGGGACATGGGATAGGATTATGGGGAATAGGATGGAAGATGATTTTTGTAAGCCATTAAAATGTTTGCAATCCATTTTTATATTGCACCATTGAAACATGTGCCGGTGACATGAGATGCCAAAGGCACATCAAAATAGGTGCATGAAAGGGTAATTCCATTTGATAAGTGTTCTTTCCTAAGAAAAAATATGAGGGACACTTAGAGCATCCTTGTTCCAATAAAGGTCAATAAAATAAAGCATACATGAACTACAAACAAAACATGTTTAAATAAGAAATTATTATGTACATGACTAACCAAACAACCATAAACAAACATACAAGCACACAAATCAATCTTAGATTAAAAAAATTAAAAACACTAACATGGATATATATGAATAATTATGTGATTAAAATGATTATGGACAATGGGTATAGTTGATGATTAGGGGTTATGTACATGGGGTAAGTAGTGCCCAAATTATTATATGTTAGGACAAGATTCCAATCAAGTTTGAAAGTAATCATGAATAGGTATTGGGCACATTTTTGTGATAACTAGTGGACGCAGGTCAACTCAACACATCTCAATGTGAGGCAATCATTGTAGATAATTTTTCTTTTTGTACTTTTGGTGTCAGCTAGGATGATCTTCAAAGATCTTGTGCCAACTGGTAGGTAGTTGCTTAGCACCCAAGTTTTAAGGGACATCCCTTTGAGTACTTGCATGTGGTGTCTAGAAAGCACAAGTGTCAGAGTACTATAGATATAAAAATAACCACCCCCAATGATATCTCAGCACCTGACGTGTGCCCATCCAACCTGGCACAAAGATGCTCCCCTGCCTATATAAAAAATCTTGATCCTAGAGAAAAGGATGTGACATTAATACAACAAAGTTTTACAAGATTAACTATAGAATTATGCACACATTTTTTTAAAATTTAGCATGAATAATTTTGATAACCATCATTATATCTGCCAAGCTTGCCTGTGAGCCATTGGACATGTAGCAGTTTAGAGATTATCTTATGCTCTATTTTATATAAACTGTACTCTATTTTATTGAATGTTAAGTTAATGAATAATGGCATTGAAACAAATTGAGTATTGATTTTATTTAGATGGTTATCTCTTTTTTTTTAAATTGTGACTAAAATGAAGTAGTAATAATAGTATAATTTCCATATTTTCATATGTTTTTGAGTGAAGTTATGATCTAGGTAGTTAATTGCATCCTTGTGCCAGATAGAGACTTTGGCTTGAACTGTAAAATTACCTGAGTGTTAGGGAAGGCATGTAATCCCTAACACCCATGCCTAGAACACTAGCATTAATAATGAACCATTGAGTATGAATAATTTCCTAGAATCATTAAGCACCTGAATGACACTTAGCTTGGCATCCCAAAGACTTGAGCCTCTATGACCAGAACTAGACACCTTGAATAGACTTACACCTATTGATGCTACCAATAATGGTTTATTCTAATGAACCTATCTAAGCTTTCTATGGAAATGACCAAGTTACAAAGAGACTAAGTTACACCATGTTTCAACTAGCCCAACATGGGGCCTAGTCCCTTCTCTACTATGCTTTGGGTGAGTGCATGAGTCTTGTGCCTTGTGTAGTTTGATGGTAGTGCAGTGGTGCATTTAAATGTTATACACCTAGGAATTTTCTATGCTTTCACCTAGTTGTAATGAGTCCATAACTAACTTGGAATGCTTGCTAAGTGTGTGATAAGGCCAATGAGTTAACAACTAAGATTTTTATATAACATTTTAGTTCCATTGTCGAGACCCATGTTGAATTTTGTTGCTATAATGGTGCAATAGAAGGATGCCCTAAATTTTGCTTGAGAACATCAAGTGTTGACTAGAGAAAGTGGAATATAGTTTCGCATAAAAGCATCCAACATGCCAAGGATAAGAGCCATGAAAATGGGTAAAAACTAACCTATATGATGCTCTATATAAGGTGTTATTTTGTAAACTACCTAAGCATGTGTACCAGTGGTTGGTTGCCTATACAAACTTTAAAATATGAATCTACTACCAGAACTTCAAGTGCACAAAGGAATGCCTAGAGAGGTTCGATATACTAGATGATGTGTGGACTCACACTATAGAATAGTGTTAGAGCAGTGCACTGAATAGTTATGTGTTGGAATTCATAGTGTGTTGAAGGCTAAAATCCTTGTGAATATGAGAAAGTGTAGAAGGTGAGAAGGGGAATTATAGGTGAGATTTAATGGAAAGGGATGAACAACCTGATACCTAAGAGATTTAGAGGTAAAACTATAATAAGCAAAGGTGCAAGCTGATAGAGGATCTGGAACCTAGAAGTGCTGAGAAAACCTATTGTGAGTAGGAATAGCATGGGGAAGGATCCCTTGAATTATAGTAATAGGAGGAGAGAGAGGAAGAATAAAGAGTCTGAGCTCAGTAATTGGGTGTATAATGCATGAAGTTCCTACAAGATGTGGTGATTGAGGATGCACCAGAAGCACCTACCCCCTTTGAACCTAAAGCATAAGCTCATGCACTAGATTCTCCACCAAAAAGATAGAAGAATGGTAATTGACCTTGTTATCGACATTAAACTTGATAGAATTTAAAATTTAAACCAAGACTTTTTGATCAAATAACTGATTCCTTATAATTAATTGAGTGAGAATACCATGAAACTAGTGATCACCAACCCAAGAATCTAGAATATAAGTGAAACCATTCCCATTTAGAGAATGTCAGCTATGCTAACTAGGTAACAACCCACAAAAAGTGGCTTGGTGCCACAAGTGAGAAGTACCACACCATCAAGCTTGATGGCACAACCTACAACAATAAGGTTAGTTATCAATCCTACAACTGGAGGCATTGGAGGACCACCTCTAGCATAGATGTTAGGGGGTAAAGTGCCTCAGACTCTAGCACCACCCCCTCAGTAGATTTATGGTGATACAATTGCCCAAGTATCATGCTATAGAGAATGTCATGGAGCATGTGCTTAAGTGTGAACTTCAATGGAATGATTAGGGTATCACCCAGTTAGAGCGTAATGTGACTCAATTCGTGACCACCTTGGTAGATCATGCCCATACCTGGTATCAAAAAATTGATCCAAAGTAGGCTATGGTTGATTATGATATATTGAAGGAGGTTTTATTGAAGGAATTTGATATCCCTAAGTTTGAGAAACAAAGCATCAAAACACTCAAGAAAATCAACCAAGGGCTATTTGAGGGTGTGTGCTTGTATGATGTGCAGTTTAAGACTCTCCTCTCCAAGTTTCCATATAATATCCAGCCCTCCCAACATGCATAATGGTTTTTTGGAGGCCTATTGGTATCCTTCATAAGTGTGATATCTATGAAGACCTTCATGGACCCCCATGAAGTGATTGAAGCCATGCTCTAGGTTGAGGTAGTAGGTAGCACTAACATTGGGATTAGCCCATTCATGGAGGAATATATCACATTAATGGCCTCCTAGCTATAGAAGTTGACTGTTGGTTCAATGCATGATGCTTTCAATGGATTATGGTGTATTGAATATGAGATGGAGGGACATAACAAGAATAATTACCTATAAAGAAATGTTCACACCTTACTTATTAGCTGTAAAGTTTTTCATGGGCTGCATGACTCTCATAACTACCCCATATTGAAATGTGTTAGTCAAGTGAACACCACTATCTATTACAAGTTATGGGACACCTATACTCATTTGACAATAGATTGTTGAGTCATTGATGAGATGAACCAAAATATGGAGAGAGGCATATGATAGGAAATAACTACAATCTGTATGTAGGTGGGCTAAGGAAATGAAGGTCATGGTCATCAAAATGCTAGATATGGGAATTAGTAAGGCACATACGAGTGAGGTGGAGGATGTAGTGGAGGAATATTCCCACCATGATCATGTTATAAGTCTGAGTCAACTTAGAATTATCAGTACGACTACCCCACATACCCAATGTGTAGGTATTATCAAGGACCACATGTATTTGAGGATTACCTATAATTATATAAAATGATAACTCAAGTTTGGCCTGACATAGATAAGGGTGCAATAATGGTTAGGTGTGAGCTAAAGGATGAAAAATGGACTCCCAAGCTATAACAAACTTGTAAGGAGCCACCTAAGGTGTAGGCTACAACTCAGAGTGGGTTCACCACTCAGTCGCCTAATATGTCAACAAAAAAAATATGCTTGGAATATGGTAAATCAAGATGCATTAAGAACATAGCATGACTTGAGCTAAAATCTGCACCCTACCTTGACCCTACACAATAGAAGGACATCCTACAACAAGCCATGAATGTAATACAAAATTTGTAGGGGGAGGTCTATCTGGCTAGAGATCTAGAAGCATAGGCTACCACCTCATGCAAGAAGCAAGATAGCCAAGAGGCTAAAGTACATGTGTTGACCAAGATCTTATGCCTCTTATAAATTGAAGGGATGCTACCCCTACTAAAAAAATTATTTTTAGAGCATGCAAGGAAGAGACCAAAAGAAGAGGCCATACCTAAGATGATTGAAGTTAATACATTTCATATGGAGTAGGCATGTAAAGTAAGGCATCCTTAGAATGTAGAGTATGACTAATAACTACTAATAAATGCCACCATCGATGGATGGTCAATTTGTGAGGTCCTTATGGACATGGGTGCCAAGGTTAACATTTTGACCAAAACTACCTAGGAGAAGATAGGATGGCCACCCTTAAATCCTTCCCTCATATGTTGTTCATGGCCAATAAAAATCGAGTGCAACCTATTAGGATCTTGAAGGGCACCATTGTAGATATTATGGGCACTAAATTCTAAGTCAAATTTGAATTAATCAAGTTGGCAGAGCATGATAACCATCTAGTGCTCTTAGGTATGCCATGGTACTATGCCAATAATGTGTAAATGTGCTTCAAGAAGAACTACATGAATTTAAATAATGGTATAGAGAGGGTGGTGATCCCCCTATCAAGTGATCAAGGGCCTCCATATGTGGAAAGTGTTGATATCAAAGATGAGATCAACCACATTTATAACATCATAGCACAGGGTGATGAGAATCTTAACCCAAGTGACCAATGAGTACTTGAATGGGAGGATGGATAATTAGCCTTCAATAAAACTAACATAGCCTATGATCAATGGGTCTAATAGGATTATAAATTTACTGGCTAAAGGTGCCACCTAGTATGCGTAACTGAGCCAAATCTATCCAAAATGGGATTGATTAAGATTGATCACACTTAAAAAAATGGGTTCTCCATGCCAAAATGGTGTGGAAAATGGTGTTCTAGCTACGTAAAGGGAAGCTTATAGTTCTCCCAAAGTATGTAGGGATCCATCCTATAGAGAACTATGTCCATGACATTAAAGCATGCATCCCCAAAGAAATAGATAGAATGGGCACACTAATGTATACCCTAAAGAGCACTGTTGCTCATTGGTGGGTAGTGAAAAGACCTAGCTTTACAACTTGGCAAGACATGAAGGCAACATTATGCATTAGGTTTGGAAAGAGTAATGATGACTTAGACATACCTATTTACTCAGGCAATTCTTCCCCAATAGTGCATGTGTGCTTGTGTGAAGAAACCTAGACTATCTACGGTGAGAATGTGCCTAGAAGCCTATGTGTGCATACCTTCTACATGAATTTAAAAACATGGGAATGAGCATGGTAAATTATAAATGAAATGCACTATGAGATAGGATAATGGGAGGTATTCAAGGAGAGGTTCATGCATACCTTATCCTTCTCTTCATATAAATTAGAGCTATTGGAACCACTACAAGTCATTTATAAGGTAGAGTTTCATGACATTGCCATCCTAGAAGAGCACCTTAGAGACATGTTCGAGGAGAAAGGACTAGTGCTCCTAACATTATTTGAAGAGTAGGTTCTCAACACTGACTCTAATGAAGAGGATGATGAAACCTAAGAGTGCCATTGGAAGGCTCTAATAGGAATAAAAAAACTCATGCACCATATGGATGATAGTACATCAAACAAAGAAGATCATATACATATTCAAATTAAAACAATTAAGGGGATAAGGCAAGTGTAAGACTCTCATTAGGAGAGGAATGAACCCTACTATGTGCCCCTCAAGACCTCCAAAGTGGACATCAGTGCAAAAGGTGATCCCAAGATTGCCACTATAGGTGCATACCAGTTTGAGGCAGAGATGGCACGAATCATAGACCTCCTAAAAGTGTTTCAGGAATTATTCCCACTCAATTATCGAGACATGAAGGGCACCCACCCTTCCCTTAGTAAAATGAGCATCAAGCTAGTGGATGGTGTGAGGACTTTCAAGAAGCACCTATATATAATGAACCCTAATCTTCACACCAAGGTGAAAATGGAGATTGATGGAATGATAGCTGTGGGAATCATTTACCATGTATAGGAGTTTGAATGGGTGAGCCCAATGGTCATAAGCATCAAGAAGGATGGTTATGTCCAGATCTACATTGACTACTAACTATTGAACATCACCTGCATCATTGACCCTTTCTCTACTCCATTTATAGATGAGATCCTAGATGATGTTGTAGGCTACAAAATCTATAGGTGTTATAGGCTACAAAATCTATATATTCACTGATGGTTTCTTGAGCTACCATCAAGTGCAAATATAAGAAGAGGATAAACCTAATACAACCTTTGTAATTTAATGGGGATGTTTTGCTTATAATGTGATGCCCTTTGAACTCAAGAATTCACCAACTGTATTCTCCAAAGTGATGATCACTGATTTAAAGAATACATCCATAAATTCCTCCAAGTCTATCTTAATGATTGGACTATATATGGCCTTATAAATGACCCCTATGATAATATACACCTCATGTTTAAGAGGTACAGATAGTTCTAGATATTTTTAAACCTGAAGAAGTGCATCTTCGCAACCCCCTTTAGAAAATTTCTTGGGCACATCATTTGTAAGGATGGTTTGCTTATTAATCCTATAAAGATAGCCATCATCATTCAACTCTAGACTCCTTCAACACAAAAAGATATTCATGCCTTTTTAGGACATTGTGGCTACTACAAGAATTTTATAAAGAACTATAAAAATATTGCATTGCCTATAGGATCTCTTCTGCAAAGACGGCCCATTCTATTAGATTGGAGTGAAAGAGGAGGCTTTTGAGACATTAAAGCTAAAACTAGCAAGTGCACCAATTCTGCAATTTACTGATTGGATAACTCTTTTTCACATCCATGTCAATGTTTTGCACTCTATAATTGGCATCATATTAGTACAACCAAGTGAAGGAAATATGGAACACCCCATCTCATTTTCAAGCAAGAAATTAACACAAGTGGATCAGAATTACCCCACCACCGAGCATGAGGCATTGGAAATGGTCTATGCCTTACAAAAATTTAGTAAATATTTATTAGCAACCCCATTCATCTTCTTCACTAATCAAGAGGAAATAAAGTACCTCATGAACAAGACTATGTTACACGGGTGCATATGTAGATGGATAGTTCTATTCTAGGAGTTCTAGGTCTCAGTTGTTTTCAAACCTAAACAGTAGAACTTGGGGCCAAATCATTTGACCTGCATAAATTCTAGTGATGTAATGGTGCCAATTAAGGATGATATTCCATACTTGAAATTTTACCAAATATAACACATCCCTTAATACTTGGTAAATATTTCCACTTTCCTAACATCTAGGTTTGTGCCCTAGACCATGTCAAATAAGGAAAAGTAACAAATTATTATTCACACTACCCCCTTACAACTCATTGAGGGGGAATTATATAAACTAATTAGAGATTAAGTATGGGTTAGTGTGTTTTAGAAAATGAGAGGAATCCCATCTTACAAGAGGTACATGAAGGAATAATAGGAGGCCATTGCATTGGAGATGCAATAATGTGCAAGATATTGCAATTAGGTTTGTGGTGGTTAAGCCTGTTCCAAGATGCAAAGGATTGCAATAAGGCATGTGACATATACCAACACATTGGGAAGCCTAATCATTAGGATGAGATTCCTCTCATCCCCATTCTTGCCTAGGAACCATTTGAGAAATGGACCATTGATTTTATTGGGCCAATAACTCTAGTATCATGACATATAGGTGCATGGTATATTCTAGTAGCTACTAATTATTTCAAAAAGTGGGCCGAGGCTCTAATAAAAAAATATTTTATAGCCTCAATAGCCATGCACTTCATCTAGGAGAACATAATAAGTTGAAATGGGTGCCCACTTCGTTTGACTAGCGATAGGGGCACTCTTTTCATCAATGAGATAGTGTGAATCCTCTTAACTAAATATATAGTGATGCACCACAAAACCTCCCCTGTCATCCACAGGTAAAAAACACAACTAAAAAATTTAACAAGATCTTAGGAACATTCTTGATGAAGATATATGACATTGATCACAAATATTGGGATGATAGAGTGTACATGGTGTTATGGGTGTACTACACAACATATAAATGCTTGAACAAGGCCATACCATTTCAACTTGTGTTTGGCACTGAAATAGTTCTCCCCATGGAATTCATGGTGTCATCCTTATGCATTACATGCATTGGTCACTTAGATGACAAAAATATTTAAGTACGAGACTGAAAGACTCAGAGTGTTTGGATAAGAAACACACCCAAGCAAGATGAATTCAACAAATAAAGAAGGCACACTAGAAGCTCTAGCATGACAAGCATAAGGAGTTGACAAAAGGAGCATTGGTGATACTCTATGATTTTAAGTACCTTAAGAACTTGGGAAAACTATAGATATGATGGATGGACCCCTATATCATCTACCACATATTGGAAATAGGTGCATGTAAGTTGCACATGTTGTCTAGTGAGATGTTCCTTGGGTGTTTCAATGGCAACTGACTAAAGTCATATTGGTAATAAGGTGGCATTTTCACCATAACGACACTGGCTTCTTGGTCACTGGTCAGTTTGAGTAAAACAACTAGAATAATGTTTGGTGCAAGCCAAACAATTCTTCTCAATTTTGTTTTGATCTTGGTGTAGTGTAAAGAGTGAATAAGTAGCACTTTAAAGCTTGCCAAGAAAATTTGTTGACAACTCATGCATAATTCCATCTAGGTGATTTGAACACTTTTACTTTTTAAGCATCCTTGAGGCTAGACACCTAATTTTTGGGCATGTGAATATTTATATATTTAAGAAAAGATCATAAAAATTTATAAAGCAAGAAATCATCTAGCTTTTCATGCATAATTCCAATCGAATGAGTCAAGAAATTGCATTTTCTAAATGCATGAGGCTATAAATCTAAGTGGTAGGCATGTGAAACTTGACAAATGAAATAAGAATATGCACATAATCCATGTGCACATGGTGCAAATTGTAGGGCACTTGAAGGTCCAAAAACTAACTACTCTATCACTTTCAAGCATAATACTAGTCAGGTGAGTCAAGCCCATTTGCTTTCTAAGAACCTAGGGCTAGATGCCTAAGTTTTTGGGCATGAGGGAGTTTCTAGACTTTGAATATTTGAGAGCAAAATGATAAAGTGCATAAGTGCAAAGGTAGCCTTTGTACCAAAGTTAGAAATAGGTGCATCAATTGAGCATGTGCTAGAAATCAAAGAAGAAAGTGAACACACACAACATGGTTGTGTGCAAGAGGGAAGGAAAAGATGCATAAACTGATTGTATACAAGAAAAATAGGAAAGTAAACTAAAGCATTGGAGTTCCAATGTAATGGATTTGTATGGGGTAGGACAGACCAAGGCAAGACAAAGCACAAGAAATAAACCAAGATAGATAAGTATGCTTGAAATGAAAGTGAAATAGGAAGAGAAAATGGAACCAAGGAGGCTAAATCATGTGCATATGAGGCATTAAACCTATGTTACCATAAGAAAGGTTAAGGTTGCATTGAGTAAACAAAGCATAGAAGGAGAATAATCAAAGATAGTTAGCATCCACCAAAAATTGTGCAGGAAGTGACCGTTTGAACTAAAACATCAATTCATCAAATTACCATTAGAAACATTCAATTTGTTAGTGGTAGAGGCATAAAGATATATATTTAATGTGTTAATGATAAGGGATTTTTGTGTATTTATAAATCAAGGCACTGTCATGCCAAAAAGCACCAGTAGTAATGATGGTAGTTGAAAGAGCTGGGTATTAAAAAACAAAAAGCATAGGGGTTTAGTTTACAAACCTTATGTTAATTTGAGACATAAAGTGGACTAAAGCAAAAAACATAAAACTAAAGTGTGAAAACCAAAGAGCTAATGTGTACCAAGTGAGAATTTGAGCACCTCATGCACCGACAGTGAATGATTACATAGTAGATAGATTTGTGTTAGTAGTAAGATTAATTTGGGGAGTTATGGGGGAAGAATTATACAAGATTAGATAGCTATAGAATTACATTATTGTCTAGGCCACCATTAATGGCTAAAAAAGCTCAAGATCCAAAGGAACAATCACAAAGCCCATGACTATAAAAGCATCATCACCATTTGAGGCTTTAGTAAATTGTACCTACTATGACTTAACACCAGTAGGTTCAATATGGTGAAGAAATGAAAAGGATCAAACTCAGTATAGGTGCAACAAGATTTGAAATGGGCATGTACAACACCCAAAGTAGTTGCTACAAAAATAATGATGCAATGAGTAGAAGCAGTCAACATGGTGTAAGTGGACATTGAAATGCTCATGAAGATATCCTACCAAGTAATGCAATTCCCCCCAAAGTTCATAATAGGGGAAAATTGGAAGTCCTTTTCACACACCTACTAGTTGAAGGAATATAACCACTGAACATCCATTCATTTTCAAGACCTCATGCAAGATTGGATGGTGGATATAGTGCACAAGACAGAGTAAGGCACCACCCTATTTGACATCTCAATTCAAGATAAGTTGGCAGATTTTGGTACAACTCAAATCTAGAAGTTGTCATGCTTTAGGAAGTTTGAGGAGCTTTTATAATTCCTACTCTCATGAGTCAATGAGGACCACATTTACTTTTTAGGGAGGCACATGAATATTTTAACATTCCTGATAAAGAGAATAATTTGGATTCTAGATGCCGGTTGAGAGATCCACTAAGTGATGGATGATGATGAAGAAGTGAAGCATGTTGTATAGATCTTGAAGTACTTCAAAGGTGGTTTTACATTCCCCATAAAAGAGTGTAAGGACCCCAACACAAGGGTAGTGGCACATCTTGTAAGCTCCAAACTATGCCTAGGTAGTCGATGGATTGATGTGACTAAGGCTTACCTTTGCATCGACTATCACATGGCATAGGGCATGTAGTTCAACATTGATAAATTCATCACCAAGGAATTTGTGAATAACATGCAAGATTTCCATAAGATGAAAGTGACCTTCAGGTGGGGGTCCACATCCTAATTATCATGGAAAATATTGGAATTCTAGATGGGGATAAGGATAACCATTGGATCTTTCCAGAGCACAATGATTCCCTAGTGTAGAAGTATAAGAACTTCACATGCCCCCTATCCTTCAATGCCAAATATAAGACCCACATCATGGGATGATGTGGAAGGTACATAGAAGCCTTCAGGTTGGATTGGTACATCTAATAGGAGCTACCAAAAAGTATGTTTGGAATGATGATCTTTGTTGTTATGTAGCACTACTACATCATGCACCTAGTGCTTCTAGATGGGAATAGATTAGGTTGGCTAAATCTCCCCTACACATTCTTGATAAAATAATTTAGGTAAGAACTATATAGGATCCTTAATGCATAGTAGCTAGACATCCTAGTGAAAAGAATTGGATATTGAGAGGTGTAGGATGAGGCACTAATTTGTTCACATAAATGGGATGGCCACCATGGATGAAGATGATGAGTTAGATCACACTGAAATCTATCCTCTCCAAGAGGCAACCATAATTGTGTACATATATAGGATCTAATATGAGATGAATCCAAATAAGAATGGCCCAAATGTAGAGTAAAGTGACTATCCCCCTATCAAGATTGGTGATGAAGGGACCCTAGCACTAATAGAGAAGAAGTCTCCCAAGAAGAAGAAGGGGGAGACTTTTGAAGAGATAGAGGAATGAATACATCTCAAGATCACATTAGGTGAAGAACCCTCTCCTTTATCCCCCACAAAGAAGCATGTGATATTCTTGCCAAAGGCTTCCTCTAACACCATAGAGAAGAAGGGGAAGGTTCCTGTTACAGTGTCAATAATAACCCTATCAAACATAAAAGAAGAGATGGAGGAAGAAACATTTTGGAGGGGTGTATACATTTTGTCTAAGGAAGGTGACTCCTCATCAAGTGAAAGTACCCCATGTCCACCCCCTCAAAGTGAATTAGAGAGAAGATAAGGAGATGTAAGAACATTGGCCTTAGTGACATTGATATCTAGAAGGTACATGAGCTAGAGGAAAGAAGAGAAGAAATGATGAAGGATAGAATGTTAAAATAATCCATTGAGATGTTTAAGGCTAAGGAGTGCGTCGGGAGAAGGGGAGAAATGCAAAGCATGAGAGGTAAAAAAGAGGAAAGAAGAAAGGAGGAAGGAAGGAGGAATAGATGAAGAGCTTAGTAGGGTAGAAGTACATAAGGCTCTCCAAGGAAGCATTACTACCATGCTTGGAGAACCAAGACCATCAGGTGTACAAACTAAAAAAGAGTTAAAGTGAAAATGGAAATACATAGGCCTGTGTTAGGATCTTAGAGTATAATTGATTACTTTTATATAAGCAACTAAACACAGAATTGAAACCAGAAGTAATAAGTAACTAGAAATCAGAAACAACAAATAATAGGAGATACAAGAAACAACCAATCTTGTATTAAACTCTTCTAGAAGGAAATACAATGAAGAAATCTCTTTCTCCTCACACCTCTCAGATGTACAGTAATTCTCCCTCAGGAGTTCTCTCTCTCTCTCTCAATTACAACCAACTTAATTACTGAATTGTTCTCAGCAATCATGGAACAAGATTTTTAATAATCTTCTTGATTCTTGTAGATCTTCTTGATCTTGCTTATCTTGCTCAAATTACAATACTGCCCCATGGGTCTCTTAAATAGAATTTAAAGCAAACAATAATTATAAAAATAGACTTAAGACTAATTTTAGTCTTTACATGCAAACTAACTGTTCTCCTAAAAATAGAAATTCTAAAAACGTCTAGAAATGCACAGAAGTCGGTGTCGATCTGAAGATGATCGATGTTGGCCGACCCCTAATTGATATCAGTTGGTTTTGAACAATTCCATGACCAATGCCAGTCAACCCCTAACTGATGTCGATCGGTTCTTACTGATGTCAGTTACTATGTAAGCCTAGCAACCTCAACATTAGCTCATTAGTGAAGCTTTTAGCTCAACAATCTCCCACTTGGAGATAACAGCTGCACCTGTACTTGTACAACATCCTCTAAACATCTCTGGCTTGTTTCTCCCTCTTCAAGTTCAATCTTGAAGACCAACAAAAGTTAAATGAAGATTCAACTTCTCCTTTGTTACCAGCTTTGTTAACATATTAGCAGGGTTCTTATCCGTATGGATCTTTTCTAGCTTCAACTATCCATCCTCCAATACCTGTCTAATGAAGTGGTACCTAAGTTGTATATGTTTGGTTCTTGAATGAAAGGCTGAATTATTTGCCAAATGAATTGTACTTTGACTATCACTGTACAATCTACAACTCTCTTGCTCCTTTCCCAACTCTTCCATGAACCGAGTCATCCAAATCATTTCCTTGCTAGCCTCTGTGACTGCAATGTATTCTGCCTCTATAGTAGACAAGGCAACAACCTTCTGCAACTTTGAAATCTAGCTAACCGTCGTTCCACTAACATTGAACACATATCCTATGGTGCTTCTCTTACCATCCAAGTCACCTACCATATCTGAATCTACATACCCATGTAGAGAAGTGTTTGACCCTCCATAGCATAAATGCCTACTGTTGGTCCCTCTCAGATATCTGAGAATCCACTGAACTATTTTTTAGTTTTCCTTTCCTGGATTGGCCATAAACTTGCTAAAAACTCCCACTGCTTGGGCAATATTTGGTCTAGCACATACCATTGCATACATCAAGCTCCCAACTGTTGAAGCATATGGAACTCTACTCATGTACTCAACCTCATCATGTGATTTAAGTCACTGTTCTTTGCTCAACTTGAAGTGTCCAGCCATAGGTGTGCTTACCGATTTTGCATCTTGCATATTGAACCTCTCCAACACCTTATTCACATAATCCTCTTGAGACAAAATCAAACTATGATTTTTCCTGTCTCTCTTAATACTCATGCCAAGAATTTTCTTTACTGCTCATAAATCCTTCATGGAAAATGTGTGAGCTAATTTTACCTTAAGCTCAGTAATTTTCTGCATATGTGAACCTAAAATAAGCATATCATCTACATACAGTAATAGGATAATATAACTACGATTATCCAATCTGTTAAAATAAACACAATGGTCAGATTGACATTTACTAAAGCCATGCTCTATCATAAACCTATCAAACCTCAAATACCATTGTCTTGGAGCTTACTTAAGACCATATAATCTTTTCTTCAACATGCACACAAGTTTCTCCTTACCTTTGACCTCAAAACCTTCCAGCTGATCCATATATATCTCTTCATCCAAATCTCCATGAAGAAATGATGTCTTAACATCAAGCTGCTCAAGATGCAAATCCTCAATAGCAACTAAAGACAATACAGTTCAAATAGAAGTCATCTTTACTATAGGAGAAAAAAATTCACCAAAATCAATACCTGGTTTCTGTGTAAATCCCTTTACTACCAACCTGGCCTTATGTCTCATTTGTCCATTCTCTCCTTTCTTTAACCTGTATACCCATTTGTTTTTCAGTGCTTTCTTTCCAACTAAAAACTCAACCAAATCCCACGTATGGTTCTCTTCCAAGGAATCAATTTCCTCATTCATGCCATGGTCCCACTATTTCCAAGATTCTACCTGCATTGCCTCATCAAAACCTTCTAGTTCTCCACCATCAGTGAGCAATAAGTAGTATAAAGAAGGGGAATAATGAATTGGAGGTTTACTTACCCTTTTAGACCTCCTTATGGGCGTTTGAGACTCATTTATAACTTGTTATCCGCCCAAATTTTCTTATGACAGTGACCGATCCTGGTCATCTCTGATCGATGTCGGTCTGCACCTGACCGATGTCGATTCCTCCTGACTGATGTCGATTTCCACCTGACCGACGTCAGTCTATGTGTTTTTTTGTGAGTGATGATTTTTACCTGCGAGCTCTTTTTGGATCATAACCTCTTCCAAATCAAGATTGCCCTACTCAAAATTATTCAGCCTCTTGATCTGATCACTGTACATCACCTTCTCATTAAAAACTACATCACGGATTTTAATAATTTTGTTAGTTTCTAAATTCCACAACCAAAATCTAAAATCTCTAAAACCATAACCAATGAAAGTGCACCACATAGATTTAACATCCAACTTCTTTCTATTTTCTTTATCAATGTGCACAAAAGCTTCAGAACCAAAAACTCTGAGAAATGAAAGATCTACCTTTTTACCTATCCAAGCCTCTTCTGGAATTCCACCATCCAATGCAGTAGAAGGTCCTCTGTTAATCAGGTAAACTGTAGTATCTACAGCTTCTATCCAAAACTATAAGGGCAAACCAACATGAAACCTCATACTCTGTGCACGCTCCATTATTGTTCTATTCATCCTTTTAGCAACTCCATTTTGCTGAGGTGTCCTTGGAACCATCCTTTCCCTACATATTCCACTCATAGAATAGTAACTGTTAAATTTATTACTGCAGTACTCACCACCATTGTCAGATCTAAGGCACTTCAATCTCAAACCTGTTTCATGCTCAACCAAAGCTTTCCATTTCTTAAATGTGTCAAAAACACTAGATTTCCTCTTTATGCAATAAATCCATACCTTTCTTGTAGCATCATCAATGAAATAAACATAATACTGTGATCCTCCAATAGAAGTTGCATGAGCTAGTCCCCACACGTCTGTGTGAACAAGCTCTAACTTGTGCATCTTCTTTGTTGACCTAGTTTTGAGAAACCTCACTTTCTTCCATTTCCCAAAAATACAATGCTCACAGAAATCTAGATCTATGTTTTTCAAATCTGAAAGCTTACATTTTGACTTAAGAACATTCATTCCCTTCTCACTCATGTGACCAAGCCTACAGTGCCACAACTTTGCATCTACATCTGAAGTAGATAAAATAGAAAGAGAATAATCAGTAATACAAGTAGATAGATAAAGTTTACCTACTCTCTTACCTTTTGCTAATACAAGTGCACCCTTGGAAACTTTCCAAGATTCAGCTGTGAGAGTTACTGTGCAACCCTCATCACCCAAATTTCCTATAAAAATTAGATTCCTCTTCAAGATGGGTACATGCATGACATCCTTCAACACCCATGTGTTTCCATTCTGTAATTTCAGTTGCACTTTTCCTTTTCCAACAATTTTACAAGGCTCATCATCCCCTAAATAAACTTTTCCAAAATCTCCATGGACATAATCATTGAAAAATTCTCTATTTGGGGTTGCATGAAAAGAGGCACTAGAATCTAAAACCCATGATTCTACTTTATTATCCAAATAAAATGTAAGAGCATCCTGTGTAACAATACCTACAACTTTTACTTCTTTATTACCTTCATGCTGATTTTCTTTATTATCCTTCAACCAACAATCTTTCTTTGCATGCCCTTTCTTTCCACAATTCCAGCAGGTTATTCTTCCATTTCTAGATTTGGATCTACTTCCCATCTTTGACCTTGATTTCCCTTGCTTTCCCTTCTTTCTTTTCCATCCCCTGCTTTCAACACTTAAAGCATTACCTGATGTTTCCCCTGTGCTTTTTTTGCGAATTTCTTTATTCAAGATTACACTAACAACATCATCAACTTTCAAAATATTTGAAGCAGATGTAGTATTACTAACTGCCATTACCAAACTATGCCAACTTTTAGGTAAAGAGCATAATATTAAGAGAGCCTTAATTTCATCATCAAAAACTATTTTGACTGAATTTAACTGATTTACTATTATATGGAAATCATTAAGATGACTAGATACAGATCCACCTTCCTGCATTTGCAAATTAAATAATTGCTTCATAAGATATACCTTATTCAAAGCTAAAGGTTTTTCATATAAATTTTCTAAAGTATCTATTAACTCTACCATTGTCTTTGCTTGTGATAAGTTGGAAAACACAGAAGCTGTCAGGCTTAACCTTATAGATCTAAGAGCCTTTCTATCAAGAACATTCCATTCTTCATCTTCCATATCTATGAGCTTCTTTGAAACCCCACCCAACGGTAAATATAGATCTTTTTGATATAGATAATCTTCAATCTGCATCCTCCATAATTGATTATTCTTGCCATTGAATTTCTCCATTCTTAGTTTACTTTTTTCTACCATTGCTTTACTCCCACTCAATCAAAAACCCCTGTGAGTGAATTTTGTAATCAACAAATACTAACACACTCTGATACCAGTTGCTAGTGTATACACATAGCTTTGATACCACTTTTTAGGATCTTAGAGTATAATTGATTACTTTTATATAAGCAACTAAACATAGAATTGAAACTAGAAGTAATAAGTAACTAGAAATCAGAAACAAAAAATAATAAGAGATACAAGAAATAACCAATCTTGTATTAAACTCTTTCGGAAGGAAATACAATGAAGAAATCTCTTTCTCCTCACACCTCTCAGATGTACAGTATTTCTCCCTCAATAGTTCTCTCTCTCTCTCTCAATTACAACCAACTCAATTACTGAATTATTCTCAGCAATCATGGAACAAGATTTTTAATAATCTTCTTGATTCTTGCAAATCTTCTTGATCTTGCTTATCTTGCTCAAATTATAATACTGCCCCATGGGTATCTTCAATAGAATTGAAATCAAACAATAATTAGAAAAACAAGCTTAAAACTAATTTTAGTCTTTACATGCAAACTAATTGTTCTCCTAAAAATAGCAATTCTGGAAACGTCTGAAAATGCACAAAAGTTGGTGTCGATCTGAAGATGACCAATGTCGGCTAAACCTTTACTGATGTCAGTTGGTTCTGAATGATGCCATGACTGATGCCAGTCAACCCCTAACCGATTTCAGTTGGTTTTGATCAATGTCGGTTACTGTGTAAGCCCAACAACCTCAACATTAGCTCATTAGTGAAGCTTTTAGCTCCACAACTCAATAGCCTAGATCAATATCACATTGACACATTGTTAGAGTTGCACCACAAGAAAGAGGCCATGAGGGACAAGGGCATATCTCAAGCCAAAATTGATCAAGTAGAGGCCAAGAAGATAAGGGTTGAAGAGAATAAGACCATAAAAACCATCAATAAGAGGAAGGAATAAATAAAAAGGGCCTAGAAGGAGAATGCCAAAAAAGAAAAATAAGAGAGCATTGTCACAAGCATGAAACCCATTAAAACTAAGATAGTAGATGCATCTATCACCCACACTAGCTTAGTAGAAGAAGCTAAAAAATGGGCACACTCATGTACTAAAGGGGTACCTAAAGATGAATAAGGATATTTTATCACCTCAAAGGGTAAAATAGAGAAAGAAGGGGAAGAGCAGGTTGGCACGAAGAAGAGACCTGCATAGGTTCATGCCAAGGAGCCTCAGGAAGAAAAAGTAGACAAAGGGGGAAAGTCTAAGGAAGAACCCCTATAAAAACAAGATGGCAAATCTATCACCAAGGAAGGAGAAGATTCAAACCAAGGGGATAAGTCTAGAGAGGAAGAACCCCTAAGAGAAGAAGAAGAAGGCCATTGAGAGATCCCTAGCACCAGTGGGGAAGAAGAGGAGAACATAAAGGTATCCATCAAAGTTGAGGAGTACAAGTTGAGATACAAAGAGAAAACATAGATGGGGTTCAACTAGGATGATGAATTTTATATGATGGAGTGCATGCCCCATATAGCTACCATGATCATGATGCACCATAAAAAAATTTTGGCTCTCGATTAATACATAGATGAGCCTCAGTTGAAGGTACTTATGAAAGCAATTCAAAGTGCAAATAAACCAAAAAAGGGGCATGACTACCATCTCATGAATCCAAGGGATACGAACCCCATTAGGTCAACTAATGCCCTCCTTAAAATGGCCTCAAAAGTATCATGTAAGAACATCATCAATGATGTTCATGCCAACAAGTGAAAACAAATAGTGCAAGAAGTAGAAGAAGAGATAAAAACAATGAAGCTCAAACTCCAAAAACTAGTTGAGTGCATCAAATAATTGGAGCCATCTCTTTTAAATGGTGTTGATACTTCAAAAATAATACAATTTGATAAGGTATTCACACTAGTAGACCAAATGCTCCCTCTGATGAATTTAGTGCTAGAAGAACAAGAATACCCTTGCAAATCCATCAGGAGAGAGCTAAATAAAAAAACTTGATGTGGTAGAGGACATCTTAACAAAGCTAGAAGAGGACATAGAAGAAGCTAATGTCATATTTTACAAATTCACCACTCAATCATCATTTATCGATGCATGCCTTCAAAAGGTGAAAAAGGAGAAGGATGATTTGATGAAGCATGCTTTCATCATGAGCAGGAACAAGCATACCCAGGTTATGGTGCAGGTCAACACCTTAAGCTCCCAGCTAAAATCTTAGGATTAAGACCTAGAAGCACTTTTCTATGCCTTTTAGACAAAGGAAGGTGATCAAGGGTTTATATTAGATAGCGGGGTAAGAAGGGAAAAGGAAAGGATAGAAGCCTTTAGGAAGGAATTAGAGAACATGGATGTGCTCTCAGTTGAGGCTGAATTAATAGAAGTAGAAAGAACCACCAAAGAAATCAATCTCACTATTTAGGGCTTTGAGGACTTCAAGGAAGAACTATAATAGGGCACACCCAAATTTTTTACAACAAAGGCACTGAAAGACTAGTACAAAGGTGGACTAGCAATTTTCTATGGGCTAATGTTGGGCCCTTTTTTGTGCTAACTAGTGGAACCATGCCAACGAAACACATTTTGACATGAGGTATCATTTTAGATAATTACTCTTTTGGTACTTTTGGTGATAGCTAGGAGGATTTTTAAAAATCTTGTGCTAGCTAGTAGTCAATTGCTTAACACGTAGGTTTTAAGGGACATATCCTTGAGTACTTGCATGTGGAAGCTAGAAACCACAGGTGTTAAAGTAGTGGAGCCGGTGGAATAACCACCCCTAGTGATATCTCATCACCTAGAGTGAACCCATCTAACCTAGCATAAAGATGATCCCACACCTATAAAAACAAGCTTGAAGTTGGAGAAAAAGATGTGACATTAATATAGTGAACCTCTATAGGATTAGCTCTAGAATTATGCACGCATTTAGTTTAAATTTAGCATGAATACTTTTGAGAACTAGAATTGTATCACCAAAGCTCACTTGTGAACTTTTGGCCATGTAGTAGTTTAGAGATGATCTTATGCTCTATTTTATATAAATATTACTCTATTTTATTGAACCTTGAGTTAATAAAGAATGACATTGAAACAAATTGAGTATTGATTTTATTTAGATGGTTTTCACTTTATTTTATAATTATGATTGGAATGGAGTAGTAATATTAGTATAATTTCCATATTTTCATATGTTTTTGAGATAAGGTATGATCCAGGTTGTTAATGGCATCTTTGTGCTAGATAGTGACTTTGGCTTAAACCATAAAATTGCGTAAGTGTTGGGGAAGGCATGCACCTAATCCCTAACACCCATGCCTAGAGTGCTAGCATGAAGAATAAATAAATGAGTATGAAGAATTTCCAAAAATCAATAAGTACTTGAATGACACATAGCTCAACATCCCAAAGACTTGATCTTTTATGACCAAAACTAGCTACCTTGAATAGACTTGCACCTATTGATGCTACCAAGACTGGCTTGTGCCAATGAACCTATCTAAGCTCACTATGGAAATGACCAAGTTAAAAACAAACTAAGTTATGACATGTTTCAACTATCCCAATACAAGCCCTAGTCCCTTATCTAATGTGCTTTAGGTGAGTGCACAAGGTGTGTGCCTTGTATAATTTGATGTCAGTGTAGTGGTGTATTTAAATGTTGTGTGCCCAAGACTTTGCTACACTTGTGGCTAGTTGTATCGACTCTAGAACTAATTTGGAGTGCTTGATAAGCATATGGTAAGTCTAATGAGTTAACAACTAATATTTTTATACAATAATGGGAGTTAATATGACCCCTTGCTATTTAATATCATAATTTATGCTAAACCCCAAAAGTAGAGAATGTATTATTTTAATCCTTCCATAATGACAATGTTAGTGGGAAGGTGTGAACTAATCTCTAAAAAATATCAAGGGACAAATGGGGATGGAATTTATCTTGAGAATAAAATGAGACATGTTTGTTAGAGAGGCTAGGATGGGGTGATAGGATAGGGGATGGTGATAAGGACATGATGGGACCTTGGGGACATATATATGTCAAATATGGATAAGTGACTCTAAAAGACTTCCCCAAAAAATATTCTCATTACTCAATAATCAATGTCATGGCCTTGTGCTGAAATATTTATCTCCTATTTCTATATAATAACCTATGATAGATGCCCACTATTGGGACCAGGGTCAAGGTATTTTACTATGATGCTGAAAATAAGTTTTCATCATGGTACATGCCCAAGGCACCAAAGGACTAGTTTTCACCATTGGATTGATTTTTTTTGGTGACTTATTGGACTATTGAGGAGATTTGATGCAATAAATGGACTAGATAATGGTATGTCATTGAGAGAGAGGACACATAAACAAAGAATGGTGGAGCTTGTCACATGTATAAATGCTTTAGATGCATGATATTCATGGGATCATCAAGCTCTTTGCTCTCTAATGTGGCCAATTTATAGTCTCTAGATCCAAACTTGGTAATGATAATATAAGGCCTGAGCTAATTAGATTCAAATTTTCCCCTCTTGTCCTTATCAACATTAGTGTTTTTATATTTTTCCTTCAGGACTAGGTCACCAACCACAAATTCTCTAGACTAGATTTTATTACGATATTGGCCTTTGAGTCTATTTTGATAGGCTCATAAATGATCAAGGCCCCTCTTATATTTCTCATCATGAAGTTCTAGTTCTTGTAGGCATTTTTGTCTACAATTATGGTCAGTGATGATGCCCTTTAATGATATTCTAAGGGAGGGGAATTCTATTTCCACTATCAAGATCACTTATGTCCCATAAACCAAGGCATACAAAGTGGCCCCAATAGGTGTGTAGATGCTTGTGCAATAAGACCAAAGAGCTAGATATAATTACAAGTGCCAATTCCTACCTACCTGATTAACTATCTTCTTAAGGATCTTGATAAGGGTCTTGTTGGTAGCCTTAGCTTGTCAATTTCCATGGGGGAAATAGGAAGAATAAAAATTTTGCTTGATGTAATATCTTTGACATAAGGCCTCAACTTCCTAATTTTTGAATGATTTGTCCTTATTATAGATAATGTTGGCAGGGATGCCAAACTGGCAAATGATTTGATTGAGAATGAATTTAGAAATTTGGAGACCTATAGTATAAGTGAGTGGCATCACCTCTACCCATTTAGTGAAGTAATATATTATAGTAAAGATAAATTTATGACCATCTGATGAAGTTAGATTAATCTTACCAATCAAATCAAGGCCCCATATAGAAAATGGCCATCGAATCATGATGGGCTATAATTCCTATGTGGGTTCATGAATAAGATTTTCATGTTTTTGACAAGTGACACACTTTCACATGTACTACTAGGAGTCTTGTTCTATGGTTGGCCAATAATATCTAATCTAAAGTAGTTTCTTGGCTAGGGCCATTCCACTAATGTGACCACCAAAAAATCCATCATGAACCTCTTTGATCACATGAGAAGCCTCATCCAATGTCAAGTATTAACAAAGTCCCGTCATAGCCTCTATGATAGAGTGTACTACTAAGGATTGTGTATTAGGAGGTGTGATGAATGAAGGATTTTTGTTGGTGGTGATTAAATTTATGTGGTAGGATGTGATCATGGAGGTACCTATATATGTCATGGTACTAGGGGAGACTGGGAGCATTGATTTCACAAATTTGAAAAGGATCCATATATTGATGCACTAGGAGAATCAAATGTTCAAATATAAAATTACCTTCCAAAACATCTTTAGGGAGGTCAATAAGAGAGCCAATGGTGGCCATTGAATCAACTACTTTGTTACTCCCTTGTGGTACTTGTTCAAATGTTATGGGCTGATTTTTTTTTAATTTATCAATCAATTAATTATAAGGTATTAAGTTCTCATCCTTTGTTTGGAATTCATCATTGACCTGCTTGATTATTAGCTATGAGTCACCAAATACTTGCAAATTTTGGATATTCAAATGGATGGATAAATGAAGGTTGGTTATTAAGGCTTCATATTTTAAAATGTTATTGGTGCATGGGAAGGCAAGGTAGAAGGCTTTAGGAATAAGGTCACCTTGTGGGGTGATGAGGAGGATGCCTACCCCTGATCCATGCATAGTGAATGATCCATCAAAATATAATTTCCAACTACTAGAATCTAAAGTACTCATTATAGACTCATATGGGAAGTTTGTTACAAGGGGATCAATCACTTCAATAGGTGCTTCCACTAATTGATCTACTATGAATTTCCCTTTAATGGATTTTTTATTAACATATTCATTGTAAAACTTGATGAATGAAATGATCCACTTAGCCATTCTTCTAGTAAGAACTGATTTAGACAGTAAATA
The DNA here is from genome assembly GCA_037957365.1 of Torreya grandis. Classification (NCBI taxonomy): domain Eukaryota; kingdom Viridiplantae; phylum Streptophyta; class Pinopsida; order Cupressales; family Taxaceae; genus Torreya; species Torreya grandis. The sequence continues at coordinate 772,655 of JARHVA010000134.1, read as the reverse complement.
CTTAAGGGGATCAACCTTGACAATGAGTTGGACTTGATTATTAAGCATGTAGTGCCAGAGCTTTTGTGAGGTAAATACCATGACTAAGTATGCCTTATTAATTGGAGTAAATTTTAGCTCATAAGACATTAGAGTGTGACTAAGATAGTAGATGTATTGTTCCTTGCCCTGATCATTATGTTGTTCAAAGAGGGCACCTATTGCACGTGGTGTTGCTGAAATATACAATAAGGGCCTTCTCGAGATAAGAGGTGATAATGCTGGTGGTTTGGCCAAATATTATTTGAGATTATTAAAATATTTTTAGCACTCAAAAATCTAGTTAAAATTAGTCCCTTTCTTTAAGAGATGGGTTAATGGGTGACACTTGTCTACAAGTTGATAAATAAAGTGTTGAATGGCTTACAATTTTCCTTGAAGACTTCTGAGCTACTTTAGATTGCGAGATGGAGGCATTTCCATAATTGCTTTTACTTTGGCTGGTCTACTTCTATGGATCTTATGGAAACTATGAATCCCAACAAATTTCCTAAAGTAACACCAAATAGACACTTTTTGGGATTTATCCTAACTTTTTATTCTCATAATCATTCAAAGATTCATCTCAGAATAATATGATGTTTTGACCTTAGTTGGTAATTTTCTATGATATCATCCACATAATATTTGACTATATCATGCATCATGTCATGAAAAATGACTATCATGGCATATTGATAAGTTCTACCATCATGTTTAAGGCTAAAGGGCATGACTTGATAACAAAATATCCCCCATGGAGTGATGAATTTTTTTTGTGTTGGTCTTCAAGCACGATTTTAATTTGATTATACCCTAAAAAACTATCCATGAGGGATAATATTTCATAACTTATGGTTGATTCCATAATAATGTCAATGTTGGGAAGGGGGAAGTCATTCTTTGGACATGCCTTATTAATATCTCATAAGTCTATGCAAATATAAATTCCTCCCTATGGTTTAGTAACAGGAACAATATTAGATATCTAATCAAAATAGTTGATAGGTCAGATGAAGCCAATTTCCAAGAACTTCTGTAGATCCTCCTTAACTAACAAGGCCACTTTAAGGTGCATCTTTCACAATTTATATTTTATTTTTTTAACATTAAGGTGAAAACCAAGTGATGTACTACTAAGGAGGGGTCTAGTCTAGGCATGTTCACATAGCTCCATGTGAATATGTCTATGAATTATTTAAGTAGCTCAATGATAATTTCATACTCATTGAGTGTTAAAGATGCCCCCATTTTAACCATTTTAGGATGTTTTTTTATTCTAATGTTGACTTCTATCACCTCCTCAATAGGAGAAGGTGATTGTTCTTGTAAATAGGGAGGTAGTGATATATTTGGAACATATGAATCAAAACAATTTGGGAGTTCTCTATCAATATCAAAGTACTCTTCTGATTCAAATGAGATGTGTGAGAGTTCATCTAGATCTTTAAGAGGCTCTTCTTATTCATATTTCTATTCATCACTTTGATTATGGGGTTCTTATTATTCTCTAAAGTATTCAAACTAAGAAAGTTTTATGGAAAATCCTTTTTTATGATCACCAAAAGGCATAGAATCTCAAGTTCCTAAGAACTCCAAGATTGCTTCATCATTTTGAAATGTATCAAAAAAGGGATCCTATTTTTGATCCTAGTAAATGAGTGATGGATATCAGATGGAAATATTGATGGCATAAATGGTGGTGTCAAGGAGGAGGTTGGTGGCAACAAGCTCTTCAAAGTGACTACAAATGGAACTTGTCTCAATGTCTTCATTGGGTAGAGACTACTCAAGGATCATAGGAGTATCCACAATAATATTGTTTGGATCATCATAAAATAGTTTGTACCCTAGACCAAGATACTATGGATATTCTTGAGCCATGATGGGTTCAAACCTTCCTTGCTCTTACTTCCCTAGTCCTTTCCTATGATAATGCATGTTTTCCATCATCTTCTGAATGTAGGGGTATTGTCTTCCTAGAGATATAAAGGCCTCATCATCTAGAATTAGCCATGAGTCATCTAATTATTCAATACATTATTCAAATAGTAATCCATCACTTGAAAAGGTTGTTGGTCCAAACTGATATTTGATCAAATTGACCTTCCACATGGCTGGGGACCCATAACTACATGGGGAGAGTGGCAAATCACCTACACAAAATGTTTTATATTCATATTATCCACAGTCAATGAATGTGATTTTCAAGCAAGTAACTTTAGGTAGTATATCTAATGTAGGTACAAGTTTATTAGGGGATATATACTTGGCATTTGTGGGACTTAGGATGAAATTGTCTATGCCATGATAATGATAGGATGATGAGGATTGGTCCATTTGAAAACTATGAAAGTGATCAATTTATCCAAGGATGGTAACTTCTATTTCAAATTGGGGGAATTTGCGACACTGATGTAAAGTATATAGAACAATTTACATGTCGTGGATCCATGGATGTCCAAGAAACATGTTATAAGGCAAATCTACATCCACAACATGGAGTAATGTTTGGTGTACTATGGGCCTCATGGCAATGGGAAGGTAAATAGTCCCTATATATGGCCTCTCACTATCATCATAGGCATTGATCATAATCAAGGTATGCCCTAAAGATGATTTTGAATACCGTAGTATCTTTAAGAAGTCCTAATTGCATAATTTTAATGTTGATTCTCTATCTATGAGAACCTAGGAAATGTGATGATGGGATATGAAGACCTCAATGAACAATGGATAATTATGGTGAGGTACAATTGGAGGCATGTCTTGGGCACCAAAATTAATCTATTGTGAAGGGGATAAATGTCCCACTAATTCCTAGAATTGATTAGTATCTAGATCACTAGGGACTTTGAGATAATTTAAAACTTGATTAAGTATCTCTTAATGTAAAACAAAGGTTTTGAGAATCTCCATTAATGAAATTTATGTTGGCATCTTCTATAGATATTTAATGATGTCATAAGACTTATCATAAAGAATTTGAAGCTTTCTTGGAAATATTCCTCTTTTGATTAGTAGATGAAGTAGACAGGTCTTTGGGTGGTGCTGCAAGAACTACAATTTTATTGCATCTAGTGGTGACCACATAATTAGTAGTGGATCATTTGATTTTCAAAATGGTAGATGAAGGTGGAGTGGAATATTGGGGGTTAAATATTATAATTATTTATGATATAGTGGTATGGCATGACATGATATTTGGTGTAGTTAGAGGAAGAATCTTGACCCTAATCTCTTGGTGGTCTCCTATTTATTTGATCATGCTTGAGTAGCGGGTCCTTGTAAATGCCTAGTTTCCAATTTGTATATTGATTTGAAGGACTCTTTCCTTATATTTCAATATCACCCCTTTCAATCAGGTCCTAAATATAATGCTTTAATTGCATACATATTTCTATATCATGGCCTTTTATGCTATGTTATTTGAAAAATTCATCTTCATGGTACCAATCTAGTTTTGTCTATCGATCATCCACGGGTTTAATTTTATGAAGGGTGATCATATTAGCAATGATTAATTGATCAAGGACTATTTCAATTGCTACTTTAAAACTAGTTAGTGGTCTCTTGCCAGTTCAAGGATTTGGCTTGCCTTGTGGTACATAGATATATGATAGATTTGATTGCTCTATGGGGTTTTTATTTTGAATTATTTGCACATGTTATTTTTTGGAATCAGTTACCCCATCTCCCACAACATTATTATTTTTATTGAATACCTTTGATTTTCCTAAAAAGGTCTTGTCTTGATTTTGGTTGTACTCATTTTGGGAATATAACTTTATTATTCCTTTTTCAATAAGGGCCTTTTCAATTTGCATCCCTTTCTCAATTATTTAATTGAACGTCTTAACACACTAGAGTTATAGTTGGTATTTAAGTTTAGGATTAAGGTTATCCACAAATATCTTTTATAATTTCTTTTTAGGTACTATACACCTCAAGTGGTTTGCTAAACTCTTCCATCTTTGCAAGAAGTATTCCAAAATTTCCCCACTTCTTTTCTTGGTGTTATAGAGGTCTATTATAGATATGTCATGTTTAAAATTGAATGAAAAGTGTCTGAAAAAATTTATGTTAATTATCTAAAGACAGATATAGATCCCTTGGGTAGGACCATGAACCATTCTAAATCAGGTCCATTAAGACTTAGTGGGAAGAGTCTCAATAAATAGGCATCTTCATATTCTACTTCATGGCAGGCCATATATAACTCATGCAAATGATTTCGTGGATCACCCTTCCCTCAATATTTTTTGAATTTTGGTACTTTAAAGTTGGGAGGGAAAGGTATTTTTAATATACTCATGTCTAAGGGTGAGGAGAAAAAATATTCATATTTGTATTTGAGAGCTTGTGAGCATGGATCTATTTATTGGAGGGTCTCCTTCATTTCTCTCCAATCTTGTGAGAATGTGGGGTCCCCAAGAGGATTGGTAGTTTGATTTTGACTATTTTGGGGGATATGAATTTTTTGAGTGTTGTGAGTATTTTGAGTATTATGGACATTTTGGGTATTTTGGGTGTTATTTTGATGGGGTAAGGATGGACATTGATTTTGAGCACAGAGAAAGAGGTTAATTTGTTGTATCAATTGGTCTAATCAATCCTATGAGATATCTTGTCTCTAATTAACCTCAATATGATTATTATGAAGGGGTGTTGTACATTCTTATTCTATAAATCCATGGTCCACACCTTCCTCTTCTTAGGGTATTTAATTGATATGTATATTTTAATGTGGTGTATTTGGATAGGTGGGAGGATGGAATATATTTTTTAGGAGACTATGGTCAAAATTTGAGTGTAGTGTTCCCCCTATTTCAATGGCATGGGCTAAAACATGATCATGATTTTCATATAGATATTGGTCAATTAAGTTCCTAACCTTGTCATTATATAGGGGATTAAACCGGTCATATTATTCTTTGAGGGTATTCACATCACTATGGGTATCATCATATTCCCAAGTTGGATCTTCTATGTTTCCCATCGGATCATTGTTTTGGTTAAAATCTTGTCCAAGCCTAAGTTAGGCACGAGTGTGAGTCACCATTTTGAAAAAGAGGTGTGATGAGGTGTGATATATGAAGTGGAAGTGTTTAAATACTATATCCATCCAGAGACCAAATCTAATAGTGTTCAAATAGAGTGATGTGATTATTTTTAGAAAAGGATGGGCATGACTAAGAATTACCAAAAGACAAAGTCTCGTAAGAGACCAATATAGTAAGGATGAAAGAGAGTGATGGTATCAAACACCTTGTCCACTAGAAAAGAGATAATTTTATGGGTGCTAGGTGAAGAAGGTACTTGATAGGGATGAGTGATGGGTGCTAGATTAGAATCTTAATAAGACTATGTATATTGATAATGCCTAGTCTAAAGATTTTGGGAATGACAATGATCAAAAGGATGGGTGATCACTAGAAATTAATTTCAAAGATGAAATATAGTACTCAAGGGTGATGAAAGGATATAAAATGGATGGGGTAGGAGAGATATAAGAGGCTATAGGATGGATATGAGGTGGATAGAATATATGATGGATATGGGATAATGTGATAGAAAATATGGGATTGTACAAGCAGGATTATGGAAGTTACCAGGAGTATACAATGGATATTGTGAGGTATGTAAGATATCAAATGGGTACTAGATAGATGCTAGATACTTGATGATGTGTAGGATAAAAAGTATAAAATGTGGAATGAGTGATTAATATGAAATGGATGGATGATATAGGGTAGATAGATAGAGACTATGGGTGAATGGGTTTTAGGTAGATGAAAAATGGAGATTAGGACATGGATGTATGATGAGATGAAGATGAGGGTTCACATAGGGGTATCTAAGGTATCACACATAAAAAATAGGGTATAGACAACTCAGCTTGAAAACAATACAGGTCTTACACAACACTCAAACAACACACACAATCACAAATCCTAAATTATTCAACTAATAAGGGTGTGTAACTTTGATGCCCACACCATCAAATGGCTTCATGGGTATAGTATATTTTTAAGTTATTTAGATTAAAATATGTAATTTAATCACTTAGACATCAAACTACTTAGTTAAATTCTAGAGACATTAGAATTCAATGCAAATAGATGAATAAACCATTCAAAAAAGAATTAGAATCCTAAAGCTAAATGTTTTACACCATGATAAGATGGATGCAAAATGAAATGATTAAAATGAGATTGATTACCTTGACTTAGATTTTGGACATTATGATGCTTAATCAAGGATGTTGGATACTTGTGATTGAAGGATTATATTGACATGGATTTTTTATGGATTCCTAACATGGCCTTCCATGGAGGGATGGAGTTATTTAAATAGATTTTGGAGGGAGAGATAAATGGATGAGTTTCAAAGCTAGATGAGTGAGATCAAGGGTTGAGGATTATCCAAGGAATTTAAAATTCCTTGTAAGCCTCTAGATTTAGAGGCTTTTGGAGAGGAGGGATAATAATAGAGAGGATTATAGAATCATATTAGGAATTAATTAGGCTTATATATAGGATTAGGTAGGGATTAGGTGAGTGATTAGGGACTAGGGGTGTAGGAGAGCCTAGGAATAGGCTTAGTAAGTGGTTAGGTGGGTCATGGGAATTTAAAATTACCAAATAATAGATAAGATAGATTATAATAAGATTAATAAATTATTAGAGGAATTAATGATGAAGTGAGATAGAATAAGGTTAGTAAATTAAGAAGAATGATGGGGATATGAGATAAATGATTAGAAAGGGGGGATAAATTAGTGGGATAAATTAGAATAAATGAGATAAACAAAATTAGTGTTGACTAATAGTAATATTAGTGACGATAATGAGGTGAGATGATTTAGATTCATACATTTTGACCCTCTTTGAAAGGGCATTAAAAGTGGAGTGAAGTGGAAGGAGTAATGGTCTTTCAAATAAAAACCATTTCATGGATGAATGTTAGTAGATGATGTTTAGGGGAAGTGATATTAGTGACTATGATTCCCCCTCAAGAGAACATGTAGGGAATAATGAGATGGATGACCACTAAAAAAAATAAATGATAGGGTGGGATGAGATGGATAGACAAGGGGATGGGATGCAAATTGTGATATTGAACATGAAGAAGATGAACTCAACCTGAGCAATGAGCTACAAATTGATGATGCCCCTAACAAAGACATATGAATAGGGAATAGAGATGATTTCATCATAGCTATCAACACATCCCAAAGGGTAATCAACCATAAGATGATGATGATAGGATAAAATGATATAATATTTAGATGTATCCCAAGAAAAGATGCATGCAAGGGAGAGTTGTGTGGCCAAAATAAGACAAGGATTTGACAAGATTGATGATGGGTGTAGCTCAAGGCTATAGTCAAATAATATGATGATTGGGTTGAAAAAGAATAATGATGTGATCGAGTGACCAACAGACTACATTTCATCAACTCAATGATCCATAATGTGATTAATAATGATGATGACATTAGTAAGGACACATGCAAGGGAGTGATGACTGATAAATAGACCAATCAGTGATGATAGATGAGCGATGAAAGGATGATGTATACACATAATATTTTCAAACTTGTATTGATTAATGTCACTTTATATCTTGTAGGAACCCATCAAGTTTCAATCTCTCTAAGTGCATGCCTTAAAGGGTGCATTGAGAAAGAGGTGGGAAGACCATTGATACTTCATAATATTGTTGTCCTTTTTGCCACTTGCTATCTACACACTTGTCTCCTAAAACCATTTACCCTAATATTATTATTATCTATTGTACACATTCTAAACATTTTTCATATCATTATCCTCCTTTTTCTTGCCTTGACCCCCTTTCGCTAGTTGACTATACTAGGTCAACTAAGTTGACCCTATATAGTTTTCAGCCTTTGATTACTGTACAAAGTCAACAAGGTCGACCCTATATTATTTATGGATATTTTTCACTTGGAATTTTATTAGCCCTTCAACTAACCTAGCTTAGGACCTAGTGATTTATCTCCTAAAAACATACAGAGCTAACTAGGTTGACCCTGTATAGCTGACATATTTATAAGGATTTGGGGAAAGATTTGACTATATATAAAATTTCAATTCCAACAATTTGAGAATAGAGAAAGGAAGAAGAATAAGTGGGAATGAACATGTGCTTATTGACCATTATACTTGAGGAATAAATCTTAGGGTTCCATACTTTCTTTGGAGATATGGATCTTGTCTTGTGGAGAAGTATTTTAGATGCATAGATACGTTGTGTATCCTAGATCTGATTTGTCTTTGTTATCCTTACATATCACAACAATATCTTATGAAACACCTTGACCAAGGGAGAGATTGAGGATCGATGGGTTTGTATTCAAGGTAAGTATTCATAACTTTATTTATCCTTTGTAAAATTAGATAGATAATGTAGTTGTGCTTCTCTCCCATGCATTAGGATTATGTATACATTGGCATGAGTATATTTATTATATGCATGTTTAGTTTAGTTTGTTTTATTTCTAACCCCCACTTTGTGCCACAAGATTTTGTGAGAACTAGATTATATTTGCTTTCTTGTTTATTAGAATAAAATGAACATTAAACCTAGGACTCTTTTAGGGTTATTGCATGATTGTGTTAGACTATAAGCTTTGAAACCCTTCTTAGCATGGTGTATTGTGACAAGTGATCCCCTAATCAAGTCTAGTAGATCCCCATATTTATCATGCTCCTATTTAACAAATGCATTACTAATCGAAAGTGTAGGTATGCTCTATCTTCTCTGAGCCAGAATTTATTTATAGACATGATGCATTTCTAATTGCATACATTTTGGTGAACCTGATATGAATCCTATCCCAACACTAGTTGGATTGTCTTCATATTTCCACTTTGTTATTAGCATTGTCTTCACTTTGACTTCACCTTCATAATAAATTATGGTGAACCCAACGTGAACTAACCCTTGTAGGAATTGTTCACTTGTTTTTCATTATTTTATCATTATATTTTCCATATATTTGTAGTATTGGATCGACTCTATCAACCCTATATTATTTTCTGCCTATTTCCTAACTCAGATACAGAACTGGGTTGACCTAGTCAACCTTGTATTCCTATTTCATCAAATTCTAACCTCTTTTTACTATATAGGATCAACCCAATCAACCTTATACTATTTTTAGACCCTTTTTAGCCTCTATCTACTGTACTGAATTGACCTGATCAACTCTATATTATTTTTAGACCATGTTTCCTATGTTAGGTTAACCTAGTTGACCCTATACTATTTGTTTCCTTCTTTGTTTGCCAATCCACTTCACTATTTTTCCTTGTTAGCATTTTTTTCATTTATTTCCAATCATAATGAAGACTCTTATCAAATTCTTTCTTGATAGTCTCAACCCATTCTGAAAATACATGGGTTGTTCTCTCCTACCCTACCTATCCACCATATAAGACACCTCTTTATGGTATAGATCTTCATCACATGGTTATAAATATTCTTAATATCAATCTAACCCATATTGTATAGTAGATCTAGATAATCCTATTAGACAAATCCCGAACCATGACAATCATATAACTTATACTAGTTTTACACCTTTTAAACTTAGAATTCATAAACTCATCAACCCATCTACATCAAATGTTGGAACCTCACATTATGTTACACCTCTTACAACCAATGTTCACTATCCTCTTGTTACACCCATAATAAGAGCACCTAGTATTATCACTTCCCAAAGTAACATTGTTGAAACCACTCAAATTAATAATCTATATGGTTCCCAATTATTCAAAAACCTTGATGATAATACTATTTATACTCCTCACAAGAATGGTGGCTTTACCAAGCTTCCTCTTCTTTTACCACACTTAATACAACTAACACTAATTTTGGTAATCCTCCACTTACAAAGAATACTCCTCCCACCAACACTACAAATCCCCCTATCAACACTAATATCCCTCCTAAAAACATCAACCCACCTATTGATACAACTCAACTTCTTTCATAGGTCATACATCAAATGAACATCATGCAAACAACTAACACCTCTCAAATGATGAACATGCAAAAACATTTATTACACATGACTAGTGAACCACCTCAAGTTAATATGTCTCAACTAAATCAAAATTTTGACCCTCATCCTCTTAGAGATGCCAATGGGAATATCATCCCTCACCCCCCAATGAATAATAAAATTATTCAACATCTTCAAAATGAACAATTTGCCCCATTCATTGCATCCATATATATTGGTAACATTTCTCCAACTATCACATATAATGGGACTAAGGACCATACTATCTTTCTTAAGTCTTTTGGCAATCTCTATAACAAATGGGTCCAAACTAACACCTTTACTACCACCAATCTCTTAGCCAATTTTTTTTATGGTAATGCACTTGACTAGTACAACCAAATTCCTAGACATTACATCTCACAACTAGAGGATTTAGTCAATGATCTAGTGAAGGAATTCCAACATGATGACCTTTTTGAAAATTACCTTAACCATTTCATCAATGCCAAACAACTTCCTAATGAATCTACTCATACTTTCATTAAATGATGGAAGTCTCTCACTCAAACATTGGATCATAACATGAATGATGATACTCTTTTAAAACTATTTGTCACTGCTCTTAAATCTCCCCTTCAATACAAAGTTTGAATGTTTTCCCCTAAAACTTTAGAAGAAGCGTTAGACCAAGAAAAAAGGTAAGAATTTCTTATGAATCATTTTGAAACACCTCAAACAACTATTAAATAACCTTTATAATAATTTTATCATAACATTGATTCATCTAAGCCTCCCCAAACTCAAATTATAGAATCCAATTCAACCAATTTTAACCCAACCCACCCTCCCTTGAGTCCAGAATAACTTAAGCAGAAATTGCCACCCTATAAACCCATGAACTTTGATCCTTACAAACCTCCTCCAAAATGTTACAATCCTAATAAATTTTGCTAGTGGCATGCTACTATAGGTCATTCTCATGAGTCTTGTCATGATCTTCACTATTTTCTTCTTTCGTCCTTCCTTGGTCCACATTTCAATCTTGATACTCTAACAAAACAATGTTATCAAGACTATCTTCATGCTTCTCAAATTCAATATCAAGAACCAAAATCACATCAAAATAAACTACCTAATGATCAAAAACAATCATCCCATACCTATACCTCATCCACTAATTTTTTTCAAATCATAGTTGATCCTTCTTCCTATACCAATAAGGAAAGGATAGCTAACATGAACAATTTTAAACATATCATTAAATCCATTGAACCTCAGCCTCTTAAGTCACATGAACCAAATGAGTACCTAGTTAAAATGCCTATTCCAAAGCATATCATACATGGTCCTCCTTTACCTCCTTTACCTCTTCATACCCCTCCTACACATCCTATTCCACATTCAACATCCTTAAAATCTAACAAACCAACACAATTACCTATCTCCAAATGCACCTACCAACCCAATGCAAATAATTTTAATGGTTCAATGTTATCTCACTCCAACTCGCATGTTTGGGCATCTTGAGATGCCCATCCACATGTCCCTTCAGACTTTGGGGCATCTTATAATGCCCATGCCTACATCCACTTACCCATTATATCATCTTATGATGCCCACTCTTATTCTACAATGTATAATACTAACTAAATTCAACTTCAAGAAACCTTTAGAGACTTATAGACTTGTATTCCACATGATCATATTTGATACAAATGTTAGCATAGATCTTACTTGATCTTTTTGTCTCATGTTTCTTTGTTTTTTTGCACTTTCTTTCTTTTACTTTCGATTTATAAGCATCATTGTCTTCCTTTACATTCCTTGATTCTATTTCACCTTACATTTGGCATTTGATTTCATTTTTATCCTCATATGTTTATTTTATATTTTTATGTTATTATTTGCCTTATTAGCTTTATTATTATTATTTACCTTATTTAGAATTCACCCCCATGGGTTTATCTTTTATGAGTTTACAATATAAGACCATGGATAGGTCCTGGCCCTCCTCACAAAATACCACCTTTTTGCTTTTCCTCCATTTATTTTTCACATGATTTTTGGCACCCTCATGGTTTTATCTTTTATGAGTTGCAGTATAAGACTATGGATAGAACGCAACCCTCTTCATAAAATGACAATTTTGTCATTCCTTTTATAATCAAAAGATCATTCATCCTTGTTCTCAAACGTTAGCTTTTGATTCTTCTGTTAGATGGAATTTTCAAAACAATCTATGTTAACATGTTTTCCTCCATTTCCCTCATTCTTATGATAAGGAATCAAATTTTAATGTCATTGTATCCCTTTTTTTTACCTTTTTCAAAAAAAATTATGATTTGAAGTAATTCAAATGTTTCCACGTGTCATTCCTCTTGAGTTCCCCTTTCCTTTCACTCCACATTGGATAAAATAAGGTTGAATTCAAGATAGCACTTTTATTTTACCTAGATTTATGAGACTCTTAAATCCCATGCTCTTTCAAGTTCTCTCTCTTAGAAACAAAGTCCAAAGATTTTAAATGAAAGTCACATTTAAACAACCATGTTTGGTTTTCCAAATCCATCTGGTGGAGGAATAGAAAAATTCATCTAGAAATTTAAAATCTAAATCATTTGAAACAAAAGGCAATGATATCTAAAAGGTAACATAAAAATCTTAAAATTTAAAATCACACCAAAAGACATGATTCTAAGCACATCTCCTATGTCTAATCAAAGCTCAAACTCCATAGTTGGCCTCGCATAGATATAAGGTCCTTTAGGGTGTGGTAGACCAGTAGATTGGAATAGGGGAATTCAATAAACTCTATGGTGATACCTACTTTCTCATGTAAGTACCCAATATTCACAGTAGACTAATGACTTTGTAAGGGGTCCTGAGGAATGGGGAACATATTATGGGAAGGTAGGTCCATTTCAATTTTCATGCATTTAGACTTCATGGGATGATTTATATATTTCATTTGTTAACCTATGACTTTTGTAGTTAGGAGAAGTTCTTCAGAGTCCTTAAGGTTTAAAGTCCTCTTATTTTGACAAACCTAATTTGAGTGTCTTGACTTTGATAAAGAGTTCCTATACCTTGGTTTTTCCTTCACCAATTTCATTTATCCCCCTTGATAGAGAAACTATGATTCTAAATCTATTCTCCCTCTTCTTTAAATTCCTTCTTCTTCATCTCTTAAAAACATGCTAGCATTACTTTATTTCAGTTTTGTCTATCCTTAGAGAAAAACATGTTTGAGCAACTATGGATCACACCCTTACACCATTTATTTACCATAAAATCTCATTATAATCCTAGTTATGACATTGGGTGGTTGTGTTTTCTTACTTTGTATCTTAAAACAAGCACTAAGTTTGAGTTTTCATTCTTTAGAGCTTTTGATTTTCATTTATCCATCATATTCTCTTTTTATTTTTGTGGATTTCACTTATTTTACATATGAAATTTGCCATTATTAAATTTTTATCATTATGTATGTCTTCTTCCTATTTGTCTCACATCTTAAATTACATTTCATTTTTAGTCTTTCATGTTTTTATTTTTGCCTATCTTACATGAGCTTGCTTTTTCTTTTTTTTACATATCTTTGTTCAAGTTTTCTTGCATGGATATTTCATTTGTCATTCATGTTTTACATGATTCCCAATGTGATTTAGTAAGTTTTACATTCCTTTTTTACATTTATATTTTACATGCTTTCCAACATGATTTACTGTGTTTTGAAACAATTTGTCATTTATTCACAATAATTTATCATTCATTTGCCATCAATTATCATTCATTTGCCAATCATTTTGTCATTGATTTGCCATCATTTTGTCATTCATTTGCCAATAATTTTGTCATTAATTTTCCATCCTTTTGTCATTTATTTGCCTTAAATATTATATGTTGGCTTTACCAATCCTAATTTGCCAATTTTCCTACAAACTTTGTCTCTACTAACCTCTATATGCCTATCTTCCAATTTTTTTGATTTTTGGATATTTTTTACACTAACTTCTATAGGTTTCCATAGTGTTATTCACATTGGAAACCTTCATATATCTTGAAATATACTTATTTATCTACAACATCAAGGTAAATAAAGGTATGCATTTTTCAATTCTATCCTTTCATTTATTTTATTTACTATTTATTGCACTTTACTTAACATTAACATTGCATGTTATCATGTTCTATTTCTGAAAGCACCATCTTGTGTTGAAATCATGTGACATGTGATGATATTTGAGTGGGTAATATGTATAAACATAATATTTTCAAACTTTTATTGATTACTGATACTTTGTATCTTGTAGGAACCTGTCGAGTCTCAATCTCTCTAAGTGCACACCTTAAAGGGTGGCCTTAAAAAGGGGTAGGCAGACCATTGGTGCTTCATAAGAATTTTGTCCCTTTATCCACTTTACATCTACACACTTATATCCTAAAACAATTTACCTTAATATTATTCTTCTCTGTTGTACCCATTCCAAACATTTTTCATATCATTATCCTCCTTTTTCTTGCCTTGACCCCCTTTTGCCAATTGACTATACTATGTTGACCCTGTATAGTTTTCAACCTCTAATTAAATTAAAATATCAATTGGGTAAACCTTGTACTATTTATGGACATTTTCCACTTGGACTTTTTTTATCCCTTCAATTGACCTAGCTTAGGACCTAGTGATTTATCTCCAGAAAACATACAAGATTGACTAGGTTGATCCTGTATAAATGACATATTCAAAAGGATTTGGGGCAAGTTATGCCTATATATACAAGTTAATTTACAAATATTTTAGAATAGATAATAAAATAATAATAAGTTTGAATGAGCATTTTCTTATTGACCATTCTACTTGAGGAATAAAGCTCAGGGTTTCATACTTTCTGTTGACGTAGAAGATTGCACCCTTGGTAGGAGGCCAAGCTCCTGCCTTCTTCACGCAACTATGGAAACTCCCCTCTCACCTATGGGACTGGTGAAGCTAGAGGGGAGAGTCTTTAGATAAGGGCTATCTCCCTTTGATGCATCATATTTGTTCCAACAAATGCTAACACACACACACACACACACACTGGGGGGATGAAAAGGGAGAAAGATGTAGGGAAAAAAACTACTCTAAAGAGGTGATGCACCAAAATAAGTCAACCTTCTCACATCCAAAATTTAAATCAGACATACACATACATACACTTCAGACTTGGCAGAAGAACCAGGCTGCAAGAAACTTGGCAGGGAGGCTTTCATGGAAAATATAGAAAATAGAGATTCACCAAAGGTGCTGTGAGATACACATTGTAAGTAATTTCTTCTATTTCTTCACTCCCAAATAGGACTCTCCTTGATAGCTGCAAAAATGGCACCTTGTAGACAACAGATATGTTGGTGTTAAATCTGTGAAAGCATCAAGAAACAATGACTAAACACAAACTAACACTCTAAACATACACATAAATATCTATCCAAGATAGAGGCAAAAAATGTGTTTATTGATTCAAGTGAAATTTTACCAGGGCTATGCCTTACAATTTTGGAAGATAATTTCTAAAATGACAAGTCCTCAATATATAGGAGAAGAAAGGAGGCCTATTTGCATCCCTTTTTTACAAGTGGCCTATTTACGTCCCCTCATTGGGAAGAGCAGGCTATCTAAAAATAAATCTTGTGTCGACCCTGACTTTAACTTTAGGCACTTTTTTGACATGGCTGCACTATTTCCTCATCAACCGAATCTACTTCTTGAAGGCACTTATGCAACTTGTCTGCTCATAAATATGAAATGGAGAAAAAAGGGTCGCACGATTGGTCGTTCGCATCCTCTAATTGCAATTTGCAGCCACTGTTTCACCTGCTGGAGTAACTTCTTAAATCGATGCTTCCCTTGACCACTTGGACAACCTGTTTGATCTATGCTTGGCACTTTGTCTTTTCCCTATTTTATCTCTTCCAGCTCCTTCAGCCCTTGGGGGCAATCTTCTAGTGGGTCACTGCATTTTTGGGCTTCCTTTCATGTTTAGCGCTCCTTTGGTTTGAAAGCAAAAGGCTATTTTATTGCATTAATTTTGACATTCATGTGGCCATCATCACTTTGAAAACTAATGGCTAATTTTCTTCCTTAAATTTGATGGCTTCTAGGACGTCACCGCTTTGGCAATTTGTCATCGGGTCCCTCGCTGGCTTCTCTACGGGCTTTGTCTTACTCGGCCCTCTCTACAGGTCTTTTTTCTTGAAGTCCCTTATTAGAACCTTCCCAAAGGGAAGGTGCCCCTTCGGCCCTTAAAAGTACCCCTTTATTTTGGCTGAGAGTCCCCCACAAGGGCACTTGCCCTTTGGGCCCTTCGGCGGGTCGCTATGCTCCTCCGGGTTGCATCCCGGGTTCCCGCAGACTTTTGTCCACGGACATTTTCCCATGGACTTTTCTTTGAACTATGGCCCGAATTCCTTCAGAATTTTTGTTTGAAGTAATTCCTTCAGACAAAAAGTCTGAAGAAATTTGGGACTTTGCCTTTGAAATTTTTTTGAAAGTTAGAACATCCCTTTGAAGTGTTCCGTTGAAGTGTTCCATACCCTTCGCAAGGGCTTCTGGACTTGAGCTGCCCCTTTACCTTTTGGGCATACCTTTGAACCAAGCCGTTGAACCAAAATGGTTCAATGGTTCAAGCGGTTCAATCATTGCACACCAATGCCAAGTGAACAAAAGCCGATGAACTTGAAGCTGCTGAACCATCCAGTTGAACCAAATGATTGAACCACTCACTTTGAACCAAGCTTGTTGAACCAAGCCATTGAACCAAAATTGGTTCAACGGTTCAATGGTTCAACACTGTTGAATTAAGATGTTTGAACTGAGTGATGAACTTTTGTTGAACTAAAGGTCACTAAAATATTTAAACTATGCCAATTGAAAACTATATTAAACTTAGCTGATTGAACCAAAGCCGAAGAAACCTGAAGCTTGAACCAAGCACCTGTTGGGCAAAATTTGGTCAACAAATTGGTGACTCCCAGGAGAAGCATGCCTGCTATGATTAGAGACCAGTTGCCTTGTAGTCCATTGGGCCTAGAGTCAGATGGTAACTTAAAAGCCAACAATAGCTCTAATAAATCTTAGAACCAAAACGTAGATTTACCTCCATGGAAATGAAAACACACATAAGGCTAAGAAAACTACTACTTGTGCAATAGAACTTAGGGAAAGTAGAAAAGAAAACAAAGGAAAATATATACAAATGAAAGGAGACTCAGTGGTAGTGCTTCAGATGTATCCCATTAACTGGGATATGCAGTTCTTCACCATCCAACTTGGAGAGTTGGAATGCATTATGCTGCTTGCACTAAGTGATTATGTATGGGACACTCCATAGGGCATCGAATTTTGCATGCTTTCTAAGCTTAGCTCGATCTTCATCCCATTTCAAGACAATGTCTCATTCAAAGAAATATTTTGATGAAGATTTCTTGTCGAAGTGTCTCTATGTTTGTTGTTGGCAATTGGTCATAGAAGCAATAGCCCGGTCCCTTATCTCTTGGAGCTCCATCAACTTGCACAGCCTGACCTCCATGTTATTTCCTCCTAATTGTAGCTGGTGAGCGAGGTCCAATACTAGAAATTCAAGTGAGATGGGAAGCCTAGCTTCCCTTCCATACACGAGCATATATGGATAATTTTTAATTGCTCTCTTTGGGGTGATTTGATCAGCCCATAGAGCTATTTTCAGCTTGGCATGCCAAGTCCTCTGATTTTCTTCCATGGTCCTCTTTATGATCCTGATCAAATTTTTGTTGGTGGACTCAGCCAGCCCATTCCCCTATGGGTAATAACTGGATGAAGTGCTAAGATATATACCATACCTCAGCACCTATTCACTTGTTTTGGTTCCCAGAAAAGCCAAGGTGTTATCTAAGATTATGGTGGTCGGGACCCTGAATCTCTCCACCAGGTCCTCATAAAATTCTAGGACCACAATTAATTTGCCTCCTTCAAAGCAATAGCTTCCACCCACCTTGTGAAATAGTCCATGGTAGTCAGGACCCACTTGTGTCCAACACTGGAGGGAGGATTAATCATCCCTATGAAGTCTAGGCCCCACTGCATGAATGGTTATTCCACCTGAATAGGCTGTAGAGGCATGGTAGCCAACCATTGTTTCCCATCAAAAAGTGCACACTTTTGACACTTTCTTACCCAGGCATGGGTGTCCCTAAAAAGAGTAGGCTAGAAATAGCCAACTCTCATTATCCTTGCTGCAGTAGCTCGAGGAGCGAAATGACCGCTTGTTGGTATATTGTGGAACTCAGATAGTACTTTATCAGCCTAGTTTGGATCAATGCATCTTAGAAGAACCCCGGAGAGATCCTTCCTAAACAATACTCCATCAACCAGAAAATAAGGGAGAGACTAGAGCCTGAAGTACCTTCTTTTGGTCTTATCAAGACTCTACAGGCACTCACCAGTGAGAAGGAAATGCCTCAGGTCCGATGTCTAGTCCTTTATGATAGCTAGTTCTTCTACTGTAGCTGCATCGTGAATTAGTAAGTTGTCTTCCCCTTTCTACTTGAAGTCTGTAGCAAGGTGTTTGCAAAGGCCTCTACCCCTCACCAGCTTGGTGGTCTTGATCTCTACATCATACTATGTTACCTTGGTGATCTACCCCGCTCACTTCTCATTTAGGTCTCAATTGGTCAGGAAATCCTTGATGCCAGGATGTGGAACCATGAGGTGAATCTTGCTATTAGACAACATATGCCTGAACTTCTTCAGGATCTGCACTACTGCTAGGACTTGCTTCTCTACATACGTGTATCTGAATTTGAAATCCTCTAGCCCTTGGCTAAAAAAAGCAAGTGGTTACTCAAGGTCATCATCGTTTGCTTGGGTAAGCATGGCAGAGATCACCTCCTCATTGTTAAAAGTGTATAGGTTGAAGTCTTTGTTGAATTCAGGGCTGATCAAAGTAGGAGCTCGAGTTATGGCCTACTTGATGGCTTCAGAGCTATCCTTCCTTTGTGTTTTCCACTTGAACTCCTCACCCTTCCTCATCATAGAGGTTAGTGGCTTGACTATCTCTGCGAAATTCAGAATGAATCTTTGAATGAATTTTATCCTGCCAAAGAAGCTCTGCAGGCCTTTCTTGTGCTTAGGTAGAGACATCTCCAAGATAGAAAAAACTCTGTCATGGTCAATAGATAAGCCCTCCTTAGACATGATGTGGCCAAGGAGTTTCCCCTCATGAACAACAAACACACATTTCTTTGGATTAAGAGAGATGCCGAACTCCCTACACCTTTCAAAAATCTGCCTAAGGTGTTGCATGTGTTGGCTAATTTCCTTGGAGAACACTGTCACATCATCGAGGTATACCAGCACATTGTTGTTTATTAAGCCTCCAAAAGCCATGTCCATGGCTTACTGAAAGGTAGCACCATCATTAGCCAGTCTGAATGGCATCTTCTTGTAGGTGAACATTCCCCATTTAGTAGTGAAGGTTATTTTGTGCTGGTCACAGCCTTCCACCAGAATCTGATTATACCTTGAATATCCATCTAGGAGGGAGAAACGCTCACTGCCTGTTACCTTTTAAAGGATCCACTCCATGTTCAGGAGGGGATAATGATCTTTAAAGAGAATTTATTAAGGTACCTAAAATTGACACATAGCCTGATCTCCCCATTCTTCTTTCTAATAGGAACAAGATTGGCCAGCCAAGAGGAATGTTTGATTGGAAATATAATCTCAGACTCAATCAATTTGGTCAGTTCCATTTGCATGAGAGGCTCAATTGTCAAGTTGGTAGGTCTCTACTTCTACGTGACTAGCCTGGTGCCTTATTCTAATTCGATGGTGTGCTGGGTGAGTCTTGGGTCGAAGCCCTTCAAATCACTGTAATTCCATACAAAAACATCAGCAAACTCCTGACACAACAAAATGAAAGCCTGCCTTTCTTGAATCGTGCAGAATTTTCCAAGCACAAGCAGTTTGTCCTTGAAGATCTCAACCCTTTCATAATTCTCCTCCTTAGTTGTGACGCATGCCTTATCATTTCTTAATTGGTTATCTCCATTGAATATGCTCTCAAGAGTGACTAGACCTTTGGGGAGCTTATTGTTCTTTAATTGAACAATCTAGTTTCCATATTGCTGTTGTAGCTTTGCCTAGTTCTGTGTTGCAAACTTAACTTCCTCCTATAGGAAGAAATCTATTTGCTAGTCATTTTCGAAAACCTGCCAGTTTGCAATGTTGTCAGGGATGGAGGGCCAAACTACCACCTTTAAGTGGCGTGAACCATAGTCTCAAATTATCTCTCTAGAAACATCGAACTGAGCACCAATTGCTGCTAGCCTATCCACTTGTTTGTTATGCTCTCTAGGAATGGAGGCGATATTGAAAGTGAGGAAATCTTCCATCAAGTCCTAGACCCTATGCTTTTAGGACTTTAGCAAGGAATTCTTGGTCAGATTTAGGCCTCTCACCTGATTTACAATCAACTCACTGTCTCCCAATACTTGTAACTCCTTGATTCCTCTTTTTCTTGCCCATTCCAAATCATGGATAAGGGACTCATATTTTGCAACATTGCTTATGCAAGAAAATTGGAAATAGAAAGCTGAAAAATATCTCTCCTTTGAAGGGGAGAATAGCATCGCTCCACCACCAGCTCCCAACCTACTTTTGGAACCATCAAAGTACAACTACCATAGGCCTAGGTCCTCTTGGCTTACCTTCATTATATTTGGTATGAAGGCACCCTCTTCATGTATGCAATATACTCCAAGGCCTGCCTCTTCTATGAACTTGTGAGGATCATGCTCGAATTTATCATTTCCCCACTCGTCTAAGAGTAGGTCTGTAACTCCTTCAAGAGCAGAGGATGGAGATTGGTCTATCTGGGACTCTTCTGGGTTGATAATGGTGTAATTGACGTTCACTACCTTGGGAAAATATGGTTCTAGATGGTCCTTATAGAGTGGTTCAGATTCAATCTTTACCTTGGTCCCATACTTGCTCCTAAAAACCAGATAGGACCAATTCTTTGCTAAATAACCACCTATCTTTGACGTGAAGTCCCTAGACAAGCAAATTGTGAAATAAGGAGGAACATCTGCTACCACTATATCATGGGGAATTGAGAAGGTTGGGTAAGCATGTAATGTCAAGCTTAAACCCTTCAAAATCCCAATTGTTTTTATAGGTGTCCCATCTAGTTGTAGGACTCCCTTATTCATCTCTTCATATTTTAGTCCCATCTTGTCAGCTATGCACTTGGGCATCACTGAGGTACTAGCCCCACTGTCAATGATGCAATTGTGCACCAAGAAATCTCCTATGACTAAGGACACATAGAAAAGGGGAATTTTCTCTTCCTTCTTTATCTGACCTGAAGTGGAAGGTTGTCCATTCATCATTAAGATGTTATCAGACCCTTCTGGGATAGCTTGTCGGTCCAGCTCATGCAATTCTCTTTGTAGCATGTCCTTTTGTCCTGGTAGAGACAAATAATCCCATAAGGAGATGTTCATATGCAGCTTCTTCATTTGGTCCACTATATTGACTTGAGGACTACCTCCCCTCAAGTTTTCCTTGGGGCTAATTCCAACCTGAGCTACAGGATGAGGGGCTGAAGGTGCAAATGACAGTCTAAAATTTGGGGCTTTTTGATTTGAGTGCGATGGAGAAGGTGCAATTATCGATTGGGTAGTCGCCTAGGCTTCTCCCATTGCCCTCCTCTTGAATCTTGTGTTGGCTGCAACATAGTCAGCCTGATTGTCTGTAGTGCCCACATAATTCACTAAATTAAATTCCCCTTCCAGATGATTTATGAGGGTAGAATCAGGTTGGGTCTAATTGCTACTTGTACTGGGTTGCATTAAAGGCTCAAATACCTGGGGTTGAGCAACTACCTGATTGTCTACATTCTAGAAATAACCCATCATCTCATTTGTATAAATACCCTATTCTTGACCATATCCCATGGTCAAACAACTTGGTTGTTCCTATACTAGATTGTTTTGAACAGGCACCATGACTTTAGATGATGAAGGGGGGCCTGAGTTGTAGTTTTGAAATGGTCTGGTCTGAGTGAGCTGACCCTATCCTTGATTATAGTTTTGGAAAGGGGTATGGGGGCTTGACCATAATGCTGGTATCCCTGATTTAGTTTGTTGCTTTGAGCTTACTGCCTTTTGAGAGCAACAAGTTCATTTGACATGCTCTACAACAAACTCTTAACTTCATGAAGCTCATTGGATGGAACATTAGCTAGTTTCTCTATGCTAGGCAAGGGAGCTAATGTGGGAGTAATGGCCTGAATTGGAGGTAGCATTTCTAGGAAAAGTGGCATGTGAGGTCTAGGGGCTATTTTCCCAGCTTATACTAAGCAATTTTCAGCTACTATGGCTATGTCATAAGCAGCAGGCATTATATGCCCTCCCATGGATTGTATCATCAGAGCAATATCATTGTTCAATGCCTTTAAATAATACAAGAAAGCATAGCTAGGAGTCAGTCTTACCAGAATGGGGATTCTATCCCAAGTCTTCTGAAACTACGTGTTGAAATCCTACATATACTTGTGTGGAGCTCTCTTTATGGTCATCAGCTGCTTAACAAGCGAGAGGTTGTCACTCTTTTCCCCAAAACAGTCTGTCAATTGAGTACCCAATTCATTCCAAGAATGGATTGAATTTATAGGTAAGGTCCCATACCAGTCAAGAGCCTTACCTTTGAGAGACAATGCTAGCAATCTGATGGCAATATTTTCCTTTGTGACATTGTGAATATTGCAGAGGTTAGCAATATTCCTAATGTGCTCAATGACTATAATGGGCCCCTCTCCATTGAAAGAAGGCACATTTTTAGGGTTGTTCCCAGGATTGGATCATAACATGGGAGATTAAAGGGGCTCTGACCACGAAAAGCTAAAAAGGGCAATGCCATAGCTGGGATGGGATGTAACTACAGCTCTGCTGCATATGATTCCCTTACAACAAGTTTGGGAGGGTGGCTTGTTGAATAAGGATAGGTCTTCTCAAACCTAAATCTTTTTTTTGAGTTCAAAGGCAACTCAAAAAAATTGAAGGGAACCCCTTTAGAAGCAGACCGTGTGGTGAATTTAGGCATAGAAAGTTAAAAGTGGTCTTTGATTGAGAAACTGAAACTCTTACCAGTGGAGTTGCCAGATGCTGGAAATCTTGATTTGCTGTAATAGGACCAGCATCAATCCTGAAACCTTATTGAATTGTCAAACTGTGTCCCACAGGGCGTGCCAAAACTATTGACGCAGAAGATTGCACCCTTGGTAGGAGGCTGAGCTCCTGCCTTCTTCATGCAACTATGGAAACTCCCCTCTCACCTGTGGGACTAGCAAAGCTAGAGGGGAGAGTCTCTAGATAAGGGCTAGCTCCCTTTGATGCATCATATTCATTCCAGCAAATGCTAACACACACACACACACACACACACACACACACACACACACACACACACACACACACACACACACACACACACACACACACACACACATATATTGGGGGGATGAAAAGGGAGAAAGATGTAGGAAAAAAAACTACTCTAAAGAGGTGATGCACTAAAATAAGTCAACCTTCTCACATCCACACTTTAAATCAGACATACACATACATACACTTCAGACTTGGCAGGGAGGCTTTCATGGAAAATATAGAAAATAGAGATTCACTAAAGGTGCTATCAGATACACACTATAAGTAATTTTTTCTATTTCTTCACTCCCAAATAGGACTCTCCTTAATAGCTACAAAAATGGCACCTTGTAGACAACAGATATGTTGGTGTTAAATCTGTGAAAGCATCAAGAAACAATGACTAAACACAAACTAACACTCAGAATATACACAAAAATATCTATCGAAGATAGAGGTAAAAAATGTGTTTATTGATTCAGGTGAAATTTTGCTAGGGCTACGCCTTACAATTGTGGAAGATAATTTCTCAAATGACAAGTCCTCAATATATAGGAGAAGAAAGGAGGCCTATTTGCATCACTTTTTTACAAGTGGCCTATTTGCTGCCCCTTTACCTTTTGGGCATACCTTTAAACCAAGTCGTTGAACCAAAATGGTTCAACGGTTCAAGTGGTTCAATCATTACGTGCCAATGCCAAGTGAACCAAAGCTGATGAACTTGAAGTCGTTGAACCATCTAGTTGAACCAAATGATTGAACCACTCGCTTTAAACCAAGCTCATTGAACCAAGCCATTGAACCGAAATTGGTTCAATGGTTCAACACTATTGAATCAAGATGTTTGAACTGAGTGATGAATTTTTTTTGAACTAAAGGTCGCTAAACCATTTGAACTATGCCAATTGAAAATTGTATTGAACTTAGCTGATTGAACCAAAGCCGAAGAACCTGAAGCTCGAACCAAGCACCTGTTGGGCAAAAATTGGTCAACACTTTCTTTAGAAATATGGATCTTGTCCTATGGAGAAGTATTTTGGATGCATAAATAGGTTATGTAGCTTATAGATGATTTATGTTTTTTATCCTTACATACCAAAATAATATATTGTGAAGCACCTTTTCTAAGGGAGAGATTAAAGCTCAGTGGGTTCATCTTCAAGGTAAGTATTCCTAACTTTATTTCTCCTTTGTAAGAATAGATAGATAATGTAGTTATACTTCTCTCTCATGCATTGGGATTCTATATAAATTAATGTGAGTATATGTATTCTATGCATGTTTAGTTTATTTTGTTTTATTTCTAACCCCCACTTTGTGCCACAATATTTGATGAACACTAGATTAGATTTACTTTCTTGGTTATTAGAATAGAGTGAACATTAAACCTAAGACTCTTTTAGGGTTGTTGCATGATTGTGTTAGATTTTAGGCTTTGGACCTTTCCTATCATGGTTTATTATGACATGTGATACCCTAATCAGTTCTAGTGGATCCCCATATTGGTCATGCTCCCACTTAATAAATGTATTCCCAATCAAAAGTGTAGGTATGCTCTATCTTCTCTGAGCTATAATTGATTTATAGATAGGATGCATTTTTGATTGCATATATATGGTGATTGATCAATATATTTATATTATATCTCATGGATCTGACTGATGCAAGATTGGGGGATTAGGATGGATGAGAGAGATAATGTTTGATTTATCCTTCAGGCACTAAAAAGTGGACAAGTGCTGCCTACATAATCCTAGGATACCTCAGGCTAATGTAATTATAACTCAACAATTGATGGATTATAAGATGTTGATGATGAAAATTATTAATGATTATTGTTTAATGTTAGTGATTATAAGATATGACATAGACGATGAGATGAGGATAAGAGGATTGGATGTTAGTCAAATGGATCAGGAGGATTATGTTAGTGATAGGAATAGGGATGATTAGATAATTAGATGAATGATGAGATTGTAGATGATAAATCCATCACAATTTTCATAAGGCTTTTCATAATCTAAGAAATCCAATAGACATGGAACTTGATAGTATTCCCCATGATATAAGTATGACTAAGGGGATATTATGCCAAAGTGTGGAAAAGGGGGAAAATAGTGAACTTTGCATTATCAAGAGCATTTATAAGTAGTATTATATCTTTGGATGACCTTATAACGTCCCCATTAACTTATCAATAGACAAAAAGAGACAAAGACAATCAAATATTTACATGATAAAAACATGCAAACAAGATAAATAAAACAAACAAGTAACACACACAAGTATCTATATGCAATGTCATAATGTCTTGTATAATGATGGGATGAATGATTGGGTGATGGGTTAGATTAGGATTTAATTATGGACTGAGAATAGATGTGGATTGGGGATAAACTAATGATGATTATGAGGATTGACTAGTGATTTTGATAAAGGTATGGACTTGGATGAGAGACTAGGATTAGGATAAGGACGTGGATGAGGATATGGATGTGAAGATGACCAAGGATTGTTGAAAGACAAAAACTTGTAAGAGTCTAATATATAAAAATAATAGGATATGATAGGATCAAATACATTCCATACTAGAAAAATAGTGATTGGATGGGTACAAGGTATGGAGAGGCATTGATAAAGAGGTGATGGGATCATATACCATTCATACTAGCAAATAGGGATTGGATGGGTGCTAGATATGAAGAATAAATGATAAAGAAGTGATGGGTGTCATACTAAATTCTCCAATAGGGTTTTGTGTGTCGATAATACCTATGTAAAAAGGATGAGGATGAAAATATGGATGGGTAACCACTAGGAATGGGTTCTAAGGTAAAATATGAGATGGATATTAGATAGTTGTTTGGGATGGTGATAAGGACAATGAGATTTATGGGATGAGTATTGGATGTGGTGTAGGTTGGTAAAGTGGATGGTATAATGTGACTAGGTTTTTATGCATAAGACAAGACATCGTGGACTATTTTTGGATATTTTCAAATTTTGATTATTTTTAGGGTTTTTGACATTTTTCATTTTAAGAGATTTTTAGGAATATGTATGTACACTATAAATGGGGTTAGTAGTAAAGGGAATACCAAGCCTATAAACTAGGATGAGGATGGATGGAATGATGGAGGGGATGATAAAATGATGATGATGATGATGATGATGATGATGCTTAAAATAAATAAGGACCAAGGAAGAATGGACTAGGGATAGCTAGTGACCACATCGTGAAGCAACCAAATGTTTAGTTTCTTGAGTGTCCATTGGAGGATATTCCAAGATGATTTAAAAAAAATTCTCAAGACAATTTACATTCCTTACAAATGCCAAGACTAGAAAGGATTATTGACACAATAAGATGCATGATATGGAGATAGAGATAAGATAGACATGGATGAGTGATATAGACAAGGCTGGTAAGGGATGAGATAAGTATGGATGGATTGATAAAGGATATGAAATGGATGGATTACCCCCAAGTGTGGAGATAAAATGTGGATAATATATTATTTTACCATGATTATAGAGACCAATTTTCATCATGTTACTTTCCCAAGGCACCGAAAAACTAGTTTTCACCATTGCATGAATCTTTTTTTTATTTTTTATTTTTTTGTGATTTTTTTGACTTTTGTGACTTTATAGGCATCTCATTTTATTGGATAATGTTGAGATGTAGGATTTTTTATACTACTTGGATTATTATCCAACACATATTCTAGGGATGTGGGATAGTAGGACTATGTTATCACTCCCAAATGTATTGGGTTTCAAGTGACCTAGTGTGATTCTTGATTGTGATCCCTCTAGATATCTAGACCAAGTATCATCATCACCCTTATAAGAGACCTTGTTTCTTGGGTGGGGGATGTGAGGCATGTGATGTTTATGGGTATGTATGGGACTATAATTGATGATAGGATCATGATAGGATGGTGTGATGGGTGATTGGGAATTAGGACTAGCTATCACATACATCATTAAAGATGTTGGACATTCTTCAATTGATTGGTGTTAATTATAAAAGGACTACAAGAGATCCAAGACACTTTGACTTTGTGGTTCATATTTGATCTAATTATTTTAAGGATTATCAACCATTTTAATACTAATTTTGACATCATTTTAATTTTGAGACTAGGTTTGACTTTGACTAACCCCTAGTGCCTAATTTTGGGCTTCACCATGGGGAAGACATTTTTTGATTAAGCCAATGATTTGAAGCTTCTTGACTTTGACTAATGGGATAAAATGTGACTTGATTATGATTTATGACTTTTTGAATATGATATTGTACCTTTATATTTTTGTCACACATTATATTGCTCAAGGAAGGGTCCAATGATGGATGTTCCTATTTGTCCATGTGAAGGGAGGTGACTAAATGATCATTGATAGGAAGAAAGGGGTCTATGATGGATGAAGGTGGGGGAGATGGTATGATGAGGTTAGTGAGTGGTGATTGGGAAACATGTCATTCATAGGGGTTCCTTGGAGACCTAGATTTGACATCATAGAAAGCCTCCTCAAGATCAGTAAAATGATCACTAGGACTAGTATTATACATATCCAAAGTAGGATCAAATTCACTTTGACTATATTTGATAGATAAAGCTTAAAAAAACTCTATGATGACTTCATCATCTTGATTAGGATTATGCCTAGTGATGTATTGGACATGTCTATATTAAATTTATCCTAAAAAAGATAGGCATTATCATTTACTATAGCAATATCAATGAGGGAGGATGTTTTTGATGAGGAATGTGATTTAGATATTGGTGTTGAACATGATCCCTATTGATGCACGGGTATCCTATAAAGACCACAAAAAATGATCCATTTTTGTCTTAAGATAGTCTAATAGGTGTCTTATAGGTGTTAGAGGTCATAAGTAGTCCATTTGTGAAGTCTGGAGAGTCCAAAGGTGCATAAAATTTGAATTATTGGTTTTCTCACCAAAAAGAATTATTTGAATATTTGAATGTTTCTAAGCTTTGTCAAAGGAAATTTATGCATTTGAGAAGATGTAAATATGTAACAAACATGTATATGGGTTTATGTATTATATAAGGTTCATAAAATGTCATGAGTTAAAAGTCATGGTTCTAAATATAGTTCATATAGTGTCAAAATCAAGAATAATGTAATTTTGAGCAAGAAACCTCTACGTGGGAAAAGGAATCAAGATTCAATTATGTATCCTTTTAAGGAATTTTTTGGAGTCAGTTTTTTGTTGGTATATTAATAATCCATTTGATTTAGATGAAGGATATCATTGACAAATCTTTTTATGAAGAATTTGGTGTGATTTGTAATCTCTGTTGATTGAAGAATATATGTAGACCCTATTGAGGTCATTTGATGAATGCATGTGTTTTGATTGAAGAAAGAATGAAGTTGATATTTTTTATAAGTGTGTTTTAATTTTAATGCAAGTGTGATTTAAGAGAGACTTTTAAGGATTCCAAGAAAGTAATTTTCCCTATTAGAGAAAGGGAATATAGTCCCATATTAGGCTGATAAAGTTTGTTATTAGCAACTGAATGTGTTTGTTGATAGTGGTTAAACATGGTAATTGAATTATAACGTGTATGGAAGATCATGTAAAGGATTTTTTTCTATTTTTTATTATA
This sequence comes from Torreya grandis, assembly GCA_037957365.1. Taxonomy (NCBI): domain Eukaryota; kingdom Viridiplantae; phylum Streptophyta; class Pinopsida; order Cupressales; family Taxaceae; genus Torreya; species Torreya grandis. Next base: position 743,510 of record JARHVA010000134.1, on the reverse strand, counting down.
AATTTAAATTAATATGGTTCAAATCATCTGGTACTTAGATATTTTCTTGAACAGACCCCTGTTTGGAGTTATATTATGTGTGTGCAAATTGTGTATTTGGATTCTTGAAAGGATATGATCAAAAATCAGAGTTATAAGTGTTATATAATTTTTGGTAAGTTATTTTAATCCATTTAATTTTATTTGAACCTTTTATTAGTCAATAAGGTGGTAGGGTTTTGAAAAATTTGACACAGACCTGTAGATGGTTATTTTACTTACATAGTCAAACATATTTTGAGTTGAAAATCTATGACAATCGATTGGTTAACACTATATAATGATTTATAAACATGAAAAATGTCTATATATATTTTTTATACATATTTTATATCTTCAAAACCCATGAAAACATTACCAAGTGAATTTTGTGTGCTCTTAGCTAAGATAGAGCACTAGAAAACCCTAAACTAGGGTTTCTTGAATAACTATAACTCTAACCATATAAATACCTTAAAAATTTGTCATTGAATAGGTTGAAGAGTGTTTCAATATATTTTTAAGTTTTAATGGTTGTAACATATGTTTTCATACGTCTATAGAGGATTGTTAGGAAACTAGACCCAAACAGGCCTAATAGGCCTAAACAGAGGTATAAATTAAGTTTTAAAGGGGGTCAAATGGAAGATTCAAGAGACCAAAATTCATGGATTGATGGAAAAGAAGAAAGGGTATCTATAAATACTTATCATTTCTTAAAAATCATTTTAATTTTTTTGTACAAACTAAGAAATATGAAAAATAGGGCTCATAGGACTGTGTACTGGGTATATAAAGTTGAGTAAAGTAAGGGTTGAGTCCTAGAAATGTTGTCAAAGTTGGTGATTGACAAGAGAGGGTTATAAAGAACATATCAATAAAAATCAATAGTTAAAACTAGAAATATATCAAGAGGATCTCAGTTTATTGCATGATGAATGTGTTAGATAACCATTAACAAGGAATGGTAAACCATTGTTAGAGAAGTGCATTTAGAAGAAAATCATAGATTGAGATAGTCTTGGTGTATGCTCTGCATCACTTATGTAGATAATATTTGTGTTGGATCTAATTCTATCTTTTATGTGTAAGATGCAATGTTACTATTAAAAGAGTGATTGCTCGTGATTGACCTCTCAAGATGGGGTATTTGATGTGATGGATGAGAGGGAGATGATGGATGAATGATAGGTTCGATGGATTTATAAGAGATGGGAGGGATATGTTTATAGGGAATAAAATTGGTTTTAATGAAAGATTTTTCAAAGATGGGAGTGGTATCCTATCCTTGGTTTAGAAGGGGAAGGGCTTGATCTTGATGGGGAATGGAATCTTGGCATACCTCTTCCTATTCACTCGAGGATATAAATTCATCTATTTTATCCACTATTACTATATCACCATGGTCAATGAGGTCTTAAAAATAATATTGTAAATTATGAAATTGATTAATGGTATTCCCCCAAGTTTGATGATATGCACAATATTGGTTTACTTTATACTAAGAAGGCTTATGCTTGGTGGGATCAAGATGTCAAATAGGTGGATAGACCATCATGTTTACGGTGACTAGTTGTTTAAATAGGGTTCAAGGACATGGGAAGGGGAGTATAAGTACCCAATTCAATTTGTGACTTTGAGGTGGAAGTATTAGACTTTGGATTATATGGATTAATCATAGATAAGGTGGCCAAGATTAGATTCCCTTTGCCAGTATGGGAATGGGCAATTGATGTTTTATGACTAGTAAAGGGAGGATTAGTGAAATATTCATAGGAAGGGGCTTGGATGGGGGGGGGGTGTAATAAGCTAAAGGGGGTCAAAACCTTCAATAATTGGAATATCCATCATAATAAACTATAATAGGATCTCATCCTTATGGGTAGATATGTGCTGGTCGATGAAGGTGGGGTCTAGCTTCATGGTGATGGATGATGAAAATAGGTCTCTCAAATTAAAATAGGTCTAATGATTTATCTAGGTGATGATGGACAGAGGGATTAAAGACTAGGATCATATTTTGGAACAATAGTGCAATAGGTGCCAATGACTTGTTAACAATGTCTAGTTTACAAACTAGCAAAAGGATTAGGGATTTGATGGTTGCTTGAATTCAAACTAGCAAGATGATGATTAGATGGGTGATAGTTATGAATAAGAAAGATTAGTTGACTAGAGATGATTACATTGATGATTGATGGGGTTTTTAGATTGATACTGTCAAAGTGATAAGATCCTAGCAAAATATTAACTAGGTATGAGATTTGACCAAGTGATAAGTGATAATGGACTTAGGGTGACAAGATAATACAACTCACACCTTAGATGAATTTTTATCAATATGGGATAGGGAAGGATTATGTGATGAAGGTGATAACATAATGCACAATAATGAGGATGATAGATGACAATGAAGTGATGATGGTTAATGTAAGTGAGAGAGGGATGGTTTGGACATGAATGTGACCTATAAATCTAAATATGATAAGATAGTATGAGATTAGAGTAGATGGGTGATGAGGTGACTAGGCTAAGTCAAGGTCAAAGCAAAATGTTGATTAGGACAAGATGTGGATGACAAGACTAGTTGTGCTTAGGATAGGTAAGTGGTGGGGGGATGATCAATGATGGGTGGATATGGTTAGACTAAGATGAGAGTAAGGAATGGAAAATATATTCAAGATGATGTCAAGGATGTACAATATAAGATGATGGTGATGGGGTGTGACTAATGATGAGTGGTTCTAGTGATAGGAGGGGATAAAAGTATGTATAATAATAAGTACAAGTGTGCAAGACAAGGATATACAATATAATGGTTAGGATATGTGAGTGATGGGGGGTATGACTAATGATGGATGGATATAATGAGAATAGGAGGGGATTAAGACAATGGGAGATAGGATAAGGATATACCAAGGCAATGGTGAGATGGGGATAGGATGATGGGGTATGATGAGATAGGATAATATGAGGATGACTAGATTATGATGGGGGTGAAGACAAAAGTGGGTGATGGGGAATATTACTATAAAAAGGATATTACGAGGATGATATGATGATAAGATAAAGATATACATGATAAGAATATATGTTCAAGAGGAAATAAGAATGTATAAGATGTACAAGATGGGATGATAGATGTATAATGGGATGATGATAAGGATGTATAAGATGGGATTAAGATATGTAGGTGATGGGGTATGATCAAGGGTGGGTTGAGATGTGTAAAAGGATGTTCAAAAGGATAATATTTACAATGGTATGATGACAAGGTTTTACAAGATGATATGTAAAAAATGATGATGGAATAAGGATGTACAAAAGAAAGAATGATGAGGAAAGAATATACAAGATGATATGTAAAGACCTAGAGAGGTATGTATAGGTTTGGTGTATAAGGTTGATTCATCTCACAAACAACACAAGTTTAGCACAACACACACCCAAGAAAGCAAACCACAAAACCTATGATTAGTAAACTAAAGGGTGTGTAACTTGACTCTCACATCATCAAATGGATTTGTGAGTAAGGTTATAGGCTGATGACCCATTATAGAATCAACCCAACCCTTGTGACCCCACTTGCACATGATGGCTACTTAGGAGATTATACTGACTTCAGTAGTGACCTGCCCATTATAGCCAAAAGATATTATAATAGGTTTGCACAAGTTTTCTAGGTGCATCCCTTATATATACAAAGGTACAATGGGGCCCAAGTCTGTATAAGATGTTTTTTAACTGCCTTGTATCTTAAAGCTTAACCACCCTTCACTCCATAGAACCCTTTATGGGGAATTTTGATTTGGTGCCTAATGACAAATCTCCTAATTTTTAGACTCTATCAAAACACATAGTTTGGAATAGTGAATGGTGGTGAAATCCACAGTCACTATCTCCTTGGAAAATGAAAAAAAAGAATGGGGTTTATAGGTGATTTTTTATCCCCTAGGAATCACCATAGGGATGCAAGGGGGGAACATACACTAATCGTAGCCCTCAAGATATAAACAAGCAACCAGAAATATTAATTAACTGATTAGATTAAGTGTGATGTATCTATAAGATGAAAGATAAGAATATACAAGATAAGGATATATATACAAGACAAGGCAATTAACATGATCCAAAATTATTTTTAAAGTTCCAAAAGGAGTCTTTAACAAATGGCCTATAAGCACATGGTTAGTATTTTGACTTTGGCACTCCAAAAGAAGGTAAACTAAAAGATAATGATTAATATCTTTGATTAACAATCTTGAGGGGTAACCTAACATACAAGCTGTTAGATCAAAATATGACCTGCATAAGATGTTGTTAGAAAGAAAAATAGCCTCTAGATTTACCCCTACAATAAATAAAATGTTAGGCCTTAAAAAAAACCACTAAAAATCATAATTTGTTTCTATAATTTCTTTGGGTAAGTGGGCCACAATGCGGGGATCTAGGAGCGACAACCCCTAGTGGGGTCAATTTGGGCCTTGTGGGAGGCCCAAAATGACTCAAAAAATCACTAAAAGTACTTTGAAAAACACACTCAAAAAGAAAAATTTTAAAGATAAAAATAGTGCAAAATTGCAACTTCAGAATGCAAAACCACAATTACATAGCTCAATATCACAACCAGAGAGTGCAAAACCATGACTCTAAGCCAAAACTGAAGATTTTGAGTCATGATTTTCTAGCTAATGAATGACCATGGTGGTTAACCTCAAAAACCATAGTTAGTAAAACAAAATAATGACTCAAGATGACAAAATTACTATTGGCTATAAATTGAGAGTTTTGGTTTTGTGATAAACTACAAAACCTCAGAATTTGGTTTTTTGATTAAAAATAGTTGTTTTCAAAAGATATGATAAAGTGTCTAGATGCCTAGAAATTCATATGTATATATAATCAAGATATATTTAAGATTGATTATGACTTATCAAAAATTTACAAGCGAATATAAAGATGCACTACCAAAATGGACAAATATTATGATTAATCTAATTATTAAAAATTGTTGTCAGTTACATCTTTATCATATAACTACCTTCCAACCCTAATGATGATAGATAATATACATAATTAAAGTCAAAATGACCAAATTACAAAATCACTACTAAGACTACAATATTTTTATTCCATAGGGCAAAGCCATGACTTCAAAAAAAAATATGATATGCGGCTTTGTGGCAGAGTAGAAAAGGGCTAAGGACTGTATTTGATTATGACTACAGATGATATTCTTGTCTCACCTCCCTCCTATTGACCCTACAAATCACAAATCAAAAACTAACAAATACCAAATATGTTTATGGTATGTGGTTAGCCAAAATTTCCCTTAAATACCAAAATAGGTAAATAAGATGTAAAATTGGGGTTATTTGAGGATCAAAGGATTTTTTGTCTCTTAAAAAATAGATAATGTTAGAGGTAAAATCATTGAGAGGGGGGGGGTGAATCAATGAGCTAAGATATTTCAATATCAATTATAATCCTTTCAAACTATTTAAATAATTATCATATATCAACTTGATCAAGCAACATTAACAAGAGAACTCATTCAATCAATGCACACACAAGATCAAACACATAACACATAGTTCCTGTGGGAAACCCTCATGGGGAATAAGACCCATTCTAAAAATTTCAACACATGGAATACTTATCTTATAATAAATTACAAATAAGATTATGTTCAACTAATTTAGACCAACATACCTTGATCATATCCTCCTAACCAAAGGCCTTTAGTGAAACACCTATTTCACAAAAAGCAACTTCCCCCAAGGAAGATCAAGTAATTTAGACCCTCCTTTGAAGTGAACACCTCCACCTTAGAATTGATGTATTCAACACTTGATGATGGATCTATATTTATCTAACCCCTACACAAAGTCTCTATCTCTATCTCATACATGCCTCTCACATAGGCATGACACAATCTCTCTCCTTCTTTACTTAAACTATCCTCATATGCACACTCAAACCTATTTGTATATCCTTAAATTGTATCAACACTATTAAAACATCAAAAATATGACCTAAAATTCATACACATAGTCCTCAATCTGCTCTACTTATCAACTCATCAACTGGGCACTCTACCTCTCCTTCACTTCACAACTCGTACATACACCTTGCACAAGTCTTCTCACAAGTCTATAAACCAACACATTTGGTTTCACCTTTTATAGATCTATCATGATTATCAATATAACAATATTTTTTTTTGGCCACAACACATGCCTTCACTCTTAAGGCATCTTACATGGGTCACATTTAAGTATAACTTTCTTTCAAATAGGCATAAGTCACCTTTTAGGTCCTATGGAGACCCATTCACCTCTTTGACACTTCTCCAAGAAAACTAAGAACACAAGACCACTTTAAAATTCATGGAATGATTCCAAATTACCCCTTTTACATCCTTAAATGATCATAGTCACCAAAACACTCTTCTATTTAAGCATAATTTTCTCAATCAACATTATGTGCACACAGTCACCATGAATGAACACACAGTCAACTTCTAAACCTTTATTCATACTACATATAATTGGTCAAACTTTAAATATGCACACATATGATATTCATAGATTATAAAACACTCAACAATATTTAATTCATCATGAGATATCAAAACAACATTAGAATAAGATCAAATACCCTTCTCGAGTTACTTGCATAACATGCATGAACACATAGTCAACTTTTAAAATCAATATATTTTATTTTACACATAATTATACCTTCACATTCATATTTCCATATTCATCTTGGAGTCATACACAAATTCACTTTTTAAAACATGGTTTAATTTTACATAAATCAAAAGTTATGGCTAAAAAACTAGTCACTGGTATTTCCTTTGCTAAATTCAAAAATTTGAATTCAAACGATCACAGTTAAACATCAAACACTATGCTTCCATCTTGTGTCTTCATTGTTTAGATTAAACACACACCTTCAATATTATTTTATGAATCTCAACCTTTAACACATAATGTGCCAATCACAAATTTTAAACCTTGAATATGTTGACCTTATCTCATACACTCTTGCACTATTGACTCAACATGCACTATCAGATCAAAACTATATGATTGGCTACGTACCATTAGATCTTAGAAGAAGCTCAATTCTTATCTCTATTAACTAATGAACACTTTGACCTCTTTGACTTGATTTGAACCATATATATTCATTTTGTCTTGATCTTTATCTTCATTTAAAATAGACTAAGTATGGGGATAATTGAAATCTATCTATAAGGTCAACTTTGCACCTTCATATCTTTTTCTTCGCTCAAGCACAAGTTCTAAAAATTGGACCATATGATTTCCTTACATAGGAGAATCCAACCATATAATAATATTTTCCTAAAACCCTCACACATGTGAGATATAACAATATTAAAATGCCTCCTTAGATTTATTAGTTCACAGAGCCAATTATGTCAAGAATTGTTTGGAAAGACCAACTTTTCACATGCATAGATTTTGTCACACTTCAGTTCTTGACCTAAAAGTTAGCACAAAACAACTAAACACAAAAATAAAAAAAACCATATGATCGCATTATCTTGAAACATCCACACGTGCAATATATGCCTCCATAAAAAATCCTACTCAACTTTTCTTGCCACATTGCAAATTTGGCTAAGTATGGGAAAACACTGTCAAAATACCTAAGAGCCCAACTTTGCACTTTCATATCATTTGTCACACTTCATTCCTAGACTTGGTACTTTGCACATAAAAACTAGGTACTAATGTGATCACAACCATATGACCAATTCCCCTTGACTCATCCACACATGGAAATGGTGATGTCAACAAACTGCCTACTTAGATTTTTCACCACTAGACCCAAAATTTCTAGATGAAAACAATGGACTACCAGATGAAATCCACTCATGCACATATAAACTTAAATCATAAAAAAACTCTTATATTACCCCTTTCACATCCTCAAATCACCATAATCAATCTTGAAAATCTCTAACCATGCCAAAACTAAAGATCAACCAAGCATCTTTCAAGCATACTAGGACAAGCACATTGCACACTTTGTCATTATCACATATATTATCAAGACACTTTATCCATTCACCTAGACACCTCCATGACATCAACATGACATAATTGATAATTCTCCAACAATCTCCCCCTTTGTCATTGATGTCAACACACATCATATAGCAATATATAGCTCACCTTCCTTCTCTCTCTTCAAGCACTCTCACAATAGGAATTTTCTCCCCCTTTAACACAATGACAAAGTGGGCACCAATTGATCCTAAGGACCTAAAAATACTATAAATAGGAAAGGAACATCTTATAAAGATGATAAATACTCCCCCTTACCTTGAGTCTACCTCTTCTTGTCTTGACAACATCCTTCTTACTACATGTCAACATTCTTCTTCATTCAAGCACTACAACCAATGAAGATAAAATACACAAAACACTGACATCTAATGGAACTCACAAAGAAACATCTAATAGGGACTCCCCCTAATATATTTGAGTCATTTCACCTCTTGACCATCTTTATATCTTCACACACCATGAAGAACCATCATACAAACTTACTAACCTTCTATTTTAAGACACTTCCATGACCACCAACTCTGCATCTGCATTATAGCTTCTTTACAAACCTTTGGAGCAAGCTCATGAACTTGTTTCTCCTCCTTAACCAAAGAGATTCTATTGATTCATAGAGAAATAAATGACACCCAAGCTTTACCTTAGATACTCAAATATATTTTTTCATAATGGTTTGGTCATAATATCTGCAAGCTACTCTTTTGTAGGCACATACTCCAACTTAACACATTGATTGGTCACTTGTTCTCTCAAGAAATGATATATAACAGAAATATGCTTAGTTTTTATTACATAACATGATTATTTGAGATACTAATTTCACTATTGTTAACATAATAAATAGGATAAGGTCCATTTTATCTTACCTTATAATCTTCCAAAGTTTGTTTCATCCACATGACTTGCATGCAACAAGAAGAACCTACTATATATTTAGCTTATGCAGTTGATAGAGACATTGAGTATTTATTATTGCTTAGCCAAGACACCAAGCATTCCCCCATGAATAATACCTAACCACTGGTACTTCTCCTATCAATCACACATACTACCCAATCTGCATCAATATAAGATTTCAAAAAGAATTCTTTACTCCTGGGATACCATAAACCATACTCTATGGTGCCTTTGAGATATCTCAAGATTATTTTAATTGCTTTTAAGTGAGATTCTCCAAGGTCAGATTGAAACCTTCCTACAAGACCTAATACTTGCATGATATTAGGCCTAGAAGTAGTAGATTACAAAAGACTTCCAATCATGGATCTATATAAAGTTTGATCAACTTTTGGTGATTCATCCAATTTACTTAACTTGCACCCTGTGATTATTGGAGTACCCATTGGCTTACAATCCATCATGTAAAATTTCCTCAACATATCCTTCATGTATTTATCTTGTGAAATGAATATCCCTACATCAAGTTGATTAATTTATAATCCTATGAATAAAGATAGTTCTCCCAACATTGAAATTTTAACTTAGTCTTCATAGTATCTACAAATTATCTACTCATTTTATCATTGTTAGATCCAAAAACTATGTCATCAACATATACAACAACTATCAATTGATGATTGCCTTCTATCTTGATGTACAAATTACTATTAGACACCACCTTTTTAAAACCTTGACTTAAAAGATACTTATCTAACCTATCATGCCAAGCTCTAGGAGCTTGTTTAAGACCATACAAAGCCTTCTTCACTTTACACATAAAATATTTATTACTTGACATGAAGTTTCCTTTAGGTAACTCAATGTAGACTTCTTCTAATTTTCCATTCAAGAATGTACATTTCACATCCATTTGATATACCTTAAAACCTTTGAAGCTAGCATATGCCAAGAAGAGTCTAATTGATTCCATTCTTTCCATAAGAGTAAAAGTCTCATCAAAATCTATTCCTTCAACTTGAGCATTTCCTTCACACACCAATCTAGCCTTGTTCCTTGTGACTTCTCCTTTCTCATTCATCTTTTTTTTAAAAACCCACTTGGTACCTATCACATTTTTATCTTTTGGTCTAGGAACTAAGTCCCATGTTTCATTCCTTTCTATTTAATAACTTTCTTCATCCATTGCATCATTCCAAATTTCATCTTTTCTAGCTTCCATAAATGTTTTGGGTTAAATCATGGACAACGGAGTTGAGTCTTGATGATTTTGATTGATCAACATTCTCCTTCTAGTCTGCAACCTTGCCAACATTTCCAATAATTTGAGAGATTGGATGATCTTTTTGAATTATTCTAGATGGAGGTTTAGAATCTTTTCTTTCTTCCTCCTCTTCATCTTCATCATCTATTTGAATAGATAACACATCATTATTTATAATAACATTATAAATTGATTCACTTACCTATAATTTTGGCTTCTTGACTCTAGTAGTCTCATCTAACATCACATTTTAACTTTCAACAATCTTATGAAGTCTTTTGTTGAAGTACCTATAGGTAGTAATGATAGAAGAATAACCTAAGAATATGCCCTATCAAATTTTCAATATTCTCTTCATCTTTTTTGATGAAGTACATACTCCCAAACACTCTAAAATGTTTGACATTAGTTGCTCTATTCTTTCATAACTCATAATGAGTCTTATCACCATTTGCTCTGATTTGACACATGTTTAAGATGTAAATTAAAGTGTTGGATTCCTCTTCCCAATAACCATCTAATAGTTTTGAATCTTTAATTGTGGTTCTATTCATCTATTGAATAGTCCTATTATTCCTTTCAACAACACCATTTTGTTGTGGTGTTCTAATAGTCGAATATTGTCCTCTTATCCCTTGTTTTTCAAAAATGTCATCAAATTCATGAGACCAAAACTCACCTTCTCTGTTTGATCCTACACACTTGATCTTTGACCCTTTATCATTTTATACAAGTGCTTTGAATACCATAAATTTTGTAAAAGCTTCTGATTTTTCTTTAACAAAAAATATCCAAGTCATCCTAGTAAAATCATCAATGAGAAGTATGAAGAAGCTATTACCTTGAATACTTTGGGTTTACATAGATTATTATGGATCAACTCTAATGAATTTGTTGTGGAGAACTCCTTGGATTTATATCTTCATTTGGTTTTCTTCCCATGAAGACATGCCTTGCAAAGGGAATAAGGATTTTTAGAAATCTTGGGCATAACCAACCTCTTTGAGTTGATCTTTACCATGTTATCAAAATTTATATATCCAAGCCTTCTATGCCAAATCTATATTTCTTCCATATTGACTCATGAAGCACTCCTCCTTATTGGATTCATGGAATACATACATGTTGTTATCTATTTTATAAACATTTTTAACTAATTTTCTAGCCTTTCTTACTTTACAAACATCATCATGAAAAGTTACAACATTTCCTTGCTTACACATTTGGCTCGCACTTAAAATATTATGTTTCAAACCTTATAAATATAAGACATTCTCAGTCCTATAATGACCATTATCCAAACACACAATACCTTTACCAACTATGTTAACAGATTTATTATCACCAAATCTCACTGAACCAGGTTTGGTCTACTTGAGAGAGATAAACTTGATCTTGTCTCCTATCATATGATTTAAGTATACACTATATACAAACAATCTCTTGTTCCCATCTTCTTGAGTATGCAAGGTTTCTTAAACAAACACTGACTCTTCTTTTGGTGGACTGCTTGAATTCTACTTCTTCTCTTCTTTAGTCTTAGACTTAGTCTTCTTGAACCATTTGATGGTGTCAATGACTTGTATATCCTTTTTCTAAAAAGCTCTTCTATATTTTTTTGCTATATGACCTTTTTTGTTATAATTTTAGCATATAATCTTCCTTTTGATCTCTAGAGATAAATCATAATACCTATATCTATGTCCAAATTGATTGCAGGAGAAGAAATACCCATTAAAGACATCATTCAAATTTGACTTGCCTTTCTCTTGATCATTACCTATACATTAATTTTCATTATTAACCATTTTGGTGGAGCTAAAATCCCTTTTGTCCTTGGATAAGAGTACATCTGAGTAAGTCATGATTTTATTTTCAAATTATTCCTCCCTTTGGTTAACACCATTAACCATCATGACCTATAGATTCTTGATTATTACTTCTAGATCTTTCACTTTCATCTTCAAAACATGCATGCTTGAATTGAAATTTGATAAAACACATACTAGTTTGTCTTGAAGACAAGACACAACCTCTTTGTCAAACATTGTACCTTTGATCACCTTCAAGTGGTTAAAATTAAAAGGACCTACTCTGATACCAATTGTCAGAGGTACAATCACTGGGGGGTGAATCGGTAAGCCCAGGTATTTTAATATTAATTACAATCCTTTCAAACTATTTAAACAATCAACATATATCAACTTGATCAAGCAACATCAACAAGAGATATCATTCATTTAATTCATACACAAGATCAAACACATAACACATAGTTCTTATGGGAAACCCTCATGGGGAATAAAACTCATTCTCAAGCCTATAACACATGGACTACTTATCCCATAATAAATTACAAAAAAGAGACTATTCAAATCCTTTAGACCAACAAACCTTGATCATATCCTCCTAACCAAAGGCTTTTAGTGAGACACCTATTTCACAAGGATCAACTGCCCCCAAGGAAGATCAAGTCATTTAGAACCTCTTTTGAAGTAAATACCTCACCTTAGAACTTATGTCTTCAATTCATAATGATGAATCTCTATTTATCTAACCCTTGCACAAAATATCTCTATCTCATACAAGCCTCTCACATAGGAATGCCACAATCTCTCTCCTTCTTTACTCAAACTATCTTCATATGCATAATCATACCTCTTCACATATTTTCAAACTTCAAGAGAACTATTTAGACATAATAAATATGACCAATAGGTCATACACATAGTCTTAAATATTCTCTACTTATCAATTCATCAACTAGGTACTCAACCTCTTCTTTGTTCCACAACTCTTACATACACCTTACACAAGTCTTCTCACAAATCTAGAAACTAACACATTTGGTTTCACATTCTTAGAGGTATCATGATTATCAAGATCACAATGTTTCCTATCAGACACAACACATGCCTTCACCCTTAATGCATTTTACATGGGTCACACTTAAGCATAACTTTCTTTCAAGTAGGCCTAAGTCACCTTTTAGGTCCTATGGAGACCCATTCACCTCTTTGACACTTATTTGAGCAAAATAAGAACATAAGACCACTTTAAAATATATAGAATCATTCCACATGATCCATTTAACATATTTAAATGATCATAGTCACCAAAAAACTCTTTTTTTTAAGCATAATTTACTCAATCAACATTTTGTGCACACAGTCACCATGAACAAATACATAGTTGAATTCTAAACCTTTGTTTATATTGCATTGATTGTTCAAACCTTAAAAATTCACATAGATGATCCTTATAGTGTATAAAAAATTACCCAATAGATAATTCATCATGATATATCAAAAAAACATCAAAATGAGCTTAAATATCCTTCTTAGGTTACTTGCATAACATGCACGAACACATTGTCAACTTTAAACCTCAATATCTTGCACTGTACACATAATTAGACCTTAAAATTCATATTTTCAGATGTGCCTTGGAGTCCTATATAAATTTAATTTTTACACCATGGTCAAATTATACATAGATAGAAAGTTATGGCCAAAAACTAGGCACTGGTCTTTCCTTTGTTAAATTCAAAAATTTGAATTCAAATGATCACATTCAAACATCGAACACTATGCTTGCATCTTGTATCCTCATTTCTTAGATTAAACACACACCATTGATCTTAATATATGAAGCTTGACATTTAACACATAGTGAACTAATTCCAAATGTTATACCTTTAACATGTTGACCTTATCTCATGTGCTCTTGCAATATTGACTCAACATGCACTGCCAGGTCAAAACTATATGATCACCTATGCACCATTGGATCTTAGAAGAAGATCAATATTTATCTATGTTAACAAATAAAAATTTTGACCTCTTTGAATTATTGTGTACCATAGATATTAAATGTATGATTTCTCACAATTCATTAGATATTCATTTGGTCCTGATCTTTATCTTCATGTAAGATAGACTAAGTATGGGGACCATTGAAATCTATCTATAAGGTCAACTTTACACTAGCTTCGCTCAAGTACAAGTTCTAAAAATTAGACAATATGATCTCCACATATGAGAATCCAACCATATAATAATATGTTCTTATAACCCTCACACATGTGAGATATAAAAACATTAAAATGCCTCCTCAAATTTATCATTTCACAAAGCCAACTATGTCAAGAATTATTTGGAAAGACCAACTTTGCACATGCATAACTTTTGTCATGCTTCAATGATTGAACTAAAAGTTAGTGCATATTAAATAGGCACAAAAATAAACAAACCCATATGATCACCTTATCCTTAAATGTACACACGTGTGATATATGCCACCATCAAAATGTCTACTTAGCTTTTCTTACCACATTGCAAATTTGGCTAAGTATGGGAAAACATTGTCAAAATGCCTAAGAGCCCAACTTTGCACTTGCATATCCTTTATCACAATTCATCGCTAGACTTGAGAGTTTTCACATAGAAACTAGGGACTAATGTTATCATAACCATATGACCAACTACCCCTAGCTCATCCACATGTGGTAATGGTGATGTTAGTAAATTTCCTACTCATATTTTATGCCACTAGACCCAAAATGTATAGATGAAAACAATGGACTACCAGATTAAATCCACTCATGCACACAAGCATTAAAATTATATAAAACATATTATATGACCCATTTCACATCCTCAAATCACCATACTCATTCCTAAACATCTCTAACCATGCCAAAACTAAATATCAACCAAACATCTTTCAAGCATACTAGGACAATCACATGGCACACTTTATCATTGTCACATAAACTATCAAGGCACATCATTAATTCACTTGGACACCTACATGACATCACCATGTAATCATTGATAATTTTACAATAGATAACATCAAGACTGAGCATGTAGGTTAGAGAGAAATGGTCAAGTATTTAGTGATTTTATGAGATTTACAAAATGGTGACTCTCGACCACAATACTATAATTTATAGGTCAAAGTTGCAACTTTAAAAGTTATGGTTTTTCTTAAAGATTGAAACCTAAAAAATATTAAAACCATTGTTATTTATACAAAATCATTACTACATATTTAAAACCATAACTCTCTATGTAAATCCATGATTTGTGAGTTGTGAAATTGTCAACAATCAAGAAACCTATCAAGGTTAGAGCAAATGATTAGCAATAAAGTCAAATAGTTAGTGCAAAGTTGTGATTTTTGGGACAAAAATAAAAATAAAAGGTCACGAATACTATTACAAATCCATAACTTCCAACTGTGCATACAAAACATTAGATAAAGGGTTATAGAGGGATTAGGTGTGTGATTAAGGACTAGGGGTGTAGGAGAGCCTAAGAATAGGCTTAGTAGGTGGTTAGGTGGGTCATGGGAATTTAAAATTACTAAATAATGGATAAGATATATTAGAATAGGATATGAAATGATTAGAGGAATAAATGATGAAGTGAGAGAAAATAAGGGTAGTAAATGAAGAAGAATTAAGGTAGGGATAAGAGATAAATGATTAGAAAGGAGGATTAAATTAGAATAAATGAGATAAATAGAATTAGTATAGACTAATAGTAATATTAGTGATGATAATTGAGTGACATAATTTACATGCATACAATGGGTGAGGATATAGGTTGATGACTTATTACAAAATCTACCAAACTCTCTCAACCCCGCTTGCACATGATGGCTACTTCAAAAATAATATTGACTCCTATAGTGGTATACCTATTATGACCAAAGGATCCTAATCTAGGTATACACAAGGGTTTATAGGTACATACCCTATATACATGAATGTATAGTGGGTTCCAAATCCATGTAGGATGTTGTCTAACTACCTTGTATCTTGGATCTTAAATGCCCCTCACTCCTTGGAACCCTTTATGGGGAATTATGCTTTGGCACCAAATGATAACTCTCCTAATTTTTGGACTCCACTAAAACATGGAGTTTGGTTAGTGAGTGGTGATAAAATTGATGTCACCAACCCCTATTTATGAATCCTATATGTGGGGTGAATTCCACATCACGTGTTATCCTAGACTCAGAGGGGATAATAAATAGGCAAACACAAGTCAATTATTTTATTGATTAATTACCTACATGTGAGAGACACAAGTATAAACAATTAAGGATGTATATATAATAAAAATTGAGATAATGTATTATGGGCACCCCTTCTTGCAAGCATAAAGGTTATAAAACAAAGTGGCATGCCTTGTTCTTGAAGGGTCCTACACCAAAATGTTTTAGTAGTTTAGATGTTTACAACACACATAAACAAATATATACAATAAGGATGTATATATAATAAAAACTAATATAATGTATTATGGGCACCCCTTCTTACAAGCATAAAGGTTACAAAACAAAGTGGGGTTCCTTGTTCTTGAAGGGTCCTACACCAAAATGTTTTAGTAGTTTAGATGTTTACAAAACTGCAAGTCCATACAAAATCACAAATACATAAAATAATCTGGCAACCAGAGAGCACAAAGTCTTAAATACAAAGCAAAATCATAGATCACAAGTTACGATCTTGAAGAAATTGGTAAACCATGCTGGTCAACCTACAAAACCATGACAATTAGGCAAAATTACAATTACACATAACAATATGATAATTTACACCAAATCACAATTTGTAGTTTTTTATAAAATGAGAAAATTATAGAATATGTCTAAGGCAGATAGATGTTAATGATATAACTAGTCTTTCAGATGATTGTAAGATAGATAGATCCACATAAAAGTTTATGATAGTTATTAAGACATTTTAAATAAACAAGTTGTCTCAAACTAGTTTTTATGCTAATAGGCAGACTGATAATGCTATTACACATAGAGAATGATAAACTACTGAGCCTAATGGATCAACCAAACTATTTTATTTGCCTATCTATTTACAAAACCAAAACTATAAACTACAAAACCACTAGTTATATGTCAAATTCATAATTTTGAGACTTGTGGTTTTGTAGTAAGGCTTAAAATAGGTTTATGATGAGGTTTTTGATATTTGGCTGGGTCTACTTCTACCCCCTATTAATCTAGAATAAAGCCATAGATGTCAAAGTCATGTTTTTGTAGATGATGACCAAATGGTCTTAAGCTTGATTAAATCTTCTCCTTGTAAAATAAGAGACCAAGATACCTCCTAAAATAACATAAATAGAATAATAACACCTCATATAATGATTAATAATAGATAAGAGGTAGGGACTTAGGGCACAACCAATTTCAACAAAATTGTGACTGCAACTATCAATATCATTATTACCAGGACACAATCAAAGATATCTAAGTTATGATATAATCATCAAGGCTCAATTGGTTAAAATGTTGGACTATCCCTCCCTTCCCTGCATAATAGAATATCAAGACACCTCCATGAAACTAATAGAGCACAAGTTAACTTGTAGAAGGTTAACTAAAAGAGCATATAAAAATATAACCCTAACTATTAGCTTTTTCAAAATCACAACCATAACCTAAAAAACCATAACTTTTAGGGTAACTTCATAACTATTGAAGTCATGAATTTGTGTCTCATGTGCCAATAACATAGAATTGGATTGGTCTCTCCTTGCCCTGCACACATAAATATAACACTTGTAATTAAACAGATAAAAAAAAGTTATCCTACAAAAGAGGATTATTAAAGACCAAATATAGATATGACCCTAACTACTAATACTCACAAAATCATGACTCTAACTGACAAAACCATGATTACCAGCGTAAAATCATAACTCACAAAGTTGAAATTTTTTTGAAAGTCAAAAACATGTAAAAGACCTTAGC
The DNA here is from genome assembly GCA_037957365.1 of Torreya grandis. Classification (NCBI taxonomy): domain Eukaryota; kingdom Viridiplantae; phylum Streptophyta; class Pinopsida; order Cupressales; family Taxaceae; genus Torreya; species Torreya grandis. Next base: position 725,441 of record JARHVA010000134.1, on the reverse strand, counting down.
TATTAGTGGTTAATTGACAAAGTCATGACTTGACTTGTAATATCGCAACTACAATATTGATAATACCAATTTAAAACTATAATTTTCTTGTGTGTGATAAAAATTCAAAATCTAGTCTTCAATCCACATCCAATTTGTCCATCAAGAATTCAAATCACTTCTAGCAAGTTTACTAGGTTAGTTAAAGGAGTAATGTCCCACCATGGTCACCAAAATGTAACCTAAATTTTAGATTCAACTTATATTACTAATTTTAGTAATAAAAACCTAAAATATAAACACACAAGTAGTAGGGGATAAAAGAGATAATCAGATCAATAAGGACACTCTTACCATCTCTTTACCTCTTCATATCTCCTCTCCAAGATTTCCCAATGGATGTTTGATGTAAAAATTTGAGAATGTTGGATTGCTTCATTGATGTTGATAATGGCTTCCAAGGGATGAGGGTGCTTGATAATGAATTTGGATGAGTTCAAGAAGGCTTTGTGGATGCAAGTCAATGGCATAAAATTTGATAATTTTCCAAGTTAGTTTGAAGGAGGGGGTAGGATTGATTATATAAGAATGGAGGGAGAAATCAATGGCTCAAATTCATATTTGAGCCATTGAGATCAATGGCTAGGGATTTTCCATGGAATTTTTAATTCCATGGAGATCTCTAGAATATAAATTTTTTGAGAAGGGGGAACTAAAATTGAGGAGATATATATAAATCTCTAATTCTATAAATCTCCTATTAGGGTTTAGGGGTTTAAGAGAGGCTAGAATAGGGTGGTAGTTGGGTAGGTAGATTATTTTGTATTTTTAAATTGGCTAGTGGCTTATGGAGTAGGTTAGTGGGTATTTTTAATGAAGGGATTAATTATTTTTAGGATGGGGTAATGTTTGTAGGATATAGGAATGGGACATCAAACATTAGGATATTAGTTAAATTAGTTAGGAAATATAGTTATAGGCTAAATTAGCATAAATTAACATAAGTAGTAGAATTAATAGGGTGAATGGATTTTAGTGCATACACATAGAAAAGAAAGGCATGGTGGAAGAACTATAGGAGTCAATAAAGTGTTGTGTCAAGAGATAAATAAGGGAGAAATATATGGGAAATATTTAAACTTAAGTGTGGAAGAGGGGGAATTGTGTGAGAAATAAGCATTGGCATTGTGGATCAAATCAAACTTAGTTGATGGAATGGATTAATGAAGTAATAACCAGGACAATATAAATGAATTACCGTGTTTGAAAAAATATAGGTGAAATTATTTTATTAAAATTTGTATTATAATAAAATCAATAAGTAAAACTATATTTTTTTAATGATATGTATATATTTAAATGATCACATTATTAATATTTAAGTGAAATATATATTTTTACAATGCTTATATAAGTGTGCATGTCTGGTTTATTTATATTTTTCAAAATAATGAATGTGTTTCATGTGTGAGACATTGGATTCACTCCATCAATCAATGACACTTTAAAAATATTAAAATAAGTTATGGGAAGATACTTATCAAATTACATGGTTGTAATTAGTGGAGGAAATATAAGAATATTCATAAGGGTAATCTTCCTAATTCTCATCCTCTTAAAATATAGTGAGAGTTAGAAGAAAATATAGGAGTTCACATCGATGACATATTGATAGATTAAACTTTATTACACATCATGTTGAAGAAAAATGTAACAAGTTGATTATGAATTTGAGAGCAAGGCAAACAAGATTCTTAAATTATATTTCAAAACTTCTTTATTTAAGTTGGGACCATCTATGTCATTTTTATTATATGCTATATTAACATTATTGAATTTAAAATGGAAGTGTGTATGGACATAGATAAGTGTTATTGCATTATTGACGTAATACTATATAAATTGATTGAATGTTTTGTCTACTATAATAAATTATGGATTTTTCATTTTATGAGGTCCTAACATCTTGATATGATGGTATTATATAGTATAACAAGTTACTTTTTCACACCCCTTTAACTAAATGGGTTTGTTTTACCCTTTCTGTATTTTCCCATTTCTATCCATTGAAATTTTACACATGCACTAATATTACCATATTTGAATTTAAAGTCACATAAAAATATACATGGACTATACTTCATTTAATCCTTTATTACACATCTAGCATTGATAATATTGTTCATACCTAAGATGCATATTTATTTTTCTAAGGTTCCTACTAAATTTAATGTTAGACTACATGGGGTGAGATTGTTAGAGTGATCTTGGTAGACACTATCCACACAAACATGAATGTAGGGTCTTAGTCTATTATCCTTGATAATTTAGTCATAGATTCAACTATTTTAGGCACATGATTCATGACATGTAAATTGAGAATAGGGAAGCAAATAATAGACCAAATGAACAAACCTATATTTTTAGATTTCAATTGTAGTTGTATTGTCAAGATTAAGAATTTGACTCTAAAAATATTCCATGAGAGAATTATATGGTCCTAAAAACTAAGTGAACAAACCTATAAACTTATATTTTATTTTTATCCACCTTGTTAGGAGAAAATTTTCTTCGATAGACACTTTATAGGAGTGAATTATACATCCCAAAAACATTCTCTTATTAGATATAAATTTATGGGTGATAGTCATCACAAATATAGTTAGGCATTTCTAAGATTAGATTTCTACAACAAATATTCTAAAACATTATACATAAGACATACCATTTATATCCTTGTATATTTATTGCATTGTTATGTTATTAATTAAGCATATATAATGTTATTGTATATGTTATATAAAATTATATTTATTTGGATTACATAAAGAACCTAATATTATAGATTTTGTGTGTATAGTGTACATTTTCAATTTAATGAGGACATTTTATATATATAGGGAAATAAATCATCTTCATCATGATCTCATCATGGTCAAGAGGTTCAATTCTAGTGTGCTACCATTATATCCCTACTTTACTTCAATAAACTTTGTTCAAAGTGAAAAAAACCCTAAACCACCAAATAAATTTAGATAGATATATTTGGAGTGTATTTATTGTGAATTTGAGGTCAAAGACTTTCAATTTGACATATAGAATACTAGTAGTGGCCTCAAAGGTGCAAGTTTTTCTTAAAAGGATGTAAGTTTTTATCTTGTTAAAGAGATGTTTTGTAAAAATAAAAGTGTAAATTGAGATTCATACCTCACTTGAAATACATGACTATTGACCATGTCTCACATTTTGTGCATGAGGAATTAAGCAACAATAATATATTATTTTTTGTGGAGGTGATGGTATAAAATGATGTAGTTTGTTCCTTATTATGATGTTCCAATGAGTTGTATTAGTAGGAGATGTTATTTTCCACGGTGAGCTTGAGCAATGAAAAAGTGGTTGGGAAGGACAAGGCCATAAATAACAAGAATGATATGAAATTTTTCAAGATGAGCCAAGGGGTGATGGTAAGGCTGAATGACAGTGCGACCTAAAAAAATCTTCATATATGTAAAAAAAATGTATACCAAACAAGGAGTATACATGGAAGCATTTGTTCCAAATAAATAAAGAATTCATAAATTATATATATATATATATATATAGTATGTTCTCATCTACTTTAGTAATATATAATATATATTACTATATCATATATATATATATATATATATATATATATATATATATATATACACTAAAGTAGATGAGAACATACTATATATATATATATATATATATATATATATATATATATATACATATATATATATATATATATATATATATATATATTACTAAAGTAGATGAGAACATGGAGAAGATAGATAGAAGACTAGTTAAATGGATAAAACCACCATGTTTATGGTTTAAACTAAATTTTGATGGATCTATGAAAAGGAAACCAAGGAGAAGAGTTTATTAGAGAAAACAATGGTGTCTTGGTAGCAACCTATGTGATACGGCATTCCAAGAAAATAATGTAGTGCAATCTAGGGTAGGGATGTGGGTATACAATTAGCCAAGGATTTAAACATAAAATATTTTGTTATATAAGTTGATTCTTTAAATAGTATTAATTACCTAAAAGAAAAAAACTATTCTAATTTGGACCATTAAGAACATAACTTTAGGGATGTTCAAAACCTCATGCTAAACTTTGATGATTTAAAGACTACTCACATCCATAGAGAAGGTAAGATATGTGAAAATTCACTGGCCAATAAGGGAGTCTCAAGTTTTAAATTTTCAATAAATGGACTAATGTTATTAATTTTCCACATCCTTTAATTAATATCTTGAATGTGGCGGTTAATAATTTATTTAGTTAATGTTGTTTTGGAATTACCAATTCCCATTAGGACCTCAAGTTCCCATAATTAGCATGGTATGATCATTTATGAGACAATTAGTATTTACCCAAGGAGAAAAGATATACCTCATATTTACATTGTGATATACATCATGAGATAAGAGAGAAAAAGTAGGTTTCTCAAAGTAATAATCAGCCATATGATATCATAATTAGGTTTAGCTATAACACTAATAAAAAATAGGCCAGGTTTGTGTCATACCTAGAATAGTGGTGTAATTAAATCCAAGAGGATAATATTGATCGATAGAGAAGAAATGGGTAGTGAATATGTACAAGTGGAACCCATATCATGTGTGGGGATAATAAATAAAAACAACATTTGTAAAATACTAAAATAGGGAGGTCTGACCAAATATATTAAAAGGATATAGGGTTATGACCCACATTTTTATTTAGAATTAACATAATATTATAGGGATATAGTTGTTAATATATGAGGAGTCATGCTATAAATCTCATAGGATAGCATAGAAAAATTATCCAAAATGGATATGAAAGGTTTGAAAGACTTCAAAGATAGAAGACAAAAAAATTAATAAAATCACGGTTTTTCCAAAGGGAGAGAATTCATGAAGTATAATATGGGATTCTATGTATCTCTCTACCTACTCCATGGGGGGAGGTGTGTATACATAGAATCAAGTACATTACCCTAGAAGGAATGTATCAAAATCTCTACTTGCACCATTTCTTCTTACTTAATCATTTTAGGAATAATAAGGAAATTAACATTCCATTATACCTTTTTGTCAATTGAAAATTAGGTGATGGAGTAACAGGAGGAAGAAAAATGATTTTTCCATACATCAGACCCTCATTATCCTCTTTGTCCAATCAGGTTAGCCTACCCTAGCTTCTCCTATTAATAATCCTGAGACCTCTAATTTGAATCTTTTAGAGGGTGAGAAAGGACTCCCTCATAGTATAGAAGAGTAAAATATGAATATGAATGTGGAGAGGAATAAAATTTGGCTCAAATATCCAAGAGATCTAATAATAAATACATTAAGGTCTCAAATAGTAGACTAGGATGGATTTACAGTCCGTAACCCTGAAAGTGTTAATAAAGACCTAATGTTTCCTTTTAGGTTGGTGCTTGATAAAGCATTGAGTAGTAAGGATGATCTATAATCACCATGAATTAATTGTGATTCAACTTACAATATTTCTACCCCAACCAATATGAATACTCCAACTCTCAATGACTCCACTAGTTTTAGGGTCTGAACACTAGAACAAATAATTAACGCCCAACTGAGTATCCTAAATGATCTCTTTAATAAGTTTTAAAAGGTGAATAATGATGTGATGGATATGTAGACCTAGTTGGATAAGCATGGTAAGGAAAAAAAGAGATAGAAATAAGAACAAAACGGTGTAGACCATAATACATATCAGTTGAAGGAGGAGATGGTTAAAATGGAAATCAATATGAAAAATATTGAAGAGATAAAATTAATGAAATGAAAAAAAAAAAAAAAAAGAGATCTATAAGATGAATAAGATCATTGTCATCAACATTACTGACTCTCAATGGGAGGCAATGAAGAGGAAGGATATGGAAAACCAAGAGGGTCCTATTATGATGACTATGGGAGAAAAGAAGAAGAAATAGGCTTAAGAAGTGGAAATAGTTGAAGATTGCTTAGCCATTAAGCTCTAAGCCTTGCAATAAGAAAATGAAGTAACTAAGATTCTAATATTATATAATTATATACCAATATTATTACAGTGTATTACTATATTATATTATATAAATATATTATACTAAAATTTTAAAATTCTTATAATATATTCTAATTTTATTTAATACAATATTATAGTATAATATGGTATATTATAATATAATTTAATACAATACAATATAATATAATATAATATAATTCAATATAATATATTATAAAGTGTAATTTAAATTGGAAGGGATGTAAATTTTTGTTTTGATAAAGTGGGGATTTGTAAAGTGAAAGAGTGTAAATCAATAGTTGCATTACACTTGAAACCCATGACCTTTGACCTTTGACCTTTGACCTTGTCTAACATTTTGTTAGGTTTTGTGTATTCATATGGTGTGGCAATACACCCTGCAAGGAGGAAATGTTTTTTTTTATGTTGAACTTGAACAACGACGAAGTTGTTGGGAAAGGCAACACCATACAAAAAATTCAAGTGATGAATGATTTTAGGGTGAGCACGGAAATAATAGATTTTTTCAATGATGAACTTTAAAAATCTTGGGAAAATACATGTAAAATTTTTAATTACAAGTCACACCTACCAATGTAATCTTTATCTTCCACTAAACTACTTCAATTACATAATTAGGGATGAAACATGTATAATTTCAATGAATATAGGGGTCAGATATCTAATGGTTCCTTTAAAAGCATAGATAATGCACCATGTGTCAATGTAGACAAGTCTAAAACTAAATAGAAAATAATTTTAACCATGTTAACTATATAAAACCTAATTATATGACTCTAAAACCAATTAGACAAAAAATATAAAAGGCTTTTGCAATGAAAGATGACTCTTATATAATGTAATTGATTGATGTAGGATGTCATATGTAAATGAATATGGATACAAATATTTCAATTTTTTTCCATTCTCATTCTTAGTAACACTAATATAAATGATTTTATTCATAATAATAGTGATTATTTCTCTTTATTTTGTGAATGGAAGAAAGGTAAAATTGCATCTAGGACCACATGGGTTGCCAGTTTTTGGTAGTTTGTTGGACTAGGGTTCAAATCCCCACCATTTTATACATTATTTATTCAAGAACTATGGTAGTCTAATCAACATTTGAAGCACACTCAAAAGCCATGAATGTTAACTTCATCTCACATTTTATTCATAAAGTGCTAATAAAAAATAATTTGATATTTTTTGTGGAGGTGATAGTGGAAAATGATCTTATGTGTTCCTTCATATGGTGTGGTAATGTGTTATGTAGGGATAAGATGTTTTATTTCATGGTTAACTTGAGCAATGGCAAAGTGGTGGGGAAAGTCAAGGCCATACAAAACATGAAAGTGGTGAAATATTTAAAGGTGAGTTGGGTAGTGACGGTGAATGGAAATGACAAGGTATTTCAATTATAGACTCAAATAAACTCAAGAAACTACATGTATAAAGTTTAATGACATGTCACATTTTTCAATGCAATCTATAGCTTTCACCAAACTATTCCAATTACCCAATGCATGATTGAAACAAGGGTCATCTTCATGAAAACATGGGTTGGATATCTAACGAATCCTTTTTAAAAATAGAGAATACACTATATGTCAATTTAAAAAATTCCAAAACTAAATAGACAAAAATTCTAACTATGTTAACTATGTAAAACCGAATTAGACAACTCTAAAACCAATTATACAAAAAAAATGGAAAAGGTTTATTCAAATAAAGACACCTCTTTTCATAAAACAAATAAGTTTTATAACACAAAGTCCTTTTAGAAACAATGAATCATACCTTACCCTATTATTGGGTTACCGCATTTCAATGATTATTTGGAATCTAATAGTTATAATGTAACATGAAATCATAAAATAATTTTAAATAATGAAAACATGTTCATTTTTTGTGTAGTGATGCATTCATTTGGGCTCATTCTACACGTAAGAATTTCACGTTTCATGTGATAATTATAAATAATAATAAATTGAGTAAAATTTAACTTGTATGTGATGATAACCCATTCAAATAAATACCAAATTTATTTTTAATTTATTTCTTTTCTAAATTTTTAATAAGATGTGTAGTTGATTGCCTTCAATATTACTGGTAATCATTATAAAAAATGAGTTGTTTTCTTAATTTATTTTATTTAATAAATAGAATAGTGTGATACATGGTGTGGGGAAGGGACTACGTGGTCATTTAAAGATAGATATCAGATTACCAAGACACTTGTCTTTCTCAAACGTACTTGTCTATGATCAATTTCAAATTATTGTCACTCCCTCTATTGCACACCTTAGGCCTTTGATCACAATAATTTTCATTCTTTAGAATTGCAATGAGAATGGGGTCATTACATTAACAGTTCAAGATTATCGATGGTCACCTGCACATCCACTACTTCCTACTATTCTTCAATCTTAAAATTGAAAACAAAAGGGTTGTTACACAAGAAAAGTTGTTGGGTTTCAAAAATATATAGAGAGGTATAAAGTATATATAGATTTTTATTTTGTTAGAATATCATGAATTTAAAGTAATACATCTTACACCTCTCTCTGAAATAATATTTTAACATATAAATAGAAATATCCTAGTTTTATCATTATATGTTATTTCTCCATAAGTAATGGTGAAAGTTGTAGAATAGGATTGCAGGGAAATATCATGCATCTAAGACATGAAACAAATGACAAAACATAAATAAATAGTGTGCTAGGACCACTCCCTCAATGGGTGTGGATAAATGGATTCAAAACACTTAGATAATAAAACATGGACAATGCCTCCCCCAAGTGTTTCTCCTCTAAGATTGGTCTATTAGACGTGTTTGTGCCTAGATTTAGTGCTCTAAGTCTTTGTCAATTTGGTATCACAATCATATCCATACATCTCTCCTTACAACAATATATTTGGCTCTTGATTTGAGCAATGTTTAAAGGATGATTGCATCTCTCTAGAGATATTTTTGCATATTTTTTCTACACGAATAAGAGCTTAAAGATTATGGTTATGGTTATTGTATTTATAACTATTCCAAAATGAGCTAATTGATGTCTGGCCCTCCATCTCAAAATCAAGATGGAGGGTCAAAAATCCATTCAATTTTTGAGGGACAAGCAATATATATGGTCATAAATATTTGGAAGAATGGATCATTAATAAGGCATGGGTAACCTTAATCTTGATATTTATCTCCATTAATGCTTTGTGGATGACACCCCTATGATGATGTCATGAGTGACATCATGGCTCAAATATTTTGAATTATGAATTTTCAATAATATATATTTAATAAATTTATATGGATTTCTCACTTAAGATCTTAATCTAATTTATTTTGCTTAAATGATTTTATTTAGGCTTTTTGTAATTCTTGGAAATTGGTTGCTTTTTTAATCAACCTAGTTGAAAATGTCAATTTACTTAGTCATAATTTTATTGAAGTTGAATTATAGGAAGGTGCTAATTACGTATAGATTAATACCCCAATTAGGTTAGTATGGACATGAATTGGCACATGCATGTGATGTGTGTGGCTGAATTAGAGGATTGCAGTGGTCTAAAATGTCATTTTGTTGGGTAAAAATTTGACTTGAAATGAATTATGAGAAGATAAAACTTCCATAAAATTCATTAACCCAATTATAGATACATGGATGTGAATTGGTGCATGTATGTGACATGCACCACTAAATTATAGTGTTTTGGTAAGTTTAGTCAAGTTTGTATGTTATTGTGAAAAGTGGTTCAGACTTACAATCTCAGCATGACAGTGATAGGAATCAGATGTCTACATTTTTCCCATGTTTGAAAATATATGTTAATACATTTGGTTTAAGAAACATATTTTAAAATAATAAAAAGGTCACTTAAAATTATCATAATTATAAGAAAATTTTCTCCTACCTTCTACTGAATTCGACATGAGTTGTACAAAAATGGGGTTACGAAAATATCCCAAATAATTTTTGGGTGGCCCATGATGCCCCCTCAAGGGGAGAATGATATTTTTAAAATTTTGATAGGTTTTCCCTTTATTAGAATAAATAAACACATAATTCAACAAAAGAGTCTGAAAAATGGAATAATTAGAAGAAAATGGCTTAGAAATGAATAAATGAGGCTAAAAAGAGGCTTATGTGGAGAACCAAGGTAACAATAAGTACATGGGGGGACATTGGATTAGAATATGGAAATGGATGTGTATTTATTTGCCTTGATTTTATTATCTTCCATGTTTATTATTTGGATTTTTTCTTATTATAATATGACAATATATGCTAATGTTAGGAGATGTGCATCCTTAATTAGCATATAGATTGCTGATTTATCCCTATTTTAGATTGATGTATGACTAGATACTAGAGATTAATTTAGGATATGCACATCTTAAACCAATATAAAAGTATCCATAAATATTGGGTAAATGAATAAATAGCTTGACTCGATATGTAAACTAGGAGATGCACATCCTAAGGTAGCAAAGATAGTCATACCTATTTCTAATGTTTGGCTCATGATTGGGGGATGATATCCTAGTTAGGTAGTGGATATGCAAGATGGTGATTTTAGAGATGTATGTTTGGCACCACATTGTTTTTTAAGACTAGAGCACTTGGTGTTTAATATGGAAAATCAAATTATGCATCATAAGTATGAGCAACTTATAATAACATTGGAATTCAAATTATGAATGGACCAGTTCAAATGTGAACATTTAAAATTAAAAAATAATGATATAAATACTAAAAACTAAGTTAATATTTATGTTTGAGATAAAACAAAAGGAAAGAACCAAAATTATGCACAAAAAGTAACCAACTCAAGAACAAGATATGAATTATCAAGACTTAAGTGGAAAAAAGAATATACAAGACATAAAACAATCTAATACACAAGAAAAAAACTCAAGCCAATGTTAAGGTAAGACTCAAGTGGTTTTCAAAATGTATGTAAACACGACACTCAAAATAAACAAGTGAACAAACAAATAAATAAAACACATGGAACACAATGCAATGAAGATAAAGAGACTCAATGTAAGTAATCAACAATTCTACATTGTAATGAATAAGGTGTTATGCTTGGAGTATTAATATGTTTAAAAAATAGGCGAAAGGGAAGAATAAGAATGGGGTGGCAAAGCTACCCTCAAGTGCTCTTGGCAAATGGGTGATACCCACATAGTCCAAGGGGACCTCATGTCAATGTAGTTCTCTCAATAATCAAGATAGAAGAAATGTGATGATAAGTAGAGAAGAAATTATTAATAGAGGACAAATAGGAATGGGATCACAAAATAGTGAGAATGTATGTCTATAAGTACTCATAATCTGGTGAGATCGTAGAGGTATATGGTATAGTAACATGAAAACAAGAGTGGTCAAGCTGACCCAAGATGCCCCATGTATCCAAGAGCTACCTACATAGTCCATGAGGACCTCAAGCTGATGTAGTTTTCCCATAAAGGTGAATGTAATGAAATAATATAAATGATGAACATAATAAATCAGAAACCCACCTAGAAAATGAAATGGATTTATAACTCTCATGGAGATTTTAAGCCCACATTATCTAAGTAAGAATGATTTTGTAATTTTGTCTAGAGTTTTCTAATGTTTTTTAGTTTTTTGGAAGAAGGAAAACAAATAATATGTTTTAATGTATGACAAATTGTCTAGAAAAGGACCCTAGTCCTTAGGTAGGGTCTCAAATAATAGCTAAACTGGTTGTAATGGTGCTTTTCTATGAACTAATAGTAGAATATGAGTTCTAGGGAAATACCATGCAACATAAAATAGGAATGGAATGAAACATAATGGGGGAAATAATAATAGTAGTAACAATTAGAATAAATATCAAGGAACTATCAAATAGTTGAAACCATATGTTGACATGCCCTAAGTTACTGGCCCAAAAAAAGAAGTTATTAATGTCAATGTTGATGTCGATCACTCTGAACTACATCTTAACTATTCATTGAACATGTTTACATATTTTTTGGTTTGTAATCAAGATCATGATTGGTAATAGAATTAGAATGACCTAGAAGAATAGGTAATAGAAAATAGGAATGGTCTAAGGAAAATAAAATGTTCATTCTAATAGAATTAAAATGATCTAGGTAGAAATATAATGGGGTCTCAGTAACAATAGAATGGGGTTCCCCCAAATTAAGGGCTCTTATAAACAACATAACATAACAAAATTCAAGCATGGAAATGATTTAAGTGCAATATATTAATGCGTTCCTCAAGATCTTATCCATCTTGAGTAGTCAACCTGTATGCCCCAAAACCATAATTTGTAGTGATCACAAATGGACCTAACCAATTGGCTTCAAATTTTCCTTTGTTTTTACACTCAGTATTAGTGATTTTCTAATTTTATTTTAGGAAAAAATCACCAACTTCAAATTCTATTGGGAGAATGAATTTTTTATAGCTACAACATAGCATGTTTTGATAAGCTTTTAAATGGTCTAAGGTGGACCAATGTTTTTCATCCAAAAGATCCAACTCTTATAATATAGAAACTATGTATTCCTCATCATCAATAATGTCCTATAGTAAAAACACACAATGAATTCAACTCGATCTCAATGGGAATAATGTCCTCTAAACCAAAGACTAATGAGTATGGTGTAGCTCCTATAGGGGTTCGATGAATAGTTTGATATGACTAGAGGGCATGGAATAATATAAAGTTCCAAACAAGGTCAGTGTCATTGAAAATCTTCTTAAGGATTATAACAATGGTCTTGTTATATTCCTCGGTTTGAATATTGCCTTGCATTTTATATGGTTTGGAATGCTTATATTTGATCTTGAACTAGGTATAGAGTGATTTAACATCATTTTTCTTGAAACAACCACTATTACTAGAGATTATTTTGGAGGGGATACCATATCAACATATAATATGAAAATAAATGAACTTGGTTATCTACTTCTTGGTTATATAAATGAGGCGTATTTCCTCTATCCACTTAGTGAAATACTCTATAGTAGTAAGGATGTACTTTTGGCCATTAGAGGAAGTAGGGTTTATTTTCCCAACAATATTAAGTCCCCAATTTGAAAATGGTCATGGCATAGTAATCATCTAAAGTGGTAGTAATTACTATGCTTCTAATAAGCCATGTACTTCTTTACATAGTTATAGGCATCATCTTCCATTTCAAGCCAAAAATATCCAGTGTAGAGGAGTTTCTTAGCCAAGACCATGTCATTGGTATCGGTCCCATAAATTCCTTCATGGACCTATTTAAATTCCAATATAAATTATCTTGAAGATAAACAAAGAAGTAGGATTCCATCATAACCTCTACAATAGAGCATGTTTCCAAGTATGGTATAATTAGATGCTCAATGAAGGAATAGTTTTGTTTGGTTCTTTGAAAGGTTTAGTGAAAGGTTTTCACATTAGAGATAAGTATACAAGTCTTGGTACCAAATGGGATTGGGACCAAAAATATTACATACTCTCTCTGAATATGGTAGTACATGACCTAGATACAAAATATTGTTGATGAGGAACTAATATTCTCTATCATCACTGGCAACTTGTATCATGGACCCAATGGTAGCCACAACATCTACCACTCAGTTATTGGTTCATGGTATTTATTAAAAGTGAAGAAACTAAAAGTGTTGTTTGAGATTATCCACAATATGCTTATAAGGTACAAGTTTCTTATCTCTTATTTGGTAATGGTATGTGTCCTGATTAATGATTAGTAAATAATATCCATATATCATCAATTGCTTGATATCCCACCATATTCAAAGATGATGTCCAAAAACCAAAGCTTCATATTCAAACATGTTGTTGGTATAATGGAAACTAATGTGAAACATGTTGGGAATAAGATCCCCATATAGTGTGACTAGTAGAATACTAGATCTAGATACATGGGAGGTGAATGAAACATCAAAGTATATTATCCACTATTTGGACTCAATAGTTACCTCATCCAAGGTCATGATTGATTCATCTAGAAAATCAAATGAAAGAGGTTTGGTGTTGATCAAAGGAGCTTTAATGAGTTGATCTATCAGGGCTTTCCCTCTAATGGCTTTATAATTCTAGTATTACACATTGAATTCACTCAAAAACATAACCCATTTGGTCATGCAAACTATGAGAGTGGTCTTTAACAACAAGTACTTAAGTGGATCAATCTTGGCTATCACAATGGTTTTATTATTTGACATGTAGTGTCGTAGCTTTTGGTAAGTGCACCATTACAAGATAAAACTTTTCCATAGGTTTATAGTTATGCTCATGAGTTACTAATGTCTAGTTGAGATACAATACTACATGCTCTTTGCCATGTTCATCATGTTGAGCCAAAAGTTCCCCTAGTGCATGTTTTGTTGCTAATATGTATAAGAATAATGGTTTATTGGTTGTAGGTGGAGTTAGTACTGGTGGATTATCAAAGTAGGTATTTAATTAAGTAGTTTCTTGTTCAAAACATGTATACCATTGAAATGTGACATCTTTCTTCAAAATGTGTGTAAATAGATGACAATTATTAGCTAATTGTGATATGAAATGACATATAAACTAAATGTTTCCCCGTAAACTATGGATTTATTTCAAATTGGATGGTGGGGGCATTTTAACAATAACCTTGACCTTAGTCGGATATACCTCAATACCTCTTTATGACACAATGAAACCTATTAATTTACTTGAATTAATATCAAAGACACTTTTTAAGATTGAGATGCACCTTATATTTATGAATCCTCTCAAACATTATCCATATAATGTCAGGGTGGCCTAATCATGTTATTAATTTAGCTAAGATATCATCAACATAGTCTTCAATGATGTCATGCATCATGCCATACAAGATGATAGTCATGGCACACTGATAGGTTTCACTTGCATTTTTCAAGCCAAAGGGCATGATTTGATAGTAAAACATTCCCCATAGAGTACTGAATGTGGTATTGTTCTAGTCTTATGGTGCAATATTAATTTGGTTATACCTTGAAACTTCATCCATGAGGGAAAACATTTTATATCCTACTATTAAATTGACTATCATGTCAATGTTAGGAGTGGGAAATCATCTTTAGGGAATTCTTTGTTAATGTATCTAAAATTGGTAAATAGATGGATGCCCTATGTCATTTTACTGATTAGGATGTTATATATCCACTCATAATAGTGGAGTGGTCAAACAAACCCTACATCCTATAGATTTTATAACTCCTTTTTTACTAGGATGGCTATGCATAGATACATTTTATATAATTTTTGTTTGACTGGTTTGGCATCTAGATGGACAATCAAGTGATGTAACACCAATGAATGATCAAACCAAGCATGTCTGAGTAAGACCATGCAAATATATTAATTAAATATTTTAGAATGGTAATAATGAATTCACTCTCCTCATTAGTGAGGGATACACCTAAATAAACCATCTTAGGATCATCATATATGCCAATATTAACCTTTATAGTATCTTTTACTAGTAATGTTGATCCATTATTAATAACAATAGGTAAGGAACATAATGGATCCTCTTTAGCTACCTGTTGATCACAATCTTCACCCATACAGGATGAATCTGAATCATCAATGTTAGATAATGGCTAGTTGGTAAATACTTTAGGAAAATACCAATCAAGGTATTCAAAAACCTACTATTCTTTAGAACTAAATATAGAACCAATGGTAATGCTTAAACAAAGTAGACACTATGCTTCCTAAGGAGAGAGGTGAACTTCACCATCTAAGAGTGCCTGAAATAGGTTTTCACTAAATAACTTATTTTTAACTATACTCTTTCCTTGACCTAAGGGCACCCCAAAGAGGTTTTCACCCAAGGACCTCAATGTTTTACTTTTATCATGACTAAGGTAGTTTACCTACTCTCTAAAATAAGCAATAGGGTCCAAATAGAAATTGAAGACTTGTTTGTGATCACCAATTAGTAATTCATCTTGAAGGCCCATGAAATCAATAATAGATTCCTCATTCTAAAATCATATAACACTACGATATAATCTTTTTGGAGGTTGGTATGTTGAAGGGTAAGTGGATAATGGGTTGTGATGGCCATGATGACATTAGAATCAAATAAATCAGTATCTACAAGCTCATCATAGGTGTTATAATGGGATGATACATCACTATCAAGAGTTGTATTATCATTTGATGAAGAAGAATCACTCTCAAAATGAATGGGATCACCCCCAAGTGGTGTAAATCCAAGACCTTAATTCCCTGTAGGTTTAGTAGTTGAAATAGTTTCAATAATTCCATGTGTTAGATCCCCATATTCTTCTTGTATAGTCTAGGATATCCATGATTCTATTTGGTATAGGATACTTGGAAATATTAAATTAATTAGCAAAACCATCACCATACAACCAACCTCCTTTAGCGTTGTGACATGATTTTGATTGGGTGATATATCAGGTATAAAGATGAGTGGCTCTTATAAAGTGGATTTATATTTCTTTTTCCAAATCATGTTGGGATACTAGGATTTTTAGAAGGTTTAGGATGGACATTGAACTTAGGATACTTAGGCAATTTTATGATGTAGAATGCATCTTGAATGATATATGTTTTAATAACATTGTCCTGAATAATGAAATGGGTGGACATGGTAACATTAAGAAAATTAGTAAAAGTGGAAGTGAGGTTACTAGGGTCGATATAATTAGACTTGGAAGGTTCCAAAATAACCCCTTAAATTTCTTGCCTACCAATTCAGTGCTAGGATAATAGGTGTAGTTTCCATACTCATCTTCTAGATGTTTACAATTCTGTTATGGCTATAAGTCATTGTAAACAGTGACCTCTAAACTAGAATGGGGGATTTTAATGCATTGATGTAGGGTGAAAGGAACTATTCATACCTTATGGATCCAAGGATGATCAACAAGAAAATTATAAGGTAGTTATATATTAATGACATGCCACATGGTATCATGGGTAATGGGCCCAAAAATTATTGGTAAACAAATGGTTTTTACATTTTCATAAACCTTGATGACGATGGTATTTGGTTGCATATCTACTACCTACACCTTAATTTTTGGACTAGTTTCAACAATGTTATGTTTAATCCATATCCATTCTCTATAAGAACCTATTTAATTTTATGATGG
Organism: Torreya grandis; assembly: GCA_037957365.1. Classification (NCBI taxonomy): domain Eukaryota; kingdom Viridiplantae; phylum Streptophyta; class Pinopsida; order Cupressales; family Taxaceae; genus Torreya; species Torreya grandis. The sequence continues at coordinate 708,245 of JARHVA010000134.1, read as the reverse complement.
GAAATAATAGATTCAATGTATAGGGGATTATTATGTAGAGGACCAAGGGACAACATATCTCAGTAGTCAAAGGTAATTTGTTATCCTAAAGACAAATGTCCCACAAGGGCTTGGAATTAGTCAAGATTAGTGTCATTAGGCATAATGGATTATTGAAGGAAATCATTTAGTGTGATCCTATGAACTCTAGTTTTTTGAAAGAGATCCAAAATAGGGATATGCATAGATTTTTTACTTAGTTTCTCATTGATACTATATGTCTTATTGAAAATGGGATGAGTAGGTTTGGTCTTAGTCGACACAATGTTTAGTTTAGGATTAGTCTTAATCGATGCAATTTTTAGCTCAAAATTGGTCTTAATTGGTATAATGTTTGGCTCATAATCAGTGTTAGAAGAAAGCAAATATCCACAGAGGATAACTTTTAGCCATCTAATTATAATTTCATAATTTTGAGTTGGGAGGGAGATATTATAATTAGAGGAATGAGGAGATCCATGAATGGTAACCCATGGAAAATGAGGTGTAGAATTACTTGAAGTAAAAGATGGTGATCCTAAAATAGAGGGACTAATGTTTTGAGAAACATTAGATAGTACTTGGGACTTGATCTTAATGGTAGACATGTGATTAATAGTAATATGCCCTATGGTGTTATTATAATCATATGACACATAATTGTAATTGATTTGATTGGCTCAGGTGTCATGATCTTGATTATGGTTATCATTCAAATTTTGATTTTGATTTCAACCTTGATTTTTCTATTGATTTCATTCTTTGCCTTGGTTTTGATTCCTCCTGTGTTGTTGGTCATTATTCTTAGGAAAGGGATCTTTATAGATACCCATGTTATGATTGGTGTTAGTAGGAGATCTATGGTCTAACTTAAACTCTCCATTCTCTAGGAATTTTTCAATGATGTGCCTTAATAAAACACACCTATAAACTGCATGGCTAACAACATGATGGAAATCATAAAATTCATCTTCATTCTACCAATTAGGTTTAGGTTTATCCTCAAGAAAGTGTTTTGGCATATGTAAAATAATCATATTGGTAATAACTAATTTCTTGAACACTGACTCAATAGGCTCTCCTAAGTCATTGAATAACATGTGTGTAAGAAATCCTTCGCATGGTAGAGCCATTTTTAGTGTGAGAGGTGGATTTGATGATGTAATTTGAATAAGTGGTATTTGTAATGTTTTTACATGTTGTGATTCAATAACCCCATTATCTACCATATTCTTGTTCTTATTAAAGGTCTTAGGTTTCTCCACAATAATGGTCTAAATAGGTGGTTAAGATTGATGTGATGTTTGAGCTTGGGAATAGATTTTAACCAAGCCTTTAATAATAAATGACTTCTTAGTCTATATGCCCTTGTCAATGATTTATTTAAATATTTTGACATAAGTGAGTCCCAGATTATGAGCGACCTCAGGGTGTAGGTTTTTTGCAAATATATTAGCTAGTTGTTTATCTGGCATATTATATTAGAAGTAACTAGATAGTGCTCTCCACCATTACAGATAGGTTACAAAGCTTTCTCCATCCCTTTGTTTAGATTACTTTAGTCAATCACTATCAGCTCATGATCAATTTTGTAATAAAAGTGGTTAATGAATTTTTATGATAGATCATTGAAATTCGTTACCAATCCTTTAGGTAATTTGAGAATCCACTCTAAGGATTTTTTACCCAAGCTATGCAAAAATAAGCACAATAAATACACACTAATGTAGGCTACCTCCTTGCATGCAAAAAATAAGGCTTGTATATTCTCTCTAGGATCACCCTTCCCTTTATATTTATCAAATTTGGGTACCTCAAAATGAAGTAGGAATGGTACTTTAAGGATGCTCACATCAAATGGATAAGGGCATATCCCATAGAACTTGTACTTTTTGGTTTAGTTACCTGTTTGAAGACTTGAGACTATTGCATCCATTGTGTTCCACTCTTGGATATTTGGAGAAATTTATGGTTGAATGAAATAGTCTTGTTGATTGTTCATAGACTAATAGGTTTGGTTAGGGTTGGCATGATTCAGTTCTTTTTATTGGTTCTGAGGCACATAAGAATAGGTATGATATTGTCATAAAATAGAAGAAGTTGGTATTGCATTTTAAAAATTATCCACTACTTGTTATGGTGGTGGATTATTAGTGGATTGTTATTTGGAGTGATTTGACACTTGTTGACAAGTATCAGGTACATGTCATGCATTAGAAATGGTTTTTTGATGATTAAATAATGTGTGTTTCATATCAAGTGGAAGTTGGTGTGAAGCATTTGTTAGCACAACTTATTCAAAAGGAGATAAATGATCTACCTCATGGGAAGTATTAGCTTGGTTTGGTTTTATTTATTCACGTAACTTATTTTCCTTTATAGTCATGTTATTTTTAAATGAGTTCATAGCCAAAGAATTCATTAAGTCAAAAACAAGTTGATATGCATAGAATTGACTAATTTCTTGTATCATAGATGTAATAATTTGACCTATTTGGGAGGAATCCATTAATAGACCCTTCCATTTCATATAATCAATGGTTGGTTTGGCCACTTGAGTACAAATTTGTTCTTGTTCAATAATTGGTTCATACTATTGTTCTTTTATTTAAACAAGGGTATGTAATTATTCTTTTGGAAAATATGGAGGAAGTCCAACTCTTGATTCTATCAATCTTAAGAGAGCCTCACAAGTGGTTTATATTCAATGTATTGACCTTGGTTTGATCCCACAATGGGATGTATTTATTCATACATTAATGAGTGTTATTTTCCATCATAAAAAGTTCCTCCTCATAACTAGGGCCATAAGCGAACCCACTATGAGTATATCTCTACATGGTTGGGATAGTACCCAATTTTTAACTAATGTTTCAAATGTAGTTTTGGTTTGATTTGGAGGTTTCAAAATACTATCCAATGGTCATTATAAACTTTATAATTGGATTGGACAATGTATTGACATAGAATGATAAGAAGCAAAGTCTTTGAAATGCTTGACCTTGGTAGGTCAAAATCAACAAACTAGAAGAAGGTATAGAAATCTTAGAACTTAGAGTGTAGGCTAACATAAGAAAACCAAAGTCAAAAATGTGTTAGTATCATATAAAAAGGAAAATGAGACCATGGTTTTTCTTGATCATAAAATCATCATAAGGTTAAATGGTCTAAAAAATCCAAGCATATGGTAAATGCAAGAAGCTATAAGTTCAAACTTTAGAAGAAAATGGGTAGCATAACTGCACATAATAGAAAATAAAGTCAAATTGTATAGGAACTTAGGGTGTAATTTAATTCAAGAAAACCTAAGTTCAAAAATGAAAATTAAATGGTAAGCATAACACTACCAAGTTAGACAAAGGCTATTACTTCAAATGTAGATGCGATGTTACAAAAAATGGCCAAGTGTCAAATGGTAATGCAAATAATGTAACAGCTTAATATGTAAATAGATGTCAATGTGTGAAATATGGGAACAAGAATCACACTTAGGTAACATGAAATCAAAATCCAATCCAAGTGATGTGACCCAAACACAAAGATTAAAACACTCAAGCCCAAGTGATAGGCAAGACTCAAATGCAAATTATTTGTCCTTAGATGGAATTATTTAAAAATGGATTTTAGCTTGGTTTAAGAGATTTATGACCTATTTTATTTGTGTGACATGGTTATTTATATTCATAATTCAATTAAATAATAAAGATTACCTAATTATACATTCTTATGCTAAACTAATACAAGGTGTGCATAGTATCTACCAAAGCTTCCACCGATATACTAATCTTGAAAGGAATTAATTATTAACTTAAAAATAAAAAATGCATTTAGGTAGAGTTTTTAATCCCCCCTCTATCTCTCAAGAACTGATACATGGAAAGGAATTTATATCCTCTAAGTAACTTGGCATTTGGTAGGATAATCTATAGAAAGTGGGGTCAATTAAGATAAATTTTTGATTTGGATTATCTAGATGGTTCAAAATTTCCTAGAAACACTTAGGAAAAAAATTAACATCAATTGGATCCAAAAAATTTAGATTGTTATGAAAGGGTATTTTCCCTTTCATAATGACTTCACCTTGTACTTCTTAGTGAAATTTGATGTCTATACCACTGCATGGCCCAAGGATCTGTTGGACTTGTTAGGGTAACTAATTAGCCACTATCTAATCTAATAAGATGCCCAATTTATATCCTCCATCAAATAGTGGGGTTGGAATGATATTTGGAGATGAAACCCTAGGTCAATGCTCACCTAAATAATTTATGAGGAGGTGATAAACTCTTGATTACAAGCTAAAAATAAAAATAAATGAAGAACTAGGTCATTTATAAGTCATTCAAGTCCTTAGGAATAAGGAGAGAGCATTCACAACATTTCTTTGGGTTTGACTCAACAAAATAAGTAAAACAATACATTTTTTGTCACCAAAGTTCCTTAAAGGGGACAAAGGGAGATCATACATGCAAGGCTTTACTAAAATGAAACTAAGTGTTTTTGATAAGAAATTAAGAACAAAAAACAAAGTGATTATTATTTTTAAACACTTATGGAATTGTGATTAAAATTTAACTTTTGTTTAGAACTTTAAAATGAAAAAATAAAATGATGTTCTTTGCACAAGGTTTTAAAGCACCAAAAGACAATGTGAAATGGTATCATTAATGTGTTTAAATCCTTCTCTTTTGCTTAATTCCCTGAAAGAAGCTTTAGAGGATTAATTTGCACTTGATTAGATGATGAAGGATACCTATAAATTATCTCAAAATCTTGAAAGCATGCCCTTTAGAATGATTTCATAGTTATATAGTAAAGTGTAAACTATGAAATTATAGGTTAATAAAAAACACAGAAAAATGGAGATCACATAAAGCCAACATGAGTAATTTCACAATTTACTTGGATGATTTCTAAACTAACCTTGCCAATTTATCTACTAATTTTGATGATTTCATAGTTTTATAATGATTTCACAGTTGTGAATTCATTGATTTTGCACTTACATAGAAGAATATGCAAATAACACATAAATAGACTAGAATAATTTCATGATTCTATGGTTCAATTTCACATTTTTAGATTCAAATTCATCACAATTTTTCAATTTTAGATAATTTCCAAAATAAATTAAAAAATAAGATAATGATTTCATAAATATAGATAGAAATTTCATAGTTAGATGCTTCAAATTCACAGTTTTGTAGAAAACCAAAAAAAACCCTAAAACCTGTATAATGAATTCATAGTTACTAGTGTTGATTTCATAAATAAATGCTTTGAATTTTTAGATATGTAGTGAAGGTCCAAAACATGGATGAATTCACATTTTTTTGGTTTGATTTTTTAGTTATTTAACTTGATTTTGTTGTTTATAGCTTTGAATTCACAAATACACAACTAATGAATTCATAATTTCATAGGCCACAAAGTGAAAATGAAAAATCTTCAATTTTTAGCTAATTTTAACAAAATTTAGCAATAAAAACTGACAAAATAAGATGAAAAGAAGTAATTATAATAATTTTATGGGTTTAAGTCTCACTAGGTCTACCAAAAATATAGAGTAAGATTGTAGAGCAAGTTAGCTCATGTGATTAAGACATAAAAAAATGAGAAAACATAAATAACTAGCTTGATATGCCTACTCACTCAAGGGGCGTAGATAAATGGAGCCAATATGTTTAGACAATAAAACATGGATAATGCCTTCCCTAAGTGGCCCTCCTCCAAGATCGATCCATTAAATGTGTCTGTGCCCAAATTTGGTGCTCCAAGTCTTTATTAATGTGGTAGCATAAGCATCTCCATACATCTCTCCTTACAGTAATGCCTTTGGCTCTTGATTTGATCAATGTTGAAAGAATGAGTGAATCTCTCTAGAGATATGTTTTCATAGTTTTTATACACCAACAAGAGATTAAAGATTATGGACATGGCTCATGTATTTATAGCTTTCCTAAAATGAGTTAATTGATGTATGACCCTCCATTTCAAGATCAAGATGGAGGGTCACAAATCCATTTAATTTTGGAGGGACAAGTAATAAATATTTTCATCAATATTTAGAAGAATGGATAATTAATAAGGGATGGGTAACCTTAATCCTGATATTTATATCCATTAATGCTTTGTGGATAACACACTTGTGATGATGTCTTGGGTGACATCATGACCCAAATATTTTTAATTATGAATTTTCAATAATATACATTCAATAACTTTCCATGGATTTCTCACTTAATCTCTTAATCTACTTTTCTTTGCTTAAATGATTTTACTTAGGCCTTTTGTAATTCTTGGAAATTGGTCTCTTGTTTAATCAATCTGGTCAAAATTTTCAATTTACTTAGTCATAATTTGACTGAAGTTGAATTAGAGGAAAGTGTCAATTGTATATAGGGTAATACCCCAGTTAGGGTAGTATATATTCAAATTGGTACATGTGCATGATGTGTGCGGTAGAATTAGAGGATTTTAGTGGTTGAGAACATGATTTTGCTTAGTCACAATTTAACTGAAAGTAAATTAGGAGAAGATAGAAACTATATAAAATCCATTAACCCAATTATGGATACATAGATGTGAATTGGTGCATGTATGTGACATGCATGACTAAATTATAGCATTTTGGTGATTTTGGTCCAGTTTGTGCATTATTGTAGAAATCAGTTCAAACTTGCAATCTTGGCATGACAGTGATAGGAATTGGATGTATCTCCATATTTATTTGTGAAATTAAAATAAAATTAGTACACTTAATGAACCATGAATATGATATTTTAAATATCTATACCTTTTCAAATATTCAATAAAAATAATCAAATATGCATGACTTTTAAATAGATATTAGAATGTTTTTTTGAGTATGGCCAACTACCATGAATTCTTCATGAATACCATGTTAAACTAAGAATATTCAATTAAATAAATTCCATTACATGCTAATTATTTTCAATATTTTTATTTCACTGCATAACCATGTGATAATGCGAGTCCTAGATAGTTGGCCAAAAATCCCTAATGAACTTCACAACATGTGAACAACTAGGTTTCTATAGTAATGGGAAATGCTAATTGAACATTAAAATCCTTCTTTATTCTTTCCAAATTTACCCTTATTCAACATTACACACTTATCAACATACCTAATACCCTTTGGTATGCCTTTATATATAACTATGCATCGACCCAAGACAAGGAACCTGATTTGTGAGATCATTATTCAAAACAATAACATATGGGAGAAAAATTCACCCTGAAAGGTAAAAAATAAAAGTATAATTTAAAAGTTACAACTATTTTCATGCTAGGAAATTTTAGGAAACTAAACTTAAATCATGTCTACAACCAAAATTTATCATTGTATACAATAATGTTGAAACTTCAACAATAAATACAGAAATAAAAACCAAAATGTCAAACAATAATGGTAGGTAAAAACATTGATGCATATTGTTTCTTCTACTTACCTAATACATAATTTTCAAAATTCTATATGATGGATAAATAGTACCCAATGTCCTTCAAACCATTTTGAGGAATCAATCCTTTGAAAATTATAGGTAGTAATAGATAACATGATGAAGGTATAAATACTTTCAAACTGAGTAGAGTAACAACCATTAGGAATTCAAGAAAGGATCCATAAAGTTTTTATGTAACCTCTTCAATACACAATATATGGTAGAGAAATCATATAATATCCTAGAGGTTGAATCCTTTCTTTTCTTACATTTCATATATAGATGAAGTAAGCACTCATGTGATACCCATATTTATGTGGAGCTCACAATCGATTAGTGGATTATAATCCCACAAGATGACATGAACCCAAGAAATACTTTATATAAATATGTTTTCTCATATTAATTTATTAAATAACATTGGCGTGCATTTTCATCATTCACCATTAATATTTTGAGATCTTTCAATATTTTCTTGGCATAGAATAATCTATGGAAGTGGCTTGGCAGTTGAGTGGGCAACTATCGTGTCATCGGAAGATGTTGGTTAATATTTTCATAGAGTTCACAAAATTTAATGTGTGTTTAATTTAATTAAATAATGCATTGATGATGGAATAAAGGTTTTTTAAATATGTTTTAAGACTAATTATTGTTTAGACAAAAAAGAGGAAGGGCTCTATACATGAAAATTCTTCCTACATAAATTATAATGTAGTTGTAAAAATGAACAAAGTCAAATGGTACTAGAATAATATAAGAATATTTTTATAATATGAATAAGTTATTAACCCCTATTGACTTTGAAGAGTATGATTTATGTCACTATGGTTAAATATTTGAGATTGGACAAGCATCCTTGTGTGTCAAATGAAATTCAATGATGTGTTACACATTACTCACATTATTAAAGTATTAAAAATGTAAATGTAGTTAAAATTATATATGTGAAATATGGATAATCGCATCCTTGTAGGTCACTCCCTGACTACTTTATATAAATATTTTTTCTTGTATTAATCTGTTGAATAACATTGGCATGCACTGTGATCATTCACCATTAATATTTTGAGATATTTCAAGATGTTCTTGGCATATAATAATATGTGAAAGTGTCTTGGGAATTGGGTGGGAAACTATCAAGTCATGGGAAGTTGTTGGTCAATATTTTAATAGAGACCACAACATTTAATGTGTGTTCAGATTAATTAACAAAGTGTTGATGATGGTATAAATGTGTTTTGAATATGTTTTAATATTAATTCTTATTTATTTGAAAAAGAGGAAGGGCTTTTCTCATGAAAATGCCTCCTATATAAATTATAATGTAGTTCTAAAATATGAACAAAGCTGAGAAGCACTAGAATAATCCAAGAATATTATAATAATACAAATAATTTATTAACCCCTATTGAATTTAAGGAGTATGTTTTAATTTATATTATTTTGGTTAATTATCACTACACATCAACAAATTTTATATTTGATAGGCATCCTTACCTATGAACTAAAAATTCAATGACATGTTACACATTACTCACATAATTAATGTATTGAAAATGTAAATGTAGTTAAAATTAGATATGTGAAATCCAGGATAATCACATAATAGTTGAAATTATGGGGAAAGAGGTAGAGCACAAGCATCAAGAAGCTTAATTATTTCAATCAAATCTAGGTGTAAGGTCTTCAAGAGTGCAAATAACTTTCCCTTAACAGTCAAAATTGGGTGTAAGATCTACAGAAGCATATGCTATTTCATCATTGACTAAAGTCAAATACAATCTTTGGTGCACAATTATATGACCCATATTGTGCCTAGATTGTCAACATCAATCAGGGAACACATGGTCTAAATCCCCTCATAGTTAAGGGTGTTCAATCACAACAAGCTTTAGATATGGCATCCCAACAACAAAAAACAAATCAAGCCTACAAGAGGATGGATAAATTACTAGTACCACCTACTAGGTAAAAGTCCTTAAAAATAAATTACATGGTGGTGGAGTCATCTCCTTCATATTTTCCTCCATAAGAAAAAGCATAGATCTTAACTTTGGACCCACTTAATCCCAAGTAGTCAACCAAATAGGAAGAGATCAAAACCAAAAACAACTTTCTGAAGAATAAGCTAAGGTAGAAAATTCAAGGAAGTGAGCTATAAATAAGTCTCTCAAGGAAGAAAGGAGGAAGAAAAATGAAGATGCAAAGCATACATATGTTGAAAATGAGGAATAAAAGAAGTAATAAGAAGAGAAAAACAAGAAGATGGAGGAAGAAACTATTGTTAAAAAGTGAAAGGAGGAAATAAAGGCCCAACAATAAATACATCAATCAACACAAGATAAATAACAATGAAATTGGTATAAAGATGAAGATGCAAAATGTGCAAGCCAAGAGGCGTAAGTAGCACAATAAAATAAGGATAAAGTTGAGTAATAAATTAAGGCACAAGATTTTTTTTTTAATAAATCTCTACATGGACAAGAAGAATAGGTAAAGAAGAAGGTTTAAGATCAAGAGGTCAAGTAAAATGAATATACATATGTTAAATCTAATGTATACGTTGACACCAAAGTTAAAACATAATTTGATTCTAAAGCCAAGGTAGACATAGAGAGTAATGTAGAACAACAAGTCATAATAGATTTTGTAACCTTCTACCTCACAAGGCTTGGGGTCCACCCAAGGAGATATGAGGTAGGTCAACCAAAGAAAAAAATCCCCAACCAATGGTTGTGGGATGTTCTTGAAACCTTCACTCAAAGAACAAATTTTTCTCTACTAATGGTACAAATCAAGAAGGCACCTTCCATGGTTATGACTTAGATTTTTTATTTGGATACAACATTGCATGAAGCATCTCTTGATGTTTCCCATATTTCTCTATCTTAAAAACTTAAATGGGTGGCTACATTTCAAGAATCTATCACATATAAGGCTTTGGCCTTAGACAAATAAGTTTCATATCTTTGGGAAGAAAATGCAAACTTGCACGTCTAGATCACCAAGGTGCATAAATTTACTGACAACACTTCTTTGGATGACCAAGTAATATCTAAAGATAAGTAATTGTCATCTCTCTTGTCATATCTCATTAAATATTAGATCACTATGCAAAATATACAATAGCTTCTCATGCAAGGTTATAACATTAAGGTAGATAATAAGGTAATTTTTGAACTATTGGAAGAGTATGAACAAGTTTTGGGTACAGTTGCATTCCAATTTCAGCACATCACATGATGGATGTTTTATTGGAAGCAACAATTGAGCACTTCATTGGATAAAACTAAGCCAAATTTTGATAAGGTGAACAAATCCAAAATAATGATAGAGAATCAATCCACTACCTATGATAAATGAAACACCACACTCATGAAATCACTCGAATCAAAATATAGTGTCTTACAAAATCTAAAAATGTGTTAAAATGAGATGTTATGCAACAACTTTTCTAGCATAAAAATGCAAAGGCATGAAGATCACTTGGAAGAGCTATACGAAGAAATACAACATAAAATTGAAAATGCTAGGGCACTTCTCACCATCATATAAAATGATGATATCTAGAATCTAATGGTGTGCCAAATCTCACTGCACATGATGCTTAGTATGGTGTGGGAAGCTATCATTAACTAGACAATGTACAAAAAGTACTTAGCACATTAGGATATCTCTATCACATACATCATCTAGGATCCCAAGTTCATCCATTCAAACAATCTTCAGCAAAAGCTTCATTAGATAAAGATGGTCATATCTTTGCATCCAACAACTCAACTTCAACAACTAGTGTTAGCACCAGATACTCTAGGCACAACTTCATTCACAACATCTCAAGTAGAATCATCATCACAGCCCCATCTAGTTCCTATAATGTATTTGATTACACCACCTTATTTATAAGTAATACACACACTTTTGTTTTGATTTTTAATGAGTTCTTCAATGTAAAGGATTAAAACATTAGGAGCAAGGCTAGGTTGGTTGAAAAAACACAAAGGGTGGCCACATGGTTATTCTAGACTATAAAAAGCATGAAAGGATGCTAGATTGGTATTATAATTAGTTTAAAAGTTTAAAGTTTATCTAATTAGTGCACAAGAGGTTAAAACCGGTAAATGACACCTTGAGCATTAACTGCAAATAATGATTTCAACATGATCCTTTGCATCAGATAATTCTAATAGGTCTAGTATGCATCACACTTCTTGAGACATTTTTTTGGGATGAGACAATGATTTAAGTCTAGGAAAGTGTTGGTATTATAATAAGGATACCAAATCATAGTGTATAATTTATGACAAGTGTGTGTTTCACACCATTTTTTACTTGATATACTCTCTTTGTTTATATGCAACTCTCTTTGTACATCAAAAGTCTTTGAAATGTGAAGAGTCTTCTTTTGGCTTATAGTAAACTACTAGAATGTGAAGTGACAAAGTGTTTGGAAAGCTCTATAAATATCATTCATTTTTACTAAATTAGGGGTTTGATTTATTGAGATTAGTATAGAGATTCATAAATGGTTTGATTTATGTTTCCTTTTATTCCTTTCATCAATATATTTTGGATTAAATGAACTCCATTTACTGTGAAAACACTTAAAATTATGAGTTGATTATCTCTATGATTCATGATTATCCTTATTGTATTTCATGCTTGGATGAATGTAAAGTTTTTGTGTGAGTTCTTCTATTTTGTTTCTATACTACATTGTGCACAACTATCCCTTATTAGCATGTTCTGATGGGTTTTCTAGGAACCTCTACTAAAAAATTTCAAGGTGAGTTGGGTAGTGATGGTGAAGATAAATGACAAGGTATTTTAATTATAGACTCAAATAGGATATATAAATACATGCACAAAGTTCAATGACATGTCACATCTATCATTGTAATTCATAACTTCCACCGAGCTATTTCAATTACCAAATACATTATTGAAACATGGATCATCTCCATGAAAATAAGGGTCAGATATCTAATGACTCATTTAAAAACATAGAAAATACACCATGCATGAATTTAAACAAGTCTAAAACTAAATAGACAAAAATTCTAGTTGTGTTAACTATATAAAACCCAATTAGATGACTCTGAAACCAATTATACCAAAATAATTGAAAAGGCTTATTTAATTAAAGACACCTCTTATCATAAAATAAATAAGTTTTATAACACAAAGTCCTGCGAAAAACAATGAATCATAGCTTACCCTATTATTGGGTTTTAGTGTTTCAATGATTGTGGCATTTAACATTTATAATGTAACATCAAATCATAGAATTATGGTTTTAAATAATGAAAACTTATTCATTTTTTGTGTAGTGACGCATTCATCTTGGATCATTCTTTGTGTAAGAACTTCACATTCATGAGATGATTAATAATAATAATAATAATAATAATAATATTATTATTATTATTATTATTATTATTATTATTATTATTATTATTATTATTATTTGAGTACAAGTAAACTTATATGCGATGAGAACCCACTCAAAAAAATACCAAATTTATTTTCTATTTACTTATTTTCTAAATTTTTAATAAGATGTGTGGTTGACTGATTTCAATATTAATAGTAATCATTATAAAAAATGAGATCTTGTTTTATGTATTTATTATATTTAATAAATAGAATAGTGTGATACATGGTATGTAGAAGAGATTAATGGTCATTTCAAGATAGATGTTAGATTACCAAGACACTTGTATTTGTCAAACCTTCCTGTATATGATCAATTTTAACTTATTTTCATTACCTTTATTGCAAACCTCAAATATTTGATCGCCATGCTTTATCTACTTCAAATTTTCAATGATAATGAGGTCATTGCATTAACAGATCAAGATTATCAATGATCACCTGCACATCCCCTACTTCCTACTATTCCTCAAGCTTAAAATTGAAAAGAGAAGCCACTATGGAAGAAATGTTATTGGGGTTTTAATAATATGTGTAGATGTAGAAAGTATATATAGATTTATTTTTATTTAAAACATTCTGAAATTTAAGTAATACATATTACACCTCTCTATTAAATAATATTTTGACATATAGATATAAATATCCTAGTTTTATCAATATATGTTGTGTCTTCATAAGTACTAGTGAAAGTAAAATAAAGTGAGGACACTTAATGAACCATGAATATGATCTTGTTTAGATTAATGCCTTTGTGAAGGTTCAATAAAAATTAATCAAATATGCTTGAATTTGAAACATAGCTTATAATATTTTGTGGATCCTAGCAAATTGCCATGAATTCATCACGAATACCATGTTAATCTAAGCATATTGAATTAAAACAAGTCTAGTATAGGTTATTGCTTTTCAATGTTTTTCTTTCATTGCATAACCCTATGAAAAATTAAGTCATAAATAGTTGGCCAACAATTCCTAATGAACTTCACAACATGTGAACAACCGAGTTTCTACAATAATGGAAAATGTTAATTGAATCCTAAAATCCTTATTTCTTATTTCTAGTTTTACCATCTTTAATCGTTACACACTCATCAACATAACTAATACCCTTTGGCGTACCTTTCTATAAAAATAAATGCATCAACCCAAGACAAGGACTCTAATTTTTGAGATCATTATTCAAAAAAATAACATATGGGTGTAAAATTCATCCCAAAAAGTAGAAAATTGAGAGCATAATTTAAAAGTTACAATGGTTTTCACCCTATAAAATGGTAGTAAACTAAACTTAAATCATGTTTGCAACCAAAATTTATCATTGTCTACAATGATGTTGAAAATTTAACAATAAAAATGGCAATAAAAACCAAAATATCAAAAAATAATGGTAGGTAACAACATTGAAGCATATTATCTCTTATTCTTACTTGAGACATAATTTTCAAGTGTCTATATGATGGACAAATAGTCCCCAACATCTTGGAAATTGTTTTGAGGAATCAATGCTTTGAAAATTAGAGATAGTAATAAAAAACATGGTGAGGGTATAAATACTTTCAAACTGATTAGAGTAGCAACCCTTAGGAATTCAAGAAGGGATCCATCGAGTTTCTATGTTAGCTCTACAATCCATAAAATATGGATAGATCAATCATTAAATATACTAGAGTTTGAATCCTTTCTTGTCATATATTTCTCAAATAGGAGAAACAAACACTCATGTGATGCCCAGATTTCTATGAAACTCATGATCAAATAGTGAACTATAATCCCACAAGATGACATGAACCTAAGAGCTAATTTATATAAATATTTTTTATCATATTAATTTGTTAAATAGAACTGATGTGCACTATCATCATTCTCCATTAATATTTTGAGATCTTTCAATATTTTCTCGGCATAGAAGAATCTATGGAAGTAGCTTGGTAATTAAGTGGGAAACTGTGGTGTCATGGGAAGATTTTGCTCAATATTTTCAAAGAGTTCATAATATTTAATGTGTATTCAAATTAATTAAACAATATGATGATGATGATGATGATGATGGTATAAAGGTGTTTTGAATATATTTTAAGCGTAATTTTTATTTTTTAAAAAATAAAGGGATCAACGCATGAAAATACCTCTAACATAAATTATAATGTAATTGTAAAAAATGAACAAAGTCAAACGACACTAAGATAATATAAAAATATTTGAATAATATAAATAAGGTTTTAACCCTATTAACTTTGAGGAGTATGTTTTAATTTATATTATTTTGATTAAATGTCAGTGCACATGAAAAGATTTGACCCACTTAAGCCTAAATAGTAAACTAAATATGAAGCCATCAAAACCAACAAGTTACAGAAGCACAAGTTGAGGTAGAAAAGGAAAGGAAGGAAGCTATAAATAAGGCTCTCAAGAAAGAAAGGAGGAAGACGAAGGAATATGTGATTCATAAATATGTTGAAAATGAGGAACAAAAGAAGCAACAAGAAGAACATAATAAGAAGAAAGAGGAAGAATTTATTACATAAAAGTGAAAGGAGGAAGTAGAGGCCCAATAATAAATACATCAAAAAACACAAATATGAATAATAAGAAGCTAAAAAAAATGATGCATAACATGCAAGTAAAGAGGCACAAGTATCAAAATAGAAGAAGGTTAAAGCTTAGGAATCAACTAAGGCACAAGTAAAATAATTAAAAGAATCTCTATGTAGATAAGAATAGGTAAAGAATTAGGCTTAAGATTAAGATGCCAAGGAAAATGCAGATGCATATGTTAAATTTAAGGCATAGGTTGATGTCAAAGCTAAAGCATAAGTTGATGTTAAACCCAAGGTAGACATAGAGAGAAACGTAGAACAACAAGTCACAATAGATTTTGTAACCAAGGGTCTGATACTTGAACCCAAGAAACCACCTCCTACCTCAAAAGGATTGGGGTCCACCTCAAGGGCTATGAGGTAGCTCAACCAAAGAAAAAAATCCCCAACAAATGGTTGTGGGTTGTTCCTGCATCCTCCAATCAAAGGATAATTTTTTCCTTTTGATATCAAAAATCAAGAAGGCACCTACCATGTTTATGACTTAGAGTTTGGATTTGGATAATATTGTCCATTTTTGGTCCATAAAAAATTCTTGCATGGTTTGATGAAGCATGCATAAAGCATAAGTAGGTAGTTTACTAAAGCCATATCTTGCGCATGTGGATGAGCCAAGAAGAATTGGTCATATGGGTTTGTTTAATTTTGTGCCAAGATCATATGTGAAAAATATTAGGTCCTTTACCTAATCACAAATTAATTTATGCATGTGCAAAGTTGGCACTTCAGTCAGTTTCACTAAGTTTCCCATACTTAGCCAAAAGAGATCGACCATTGCTAGGATGTCACATGGAACAATTATGGATATATCAGCTTGGGCCTTTAATATATTCACCTAGAAAGATCACAAGACTATTGGATCAAATAGGTTTATCCTTATTGACCTTAGGAACATCTCCTAAAATTTTGAGGCTTTCAAGACTTTTTTCTCTTCAAGATATGATCCTTTGAAAATAGACCTACAATGTGAGATGTTTACGCCAACATCAAATTTAAGGATAAAATGAGATGACCCTACTAAGCTTAAATTTTATGGTATCACAACTATTAATGATGTTCATACAAGTGTCATTTGATAAGAGCAAGGATGTCAACTTTAAGATTATGAACTAGCTGTTGGTTTTCAAATAGTGGGTCCCAGTAGATCGATGGTTCGCATTACATCATACATTGGGATCTAATGACGAACATTGATCAAATAGTTAGTGAATATCAAGTGAAAATATATGTGTGATAAATGTCAAAGATGTGTTAAATTATGAGGATATTGATGATCCATATGTTTTTTGTATAAATTGAAATTGATGCATCGAGTTGAGTTAACTTATCAATGAGCCAAGTCAATTTTTGACAACCATTTAGATTAAAGACAGGCTCAGGATTCTTGATGAAGGTTGGGAAGCTATTTTTTACCATAAAACATAGGGTTCTATAGGGTCTTCCAATGCCATTGGAGCTGATTCAAATGCTGTAGAGTGGCCTAGGTAATGCAATAGGACTTTCTTTGCCTATCTTTTACCTTGAATCTATGTTTGGTAAGTTATGAATTATGGCATTGTGTGAAGGAAAATCTTCCTCATCCATGGTCCTAATTCTTAAATTTATTTAGGGAGTTTTTAATTTTGTTTGAATGTATATATTAGTCTTCTATTATGAACCTCTTCTATGAAATACTTATGTAAATTAGCTTGATCTTAAGATTTCGTAAGACAATATTATCTTCCACTGATCTAGTGTGGGCTTGAGCCTATGGGATTTTCCCTATTAATTTGGGTGCATCACCTAGATAACTTTATTATTATCCCTTAATCTCTTTATAACCATTTCCCTATGAAGCATTAGGCTTATCTTTAGTCTTAGGTGAGCATCAAAGAGGAAGCTGACCTACTCCAGAGGTTCAACCCCAACAAAGGTGACCCATAGCTTGGGGTTGTCCCAATATTATATCTCAATTGGAGAGAGCCTATAAAACCCTCTCCAAGGGTACAAATTGAGCCTATAACAATTTTTGGCATGATCAGTGGGATTCCCTTCTTTAAAAATAAATATTGATCAAAGTTGATGCTGATTTGATCAAATTTACAATGGTTAAGCCCTAAACAACAACATATGGTGACTCTAAAAAGAAGAATCAATTATCTAGTGAAGAATAGTAGATCCATCTCATGCCAAAGGTGAAAACAAGGTTGAATTCAAGAGGTATTCCTTTTGACTTTTTTGAATTACCTTTAAATTTAAAAAAAAGACTAAGGTTTGAAAATAATCATCCATATTAGGGAAAGTTTGCTCCTGGGGCATTTCCAAGGCCTATCCCTACAAGATGACCCTTATTACCCCCTTGCATAGTCATGGTAGTCCCTAGGGATTTTATCGATTTCAATGGCCAAAGTCCTATATCCCTCAATCGATATGATCTTATCCTAGTTACATCTCTCAAAAGTGTTCCTTATTCAGCTGGAGACAAAGTTATAACACCCTTAAAACACGTCATGGACATAAAAAAAAATTTCACTATACAAAATGTCACTAAAGATAATATAGTTATTAGGTTGCTTGCTACCTCTTTCAAAGGAAAGGCCCTAGATTAGTATAAAGTCCTTACTACAAATTCCATTCAGACATGGGACCATTTAGGGTAAGCCTTATGTAAAATATTTGAGGACAAAAGTGACCATTTGTCACTTGTAGAACATTTAACTACAATTAGAAGAGCTCCTCATGAAGTCATGCAAGATTTCAACACAAGGTTCTAAAAATCTTGGGATAAAATCCCAATCATAGTTAGACCAACCCCCAACTTTGTTTTCCTATATTATTTGAAGGCTTTGAATAGAGACATAGTGATGATGATCCAATCTATGGGAGGTGATATACTTCTTGGTGCATATGAGGTGTCCATTAAGGTAGAAAATTATCTAGTTTAAGCTCTCAAACTTACACCTAGACCACCAATGCCATTATTTCTTGAGATTAGACCATCTCCCATTTCTATCCCTCCATTAGATGTCTTTCTCCCTACACCAATAATTTCTTCAATCCCTACACTGAACAAAGATAAATATTTTACTAGTGGATCTAGCAATTCACTAGAACAAAAGAACTTTTAGGAGCTCACAATCATGTTTCAATCTTTGGGGAATGATCTAGTAAATGTCAAAAGGTAACATGCCTTCAATATTCCTTATCAAGGTTCATATTAGCCTCAATAGTAAGCATTTCAACCAAATTAACCTTCATATAATGGGAACTACCAGGGTCAAAGTCAAATCTAAGGACAAGGGTAGCATGGATACAATAGGTAGAGTAACTTAAACCCTAATGTTTCTAGTAGTTCCAAATCCTTGGTCCCAATTCAAAATAATTTAGCTCAAGAAGCAGAAGGCACCATGCCTTGGAACCAATCCTTTGGTCAACATATTGTCCCAAGTATTGAACTTAACCAAGCCTTCAATGATCAATGACAATAAGCTACTAACTTTGGGTACAACCAAGCTCTCATGGCCCAAAACATAGAGGTGCCTATGATGACCAGATCAAAAGAGCCTTCGAAAGGTCAAGGGTTTAATCAAGGACCAAATTAAATGGATGTTACAATGATGAACTATGAACAAGGGGAGTATTATGCATCCAACCTATAGGCTAGTTCAAGCCAGGCCTATAGTCTAGTGGTAGTAAACACAAGATTTAAAATAAGGAATATAGATGGTATCCAAAAAGTAGTCAAAGAGCTTCCCACCATTACTCCTTCATTAACAAGACTCAATAAACCTTTTTTCACTCCAAAGGTTCAAATACCTCTAAAATATTAGAGCCAAAGGAATCCTTTTGTTCCCCAAGGCTCACAAGCTCAACAAATAATAGTGGTGGCTCAAAAAGCACAAGCAAAGGTTGGTGGTTCACCCATCAACATTGTTAAACAAATGAAGAAGTCAAATATGAGTGTCCCCATGTGGGATATGCTCTCCATGCTTAGTTAGGTGGACATTATTTAGGAGGGTTTATCCAAGGTTAATGTTACAAATGTTGTAGATATATCATCAATTAAGGTAAATGAAGTTAACACCAATGTAGCCAAAGGGATAGAGGAAGGGTAATAAAGTAAAGTAGTAAAGCCTCCTCCCTTCTATATTTTAGTAATCATTAGCAACTCTCTGGTGTACAATTATTTGGTAGATAGTGGTTCTAATACCTTAGTGATACCAAAGTCCATAGCTAATCATCTTGGTCTGAAATATGAGCCATAGTCCAAAGGAGTGATGTAACTTAATGGTTCTTCTCATAAACCATCTAGTATAATTAGGAACCTCAATATGACCCTAAAGGCTTGTCTCAATGTCTTGATGGCCCAATATGTATTGGTCTTGGATGTGCCTCATTGCTTTGTACTATGCTTATCTAAATAATTCTCAACAAAGATAAGGGTTATCTTGTAGCAAAATGGTCTTATATGGCCTTCAAGACAAGGTATGGGACCAAGGTGTCAACCAAGGCTGAGCCCATTACACAATTCTATATAGAGCCTTATGGGCTAGATAGTGTCAACATCAACTGCACCAACATTGATGAGGATGAATTTGTAATGGGGAAGGATTTTAACACTCATCTAGAAGAGGTACCAAACATGTTCCTAGATGAATTGTGGAATTATAACCAATTGGTGGACCCCTTAGAAGGTGTTGAAGAAAGAAACTTGGGTGTTTTCTATTTGCATGAAGAGGACCAACCTATTCCATCCTTCATAAGGCCTCAAGATCCTAATGGTCTATGGAAGTTTTTATTTGATGGCTCCAGGAGAAAACATAGGGTGGGTGAAGTTGCCATGCTAATTTACACTTCAAATGATAAGTACTTCTCTTCTTACATGTCTGAATTTAGCTTCTCCTATAATGCAATAGAATATGAGGTCTCATCCATGGATTTCAATGGGCCAATAAGAGAAAGATCAAGTAGTTGAAAGTATATGGGGATAATGAATTGATTATGCATCAAGTTAGAGGTTAGAATGCCACTAAGAATACTCTAATGAAGTCCTAAGAACATAGAGTGTGGGACTTCATTGAGGACTTTGAGGCTTTCAACATCCAATTAGTGCCAAGAGGCCAAAATCAACATGCTAAAAGGCTAGTAGTTGTAGGGGCTCATTTTGACATCCCTAATGAATTGAAAAGAACCAAGTTTCAACCACACATCAAAGTGGTAATAAGAACATCAGTGCTAGACAACAAAGCTCACTTGAAGGTCTTTAAAAATGACAAATAGATTGTATGTTTCTTATAGCAAGAAGCATAATTCTCCTCCCTCAATCAAGAAAAGTTATAACACCAATATGGGGAGTAAATTGTCTAATTAAGGTCTAATAAGATTATTAAAAGTCTAGTCACCATAGAAGAGCTCTTTCATGAAGGGGATCATATGAGGAAGGATAAATAAGTGATGTCAACTAAAGAGAACTATGAAAGATCTCTTATCTTTGAAGACACGTTTCTCAATCTTGGAAAGGTAAGCACTAAAGCTAAAAGGCATGATTTCATAGAGATCTATAAGGAATATGTAGACATATTTACTTAGAAATATAGTGACCTAAATAGCTTTGATTCTAATCTATCCCAATACACAATAAAGCTAGAGGCTGATGTCAAGTCTGTTAGGCAAAAGTAGAGGCCCATAAATCCAAATATTGAAGAGCTCATGAGAAATGAGTTGACCAAGCTTATGGATTCTAGGATCATCTTCCCCATCAAACACTCCTCATGGGTAGCTAATCTAGTACCTGTTAGAAATAAGAGTTGGGAGATTAGACTATATGTGGACTTTAGAGATATTAAAGGTCTCTTTAAAGGACCATTACCCTCTACCATCCATGGAGAAACTCCTACAAGTAGTTACTAGTTTAGAATGTTTCTCTCTCTTAAATGGATAATCATGTTATAACCAAGTTATAGTGAGAGAAGAGGAATGGTACAAGAATACATTCACCAACAAGTGGGGTACTTTTGCTTAATAGAAGATGCCCTTTAGATTGTCTAATTCTAGGGAAACCTTTCAAAGGGTAATGGATATGGCCTTCCAAGGATTTATAAATCAAATGGTGTTAGTCTACTTTGATGACATTATAGTCTTCTCTAAGAATTATAATGAGCACATAGCCCAATTGAGGCTAGTTTTCCAAAGATGTAGAGAGTATCAGATCTCTTTAAACCCTAAAAAATGTGTGTTATCTATGCATGATGGAAAATTGTTGGGTCATATTGTTTCAAAATAGGGGTTATCCATTAACCCTGATATAGTAAGTGTTATCTTATCCTTATCCTTACCAAGGCATAAAAAGGGGATCCAGATCATCCTTGGGAAAGTTAAATTTTTGAGAAGGCTCATACCTAGTTTTACAAACCTGGTCAAACCTATCACTACCATGCTAAAGAAGATCCAAGTGTTTTCTTGGTTTAATGAAGGTAGGACAAATTTCAAAGCCATCAAGTAGGTCATTTCCCAAACACCCTCACTTTTAAATCCTAATTTCTCTAAATACTTCATCTTGTACACCTTTGCTAACATTAAAAACATATCAACTTTGTTGATGTAGAAGAATAGTGAAGCAATGGAGTAGTCAATTACCTTTTTTAGTCAAGGGCTGGAAGGACATGAGGTGAGGTACACTTTCATTGAGAAAAAAATTCTTGTAACCTTGAGAAGCCTCAATAAATTTAGGCCCATACTATCCAATAGTAGGATCCATCTTATGGTGTCTCATCCTGAGTTAGGGATTTCTTCCTTAACAAATATTTAAGAGGAGAGAAGGATAGATCACAAAGGTCATGGAATATGATGTAGAAATCAAGGTCACCAAGCTGTTTAGGGGTAAGGGATTATGTGGACACAAGGTTAATTATCTCCAAGATTACAAGGAAGTTATTTTGGTGACTTAAGATAACCACAAGTAGGTGCGCTCCCACCTCAGAAGAGATGGCTTCAAGATATCGCTCACTTCTTAGTAATAATAGAATGTCCACAAGGTTTGGATAGAGACAAAATAAGGTATTTCAATATTCAATATATACCTTATACATTAATTTATGGTGTTTTTTATAGAAAGGACCTCAATGGGGTACTCCTTAGATGCATAGATGATGACCAGGTAACCAAACTCTTGGAATAGTTCCATGATGGACCTGTAAGAGGCCATTTTACACCTAAAACCACTGCAAAAAAATTAATGAGTGTTGTTTATTACTAGCCCAAACATTTTAGATATGTTTATGTATTAATTATAAAATGCCAAAAGTGTTCCCTCTTTAGAGGAAAGTAAAAACTAGCAGCCCTTCCACTTAATCCTATTTAGGTGGAGCAACCCTTCATGCAATGGGGGTTAGACTTCATAGGGATGATCAATCCACCATCAAGTGTATGGGATAAATGGGTGCTCACTAAAATTGAATAATTCAATAGGGGGGTATAAGTCATTGATTTGAAGGAATATAGTGAGGCTATAGTCTTAGATTTCTATGATAGCCTCCTAACCAGGTTTGGTGTCCCACCCACCATTATTTTTTATAATAGATTGGCATTCCTTAGTATGAAGACAAGTGAGTGGGATATCAAGATGGGCATCTACCTTAACACTTATTATAATTACTATCCTATGGGAAATGGATTGGTAGAGTCCACAAACAAGAATTTGTTGGGGATCATTAGGAGGACCATGTAAGAAAATCAGAGAATATGGAACACCAATCTAAAGATAGATTTATGAGCTGATAGGGTGACTCTTAAAACTACCATTGGCAATTCTTTTTATGTTTTTATGTATCAAAAGGAGGCCAAATTTCCCATCTCCCTTGAGATGCCTACATTAAAATTAGCCCATCAACTTGATTTGATGGAGGATGAACGCATGAATGTGAGGATGGTAGAATTCATGAACCTAGAATAAACCAAAGACCTTTCTATGAAAACTCTAGAATCACATCCAGCTTAGATCAAGAAGGCTTTTGACAAAAGAGATATAGTAAGGAAATTTGAGGAAGGGGATGTCATCCTCAAATGGGATTTAAATAAGGCTAAACCAGGCAACCACACCAAGTTTGACAACTTGTGGAGTGGTCCTTATTTGATCCATAGATGCAAAGAGCACAATGCTTTTTAGCTTGCCCAAATAGATAGAGAGGTAACACCCATCCCAGTCAATGACATTCATTTGAAGCACTTTTATTAAAAAAGTATTGCATCCATTGTAACATATTGTACATATTAGAATAGTTTTTGCTTCTTTTTGGGTGCCTTGTGCACTTTTCTTTCCTATTATGTTGTTTTCTTTTCCAAAGTGCCTTTGGTATTTTATTGTGCTTTTTTTTCTTTTAATCCTTGTTGTTTCAAAAGAGAGGTTCATATTAGTTGCAAAAGATAATGAATCCATACACAATGGACTATATAAGATAATGGTCTAGGTTCTCAAAGCATAATAGGCATGTTTTCGTATGAGTTGCCAAAGATGTTGGCCATTTTTGGCCCACATAGAAAATTCTTGCATGGTCTGATGAAGCATATAGAAAGCATAAGTAGAAAGTTTTTTGAAGCCAAATATCATACATGTGGATGAGTCAAGAAGAATTGGTTATATGGGTTTGTTCACTTTTATTTGAAGATCATATGCACCAAATCTTTGGGCCTCTATCAAAGCATACATAAAGTTGTGGGTGTAAATTTGGCCCTTTAATCAGTTTCACTAAGTTTCCCATACTTAGCCAAAAGAGCTCGACCATTGCCATAACATCACATGGAATAGATATGGATCCATCATCTTGATCCTTCAATATCCTAACCTAGAAATCTCATGAGATCAATGGATCAAATGGGTTTGTCCTTCTTGACCTTAGGAACATCTTTTGAAAGTTTGATGCTTTCAAGACTTTTGATTTTTAAGTTATGAGCCTTTGAAAATAGACCTAAAATGTGAGACATTCATGCCAACATAAAATTTAAGGATAACATGAGATATCCCTTCTAAACTTAAGTTTGATGGTCACATAACCATCAATGATAGTCATGTGAGTAGTTATTCGATGAGAACAAGGATGCCAACTTTAAGACTATAAACTAGCTATTAGTTTTCAACAGTGCGTCTTGGTAGATCGATGGTCTGTGTTGCATCATACATTTGGATCCACTGATGAGTGTCAATTAAAGACTCAGTGAATATCAAGGGTAAATGTTTACATGAAAAGTGTCAAAAATACATTTAAATGGTAGGACATCAATTATTTATGGGCCTTCATACAAATTGAAATCAATGGAGTGATTTGAGTGAACTTGTCAATGAGCCAAGTTAGTTTTTGATAACCAGTTAGATTAAAGACAAGCCCATGATTCTTGATGAAGGTTGGGAAGCTATTTTAAACAATGAAATATATGGTTTTTTAGGGTCTTCAAATTCCATTAGATTTGGTTTGAATGATATGAAGCTGTCCAAGTAATGCAATAAGACTTTCTTTGCCTATATTTTACCTTGAATATGTGTTTGTCAAGTTGTGCATTATGGCATTATGTGAAGGAGAATATTCCTCATCCATGGTCCTTATTTTTTACTTTGTTTAGGGAGTTTCCAATGTTATTTGTATGTTTGGATTAGTATTCTATTAAGAACCTCTTCTATGAAATACTTATGCATATTAGCTTGATCTTAAGATTGTGTAAGCTAGTATTTTCCTCTACTGATCTAGTGTGGGTTTGAGCTTATGGGAGTTTCCCTCTTAAGTTTGGTTCATCACCTAGTTAGCTTTCTTAGGATCCCTTAATATATTTTTAAACCTTTCCCTATGAATAATTAGGCTTAGCTTTAGTCTTAGGTTAGCATCAAAGAGGAAGTCAGGGAGGTTCAACCCCAACATATGTGACCCACAGCCTGGGGTTGTCCCAATATTATAGCTCAATTGGAGAGAGCCTAAAAAACCATCTCCATGGGTGAAAATTGAGCCTATAAAAAATAAAATAGTTCATAAAGCATCTCTAAATGTTTCCTAGCTTCCTCTATCTAAACAAATTAAAGGGGTTACTACATTTTAAGAATCTATCACATAAAAGACTTTAGCCTTAGAGAAAAAAGTATCACATCTATGGGAATAAAATATATATCTACACCTTTGGTTCACTAAGGTACATCAAGTTATTGATATAACTTATTTGGGTGACCAAGTAATGTTTGAAGATAATTAATTCTAACCTGTTGTTGCATCTCACAAAAGACTGACTCACTGTGTAAAAGCTACAATAGATTTTCAATAAGGTAAGAATATTAAGGTAGAGACTAATCTAATTTTTGAATTATTAAAAGATTATGAAAAAGTTTTGGGTATGGTTGTGTTCTAATCTCAACACATCACATGAGGGATGCTTGATTGGAAGCAATAATTGAATATTTCATTATTTGAAACCAACTACAGTTTGATAAGATGAATAAAGATAAAAAAATGATGGAAGATCAATCTAATACCTCTAAAAAATTGGACATGACACTCAATAAATCACTTGAATTAAAATATAGCATCATGTATAAGTTATAAACATGGCAAAATAAAATGCTATGAAACACCTTTTCTAGCTTACAAATGTAGAGGCATGTAGATTACTTGGAAGAAATATCCTAATAAATCAAACATAAAATGTCAAATGCTAGGGCACTCCTCACCATCATATAATATGATGATATCCATAATTTTATGGTGTTCCAAATCTCACTACACACAATGTTTAGTATGGTGTGGAAATTTATCACTGACTAGATAATGTATAAAAAGGACTTGGCACATTGGGAGAGCTCTATCACAAACATCATCCAGGAACCCAAGTTCATCCCTTCAAACCAACTTATAAAAAAACAACATTAGATAAATATGGTCATAGCTTTGCATCTAATGACCCAACTTTAATGACTACCACCAACACCAATTACTTTAGCCACAACTTCATCCACAACATCTCAAGTAGAATCATCATCATAGTCTCCTCTAATTCCTCCAATGTATTCAATTACACTATGTTATTTGTAGGTACTACACATAATTTAGTTTTGATTTTTAATAAGTTATTAAATAGAAAGGATTGAAACATTAGGAGTAGGACCAAGTTAGTTGAAAACCCATAAATGGTGGCCACCTAGTTATTCCAATCTATTGAAAACATGAAAGGGTGGTATATTGGTATGATAGTTAGTTGAAAATTTGAAAGGTAGATAAGTAGTGCACAATAGGTGAAAACTGGTAACTGACACCTTAAGCAAAAAATGCAAATAATGATTTCATCATGATCCTTTGCATTATATAATTACACCAGATCTAGTATGCATCGCACTTTGTGGGAATTTTTCTTGGGATGATATAATGACTTAATTCTACGAAGGTGTTGGTAGTAAAATAAGACTATAAAATTTCATTGTATAATTTATGACAAGTGTGCATTTTTCACTATTTTGTACTTGGTATTTTTTTGTATGCAACTCTCTTTGTACATCAAAAGTGTTTGGCATGTGAAGAGTTTTCATTTGGTTTATAGCCAGCTACTGGAATGTGAAGTGATAGACTACTGGAAAATCTCTATAAATATCATTCATTTGTACTGAAAAAGGGGTCCAATTTATTGAGATTAATATAGAGATTCAAAAATGGTTTCCTTTATGTTTCCTTTTGTTCCTTGCATCAATATGTTATGGATTAATTGAAATCCATTTAATATGAAAACACTGACAATTCTGAGTTGATTATCTTTATAATTCATGCTTATTATTATTGTATTTCATTCTTAGATGGACGCAAAGTTTATGTGTGAGTTCCTCTATTTTGTTTCTATATTACACTACACACAACTATCCCCTATTATCATGTTCTAATGGGTTTTTTAGGAACCTCTGAACTAATAAATTTCAAGGTGACTTGGTTCGTGATGGTGTAGAGAAATGACAAGGTATTTTAATTATAAACTCAAACAATCTTGATAAATACATATACAATGTTCAATGACATGTCACATATGTTAATGCAATTCATAACTTCCACCAAACTATTTTACTTACCCAATACATGATTGAGACAAGGGTCATCTTCGTGAAAATAAGGGTTAGATATCTAATGACTCCTTTAAAAACATAAAGAGTGCACCATGTTTCAATTTAAACAAGTCTAAAACTAAATAGACAAAAATTCTAGCTATGTTAACTATATAAAACCTAATTAGAAAACTTTGAAACCAATTATACCAAAATAATTGAAAAGGATTCTTCAATTAAAGACACCTCTTATCATAAAACAAATATGTTTTATAACATAAATTCCTTTGATAAACAATGAATCATAGCTTACCCTATTATTGAGTTGCCATGTTTCAATGAATATGTGGCATTTAACATTTTTAATGTAACATTAAATCATATAATGGTTTTAAATAATGAAAACATATTCATTTTTTGTGTAGTGATGCATTCTTTTGGGTCCATTCTATGTTTAAAAACTTCATGCTCATGATATGATTAAAAATAATAATAATTTAAGTACGAGTAAACTTGTATGTGATGAGAATCCTTTCAAAAAAAATACGAAATCTATTTATTTTCTAAATTTTTTATAAGTTGTGTGGTTGAATCGCTTCAATATAATTAGTAATCATTACAAAAAATAATATCTTGTTTTCTAGATTTCTTATATTTAATAAATAGAATAATGTGATATGTGGTGTGGGGAAGAGACTAGTGGTCATTTCAAGATAAAAGTTAGATTACCAAGACACTTGTATTTCTCAAACCTACCTATCTATGATCAATTTCAAATTATTATCGCTACCTCTATTACATACCTCTAGTCTTTGATTGTCATATTTTGTCTACTTTAGATTTGCAATGAGAATTGGGGTCATTGCATTAACGGATCAGGATTATCAATGGTCACCTACACATCCCCTACTTCCTACTGCTCCTCAAGCTTAAAACCAAAAATAAAAGGGTCACTACACAAGAAACATTGTTGAGTTTCAAAAATATATAGAGAGGTAGAAAGTATATATAGATTTTTGTTTGGGTAGACTATTATGAATTTTAAGTAATACATCTTACACCTCTCTTTGAAATAATGTTTTGATATATATATATATATATATATATCCTAGTTTTATCAGTTTCTATTTTATCTCCATAAACACTGGTGAAAATAAAATAAAATGAGTAAACTTAATGAACCATGAATACGATCTTGTTGAGATTCATGCCTTTATAAAGGTTCAATAAAAATAAATCAAATATACATGACTTTGAAATAAATCGTATAATTCTTTTTGGACCCTAGCCAACTACCATGAATTCTTCATGAATACCATGTTGATTATATTGAATTAAAACAAGTATAGTATAGGGTAATGCTTTTTTTTTTAAATATTTCATTCCATAACCCTATGACAAGGAACGTCTTAGATAGCTAGCCAACAATCCATAATGAACTTCACAACATGTGAACAACCAAGTTTCTATCATAATAGAAAATATTAATTGAATACCAAAATCCTTCTTTCTTGTTTCTAGTTTTACCCTATTTCATCCTTACACACTCATAAACATACCTAATACCCTTTGACCTAACTTTATATAGATCTATGCATCTACATAAGACAAGGACCCTGATTTGTGAGATCATTATTCAAAACAACATATGGGTGGAAACTTCACCCCAAAATGTAGAAAATTAAGAGCATAATTTATAATTTACAGTAGTTTTCACTGTATAAAATGGTATGAAACTAAACTTAAATCATGTATGAAACCAAAATTTATTGTTATCCACAACGATGTTGCAACTTTAACAATAAAAATGGAAATAAAAACCAAAATGTCAAAAAATAATGGTAGGTAAAAAAATTGAAGAATATTATCTCATCTACTTACTTGAGACATAATTTTAAAGTATCTATATGATGGAAAAATAGTACCCAACATCTTGAAAATTGTTTCAAGGAATCAGTGCTTTAAAAATTAGAGATAATAAAAGAGAACATGACGAGGGTATAAATACTTTCAAATTGAGCAGAGTAGTAACCCTTAAGAATTCAAGAAGGGATCCATCAAGTTTCTATGTTTGGTCTTCAATCCATAACATATGGGTAGATAAAATCATATAAGATCCTAGTGGTTAAATCCTTTCTTGTCATATATTTCTCAAATAGGAGAAACAAGCATTCGTGTGATGCCCAAATTTTTATGAAACTCATGATTGAGTGGTGAAATGTAATCCCACAAGATGAAATGAACCCAATAGCTAATTTATATAAATATGTTTTCTCATATTAATTTCTTAAATAACACTAGTGTACATTGTCATCATTTTCCATTAACATTTTGAGATATTTCAAGATTTTTCTATCATAGAAGAATCTATGGAAATGGTTTGGTAATTGGGTGGGCAATTGTCATGTCATGGGAAGATGTTGCTCAATATTTTCATAGAGCTCACAACATTTAATGTGTGTTCAAATTAATTAAACAATACATTAATGATGATATAAAGTTGTTTTGAATATGTTTTAATACTAATTCTTGTTTAGAAAAAAAAAAAAGAGGAAGGGCTCTACGCATGAAAATACCTCTGATGTAAATTATAATATAATTGTAAAATACCAAAGAATATTTTTATAAAATGAATAAGTTATTAACCCCTATTGACTTTGAAGAGTATGTTTTAATTTATATTTCTTTGGTTAAATGTCCTCCACGTCAATGGATTTGAGATTTAATAATCATGCTTACTTTTCAACTAAAAAATCAATGACATGTTACACATTTCTCCCATTACTAATGTATTGAAAATATAAATGTGGTTAAAATCCGATATGTGAAATTGGGATAATCTCATTTGTGTGGGTCACTCCCAGATTCTATACATTCAAAGTCTATATTTATAATTCAAGCCAATCTTATTTATAGCCATTGTTGAATCTCCACATTATTTGCAACTGCCCATATGTTGTTTTACTCACAAGGGAAACTAGGATTAAATTTGATAACTGACCATGTCTGATCTGAATGTTCTTTTGATGATGGTTATTTAAAATTATATTTTTATTATAAAATTTTTACTTTTATTAAAATTTTACAAGAGTCTTTAAAAAAAAGTGTAATCTATATTTATAAAGTTTAACCAATCCCATTTTTTACTAGAGGAGTATAGATATACAAAATATATGTTTCCTTCTTGAATATTTGCCTTATCCTATACACCTCCATACTCTCTTTTTTCTCTAGACCTGAACATATATCAAAAAAATTAGTGAAAAATATTTCTTCTTTGGAATCTCGATATCCCTGGTCCTGATCTTCAAAGACTGGTTGTTTTTTAGTGAATTAACTTGCACTTGGTTTAGTGCATCAACTTGCACTTGGTTTACTTGCACTTGGTTTACTTCTTCTTGTACATCTTCATTATTTTAATTTTTTACTATATATATGAAAATTCATTTAATTTATTGTATTTCATGTCAATTTCATTCAATACACTAATTTTATTAAGAATCCCTTCAATAGATTATATGTTTCTTATCAAAGATAATTAATTGGACAAGTTAAAAAACAATTGACCCATATGTTCATTTGATAAAATCTAAGTTTGTGAAAAAAATCATATGTTTTATAAGTTGTAGAAACTATTTATTTCTGGTCAATTGACATATCACTTACTTCATCTTCCTTACTTTTCTACAAAAACTCTTTATGACCTGTACTCAACACCTTAAGATCTTCTACAATATCTGCATGTTTATCCTTTAATGGAAAGAGTGTATGTTTACTTCCATCTTGATCAAAATTCTAAGTGTTTTTCTCCCCATCATGCATGGCCTTCCTATCATATTACCATGGTCTTCTTAGGAACAAAT
This sequence comes from Torreya grandis, assembly GCA_037957365.1. Classification (NCBI taxonomy): domain Eukaryota; kingdom Viridiplantae; phylum Streptophyta; class Pinopsida; order Cupressales; family Taxaceae; genus Torreya; species Torreya grandis. The sequence goes on along the minus strand of JARHVA010000134.1, from coordinate 676,828 downwards.
GACAAACATCTATACGAATTATATCACACACCACTTCATATTTATAGTTACTTACCTGAAACTCCACTTCACATTGTTATTTGACCAAAATGTTATGGCCTCTTTACAACCATGAGACCTTGTAATCATTAGTATGTGCAATTTTCTTCAATCCAAGTTTATCAAACATCTCACAAGAAACAAGGTTATCAGTACTACCACTATCGATGATAACTTTACAAACTTTACCTTTGGCTTGCAAGTTGTCCTAAATAGTGCTTTCATTTGAGCAAGTTCTAAAAGCTCCTTGTTTGGTTTGATTAAAATCATTTTCATGAGAAAGGATTCCCATTATTCTTGTGCATCCTCATAAATAGTTAATGTAACATCCTCATTTTTATTATCTTGAACAACATGAGCACTCTTTTGACTAATAGATGCATGCTCTAGACATTCATAGAATCTATCTAAATTTTTGACATTTAAAACATCTACCACTAAAACCACTACTTAGACCTCTACCTACATCAAAATGCCTTTTACCTCTATAATTGTCTCTTGGAGTTGAATCTTACCTTTGTGAGTTTATCTCACCTTCCTCATACACCTGTAATGGTCTTTTACTTTCATGTTCTCATCTTCCTCCAAGAGGTCTACTTCTTCCTCTTGCTTGTTGAGAATGTCTCCTAATTATCTTATCTTATGCTTTCAAGGCATATTGGTATACCTATTTAATTGACTTGGGTGTAATAATATCAATTTCATCTTGAATATAAAATTTTAAGACATTAATGTACCTTGCCACTTTATCTATATCCTTCTCTACATGACATGTTCTTATATTTAGTCTGTAAAATTCCTCAATATATTCCTTTATAGACATATCCTTTTATTTTAGATTTTGTAATTGCTTAAAGAGAATAGTTTGATAATATTTGGGAATCAACTTATGTTTATGTCCCAACTGGTTATTTTTCCCTTTCCTTTCCATCTCCTCTCTATTTGCATACCATCCCACCATAGGGAGGCATGACCTTTCAATTTTATCACTATAAATTTCATGTTATTTTCTTCTTCAACATTTTCATACAAAAAATATTTATCTAAGGCACTAATCCAATCAATTAAATCAACATTCAAATTTTCATCATAAATAGGTACATCTACCTTTGGTTTGGAGGTTACTCCCACTATTGCCTTCAAAAGCCTCACTTCAAGTCCTTATAGCTCTACTACCAATGGTTATTCCTTAGTTCCTTCATATTCTCTGTTACTAACATCTCCAATATCCACTCCTCTCCTTTTTTCTAGTTCTATTGTATCCATTCTGGTGTTTAGACTTTTGATCTCTTTAAGTAACATTGCATTGGTCACATGTCTCCTTATTCCTCCTCTTTCTCTATCCCTTGCCTCCATTATTTACCTTCTTGATATAACCTTGTAACTTTTGATTATGCACAATCTATATGATTTGATACCAAATTTGATACACTCTTTTTTTATTATTCTAAGACATTAAACTCACTAACTTACTCAATTTTACTCTTGTCCAAAAATAGACCTAATATGATAGTCTTACTCTCTTAGCTATTTGTGCATTTTAAAAAAATGAAATTGAACCAAAATAGGTTTAAAAGGCTTATAAAAAAGTTTTATATAGTCATAAAAGACCTTATTAAATGTCAAAACCAATCTATATATTTGTTTTGTAAGAGTTTATAAAATAATCTAAAACCCTATTGAGACCTAGAGGCCTAATTGGTACTCAAATACGTCAAAACTCAAGATATAGTTTTATCACAAAAATTGAGATTTATATGAGGTTTGCATAGATGTACTAAATGTTTTTCAACCTTTAACTAACTTTTATAGGTTCTAAATTGATGAATTTGGACAAATTTTCTCCTTTGTTGTCAAGAAAACTCAAAAAATAGAGATTTATCTCACTCAGTCACCTATAAGTGTGTCCGTGCAACTTCAAAAATTCTCAAGCCACTTTAATCACTTGGTAAACCCTCTTGGATAACCTTTCACAAAATTTTAATAATTTTTTAGGGTTAAAACTAATTTTATGATCTTTTTTGTAAATTCAACCCTATAACTAGGGTTTTTCTAATCCTATAGGACCCATGAGCTATATAATGATAGTTCATAGCAAGTAAGGACTATTTATTCATAAAAACACATGTATAATATTATGAAATACTCTATAAAACTTCTCCAATACTCAAAAATACTTCATTCACATGTTATCATGTGTTTCAAGTCGATTGTGTTCGACTATAATAGAGGAAAATAAAGTTTTCATGGGTTTTAAGACTTGAACATCCAAATAACATGGAAGAAACTTTAAAAAAACACTAAATGTATATATTTTGAACTTAAAAATATTAAAATAATTTATCTAAAAAATATTTAACATAATTAATTAAGAAATTTCTTCCACTTCTGTAGACTTATATAACACAAACCTCTACTTCTTCATGGTAGACTATCATGCCTCACCATCTAATCACTAAAACTGACCTCCTTCTCTTCTTTTTATGTCTTGGTTCATCCTCCAAAGGTGACTTTGAATGGATTCCATTATTAGTTTATTTATCCAAGTTTAGGATGTGCCAAATTTGTTCCTAATTTCTCTCAATAATCCTATCTTAACATAACACTTTGACTAAACATACCTTATCAAGTAAATTTTACATGTTTTTATGATCTCCTAGTACATATATGACCTATATAAGGTCTCTAAACCTCTATTCTATGTAGATCATATTTATAGACCCCTAGAATTTACAATAAATCATAAAATATTACAATTAATCCATAATTTGTACATAAGCATGTTTCAAAAATTAAAATTTTAGATTTAAGAGGGAAAACACTCCAAGACATCTAAATTACTTAACACAAACTCATAATGCCTCTATGAGACTTATTATGACTTTAACAACATTCTAAGACATCTAACATTATGATCAAGACCTTATTGACATGTATGCAGGATGTTTCTACATCAGCCAGCTCCAACCAAAATCTAATTGAGTGATGCATGATGCCATATGAAAATAGATATGGATATAGATACATACAAAATTTTCTATTCTCTTTATCAGTAATATTAACAATATTTATTGTATTCATAAAAATAGTACTTATTTCTCTTTGTTTATCAAATGGAATAAGGACAAAAATCCTATGACGACCACAAGTGAAACTAATTTTGGGTAGTTTTTTGGATGAAGGTTTGAATCCCCACTAATTTCTACATGATCTCTCCTATCACTATGTCATTCTAATTGCTCGTAGCATAATCACAAAAATTTTGAAAAAAAAATATTAAATAAAATGACTTACTCAAACTCTTTAACCCAAAAAAAAACTCTCAGACATTTGGTCATCATGGTAATATATGGTTTAAAAATACCTGAAAGTGACATATATGTTCATTGAGATGACACTTATTTCAATCATATATTAACTTAAATAGTTTGGTGAAATACACATATTACATTCACATATGTGATATGTCACTTGAATTTGCATGTGTGTTTGGTTGAGCTTCATCAACTTCATCACTTGAAATACCCTATTGTTTCCCATCACCATCACCACCTATCTCACCTTGAAATGTTTCATCGCTTCCATATTCTGTATGGATTTTCCCTTCCCCTCCAACTATGGTTAGTAGTCATGGGTTTTACATGAAACACACCTATCAGTTTACACTCTCTCATGCAATCCTTAGAGAATATTTCACAAGAATCTCAAGTCTGATATCAATTTTTCCAAGTGATAATATTGATTTATTTCTCACAATATATAAGAATGAAATTATTGATCATTCACCTAAGATATGAGTTTACAATGACCAATATAGAGGATAAAGTAGCTATAGTAATGACTGCATTAGAGGAGGTAACTTAAATGGACAACATAATAGTTTATGAAAAGGGTACAATTAGGAGATGAATAAAGAAGGACATGTTCAAAAAGACTTTTTTTTCACACATGATTATGAACTTTAAAATGTACAATAAAAGATACAAGGTAGAGGCAAAAAATCTTTCTCTGGAGGTGTCATTATTATCGATGCAAAAAATGATAGTAATCAGAACTCTCATGATACCTTCATCCACCCTTGAAAATACAAAATGACCAATCAAAAATGTTGACTACATGTAATTTGTGGATCCCTTTATAATAGGTGAAGGGTATTTAGAATCTTGAAATTTTTTATCAAGACTAAGATTCATTCACTTGAAAAATGTTCTATTTTATGATTTATTTTTGTTAATTGAATGAAAAGCTTAGTATCAATGCACATGAATGAATATAAGATGTAAATGATAATGATATAAAAATTATGCCTAAAAACATGGGAGATTGTAAAATGGTTTCTAAGTTTTAGGTATATTGATATGTCATTAATTAGTCTCATTGTGGAATATGGTATGATTTATATGTGATTTGAGAGTAGATTGTTAGAAGTGAATTATGTTGTAATTCATTTGGATCATACTATGTAGGTGATTTAAGGTCATACATTTTTGGGCTTTGGGTAGAATAAGGCATCACAATGAAAAACATTAAATTCATCTTGTCTAGATGTGGAATTGTTTGCTACCTACATAGCTTTAAAATAATATGTCTCACTCATGATATTTTGATGTGGATAAAGTTTCAATATTTATTGCATGAAGGAAATCCCTAGACTCTAGAGGATTAAATGATGTGTTGATGGTCTTCCCTATGATGGTCTTAAAAAAGATGAATCTAAAATTTATTTTGATTGAAATTGGAATTTCACACTTAGTGGTGATGATGCATTTGTATTGCTATAGAAAATAGACATATAACTATTGACAGGAGAGTGAAACCATAAAAAATTAGAAGATTAAACTCGTTCACCATATGAACAAGCCAAAAAAACACCCAATAGAACAGTGCATATTTGTCAAAAAAACTAGGCTTCAAGTATAATATGACCTCACAATGGAAAACATTAAATTAGGCTTGTCTGAATATGACATTTTTTGGTGTTTTGTATGTAGTTAAGCCTAATTTAATTACTCCAAATGTTAATAACATGTAAGGGGTGATATATTTCAACATGCACTTAGAAGTGATGATGCGTGGTGATGATAGGATGTTAAATGTAATACCATATACCAGGCATCCCATATTATACACCAAACCTAGATTTAGGGTAGTGGTTGGATTTACATGACATGTATCACCCATTGTAAAGGGTTATATATATTTTAGGGTGGAGATATATATGATTTTTCATTTTATATTGCTGACGGTGAATGAGGATGTCATGAGAGTTTGTTTGATTGAAACATGACTCCACATCTAATGTGTAACTCTAATCGATGGTGCAATGTTACTAATGTAGGGATAGTTCATTGAGGTCCTAAAATGTGTAAGTGCAAAAAGTTGGGGGACAAAAAGTGGCTTACCTATGCACATGATTTTTATGAAATTTTATAGATTTTAACTTTTATAGATAATTTGAGATATCTACCCTCCAAATTTGAAGATAGTGTAAAAACATGAAATGTATAATTTTGAGTCTAGTTTTTAAAACACTAATTTTTTAAAAATATTGTTAAGTATAACTAGGTCAAACATCTAAAATTTGAATATGAACTCCTATTTTTTCTAGAAAACATAGTAGATAGCTAACCGTGATGCACGCCATTTTTTTAGTAGCATTTAATATTATTTGAAACCCTTTGGGGAAAATTTAGATAAAATATTGTATCATGCCACCTATATTTTTTCATATTTTTTCAATGAATATTTTTTTTATGAATTTTAGAAGTAAATAGATCCTAAAAACTAACAAATAAATGGGTAGCCATCCGTGAGACACACCTGACTACCTAAAAAAAGTGGAAATCAATTTGTTTTTGAATGTGTGTATAATTAGGCCAACTACATCACCATATAATTTATTTTTCACTTGGATCAATGAAAGACAAATTACATGAACATGTATAGGCATGTATGTTTGTAGCATGTAGTGGATTGAAAAGGCATAGTTAGAAATAAATATAATTTGAAACCTTAAATTAGTCCAAAAATTATAAAAATCATATTTTTGGAAAGAGGAGAGCATGCTCATCACGACGGTATCAAGTTTTTAAATTTTCACATTTAAATTCTTAGTGTATTTGGAAATCAAAGTTGAAATTTGTTGTTTATTTTCATACCTTTCAAAACTCGATTGTACATTGACAGTCCAAGCCTTTGGCTTGAGAATCCAAGCCATTCATGAGCCAAAAGGTATGGGAATTGAATTCAAATTAAAATATCACAATCATATTAATAATGTCACTATGTTATTAACTAAATTATTAACATGATCATGGTATTTAATAATGTGATCACATTAATAATGTGATTGCATTACATATTCTCATCTTATAACCTGAATAGGAGCCATTAGGCCTAGTAGTCTTAATATCAAATATTGGTTTCAGATTAAGATTGTTGTTTAGGACCAATGTCCTTGTCAATAATTGATATCATTGAATGATAATTGGATATGTATTAACCTATGAATCAATTTATTATTCCTTTGATCCCAATATGGTGTATAATCAAGCCAATAGATCCAAAATATACATTAGATGGACATATTTCCTTGGATAGAGCTTGGTTTGCCCTAATTACATATTAAACTAAACTAAATGCTTGGTTTTTTATAATATAGTATGCAATTAGAGACCCAATTGAAATCATATAGACATAATTCCTTTCTCAAGGCTCATTTAACCATGATTGTGTATTAGATTGAAGTAAATATTCAATTAGTTTAATATGGTGTGCTATCAAAGCCCTAATTGACATCATATTGAAGGAACTCCTTTTACAAGGACAAATTACTCTTAATTATAGATTATACTAAATAAAATACTTGATTGGTTAAATATGATGTGTAATTAGGTAAAAATATCCACAATGGACACAATTTGTTACATGGGGTGAAAATGCCTTGATTGATATCCTAGGTGGAAGCAAATAATTACATAGGACTTGGTTGTCCTCAATTGTGTATAGTATTGAAAAAATATCAATTGATTTAACATGGTGTAATTAGAGCCTCAAATGACATTAAATGGACGTAATTCCTTGCTTGGGGATTGAGTGGCCCCAATTGCATATCATATTAAACTTAAATACTCAATTGGTTTAAAATGGTCTGTAATCAGGGCTAATGGAACCCAAATATAACATTATATTCAAACAATTACTTTCATGGGGCTCAATTGGCCCTAATTATGTATAAGATAAAACCAAATACATGATTAGCTGGATATATTTTATAATCAGGGCCAACAAAGTTGTAATTGACATTAGATGTATTTAGTTACTTGCATGATCTTGGTTGGACATAATTGCATATTTAAATAAACTAAATTCTTGGTTGATTCAATATGTTATGTATTAGGGACCAATAGAGGCCCTTGTTGACAGTAGAAGGATGAAATTTATTACACAAGGCTAGTTTGGACTAAATTTTATAGATCATATTGAACCAATTATTTTTTTAGTTGACAACTTAGGTGGATGTAATTCCTTACAGAGGGTTCAATTGGTCTTGATTTCATATTATATTCAATCAAACACTCAATTATTTTAATAAGGTGTTCAATTAGGGCCTAAATTAAAATTATGTTGACATAATTCCTTGGATTGGCCCCAATTATGTATCATCTAGAATTGAATAATTGATTGGTTCAATATGGCATGTAATTAGGGCCAATTAATCCCCAATTTACATTATATATGAATGTAATTCCTTGCACATGGCTCCTTTGCATTGAATTGCATATCAAATTGAAAAAAATACTTATTTTTTTAATATGGTAAGCACTTGGATCCCCAATTGATATCATATGGATGAAATTCCTTATATTTAGGCTCAATAAGCCCCTAGGATCAATTTAGCCCCAATTAACATCCATTATATATAGTATTAAATAGGTTTACAAGGATGAACTTGGTTAAAATTGCATCAATCATTACCATAATTGACTTTGTAGGCTCAATATGTGATGATGTGGGGGATAATTGATCCCAAATTCATATTCTTTACTCTTAGATCTACATTCAAGGAGCTCAAATTTTCCCTAATCACCATCATGATTGTACCTTATATACCCTAAAATCTATAACCTAAGCCGTAATCCCTAAAGTTCTTAATCCCTAAACTCTAAACCATAAATATAAACTCATTAAACCTTGAAACAATCATTTTACCCTAAATTAACATCATTTAGACTAAGAATTAAGTTCATAGGGTTCAATTTGGCCTAAATTACATGACTAATATCCCCATTTAACTAATTAAATAAATTTTCATGATGACATCCATGGTATAATTACAACCCAAAAACACATTCTATAGTCACAAATGGGTCCAAGTGATTCAAATTTTCCTCAATTATCTTTGTGATTGATCTTATGTACCCTAAACCATGTATATACATTAAAACCTAGATGCAGTAAACCATAAACCCTAAACACTATACCCTAAATTTTAAACCATTTACTTTCCCTATTTACCAACTTCAATTTAGTCCCAATTAAGATCCTTTGTAGTAAGAATCCAGTTTGAACACATGACATATCTAATGATTAGACATTAATATATAGGTATTTAAACCTAAACCATGTTCCCTAATGCCCACTACATGCCACAAACATACATGCCTTACAATATAATTGATTTTATCATGAGATGTCATAAAATACACTTTTTAAACCTATGACTAAAGCCTTTGGAGTACCAATCTAGTTGTGCATTTGTTCAGTAAATTGGGTCTATTTCAAGCCCATTCAACATAATTAACCAAAGAGGAGGAGCTAGTTTATTCCTTTAATAGAGGAGTAATTTGAGGCTAATTTGAGCCCCTTTAATAGCAAGATATGATTTGGGGTAAAATCAAAATATTAGTCTTCTATCATGAATTGATCCAATTAGTTAATTTGTGTAATTCCCTACATAATTTGGGTAAAATTGAGCCCCTAAACCAAATTTATGGATCAATCAATTGTATAACATGTATGCAACATGTACATGGCATAATTGACCCTAATTTTATCTAAAATTCAAACATAAAGGTTATCAAGTCATAAATAGGTGTCACAAGTAGCTCAAGTGTTCTTCAATTACCTTAGTGATTGGACCCTATATTTGATATCTTAAACCCTAAATTACCTTTTATCATTTAACTTTAATCCTAAACCTTAAACCAATAAATTTAGCCCCAATTAGCATGTGTGTGTGTGTGTGTGTGTGTGTGTGTGTGTGTGTGTGTGTGTGTGTGTGTGTGTGTGTGTGTGTGTGTGTGTGTGTGTGTGTGTGTGTGTGTGTGTGTGTAGTAAGAATTAGGTTCACAAGGATGAAATTACTTAAAATTTCATCACTCATTACCACAATTGACTTTATAGGCTCAATCTATGATGATGTGGGGGATAATTGATCCCAAATTCACATTTTTAAATAATAGATATAGGTTCAAGGCTCCCAAATTTACCCCAATTTCCTACATGATTGTATAATTATACCCTAAAACATATACCCTAAGCCCTAATCCTTAAAGTTCCTAATCCCTAAACTCTAAACCACAAATATAAACTCTTTAAACCTTGAACCAATCATTTTAGCCTAAATTAACATCATTCTTAGACTAAGAAGTAAGTTCACAGGGCTTAGTTTGGCCTAAATCACATGACTAATTGCCCCATTTGACTAATTCACTCAATCTACATGATGACATCTAGGGTATAATGACAACCCAAAAACACATTTTATTATTAATGACTTATTATTATATTTTGGGGCTTCCACATGCTCAGATCTTCTTTCTCCAAGTATTAGGAGAAGAAGAAAAAAATGACTTAAGAATTAACATGGCATTTAATGAACTTTGGGAAACATATTGGCCAACCACTTAACAAATTAAAATTTCAAGTGATACTGCATTTAATGAACTTTGGAAAACATGGTTGAAAACATTTTTATGCCATGCATGTCATAAAATCATGCTACCTACTATTTTATTAAATGCACATGTCATTTCAATTTATGGGGAGCCATTTTTATTCTATTTTAATGTCAATTCAAAAGTATGGGCTTTAATTTAGGGAGCGATGTGAGTATCCATAAAGCCAATTCATTATAGGGGAAAGGTCCCAATAGTTGTCCACCTTAACTTTAGACCTTAATTATAATCCCTAATCCCTAAAACATAAATTATAATGCCTAATCCTTAATCCCTAATCCATAAACCCTATGCACTAATGCCTTAATCCCCAACCCATAATCCCTTATCTATATTAATTATAACATGATCATGTTATGCTTAACATAGGCAACACTCAATCCTCATTGCCAATTACCAACCCAAAGCTTATATCGATAATAACATGATTACATTATTGTCAATATAATCTTTTCAACGGGTTAGATGGGTTAGGAGACCTTAAAGAAAACATAATGTGATCACATTATTATTATTTTATATTAAGATCACTTATCAATGACTATTCTTATCCCAAATCAAGACTTATGTCCCCACAAACATTCTTTACATACTTATGTGTACTTGAACCACCTTTGAAAAGTTGTCAAGTGTCCCTTCTAATGGGTTCTAGATCATGTTCGAAGAGGAAGAGGAAGTTGTTGAAGAACAAAATATAAGAGGAATTACAATAATTGAGAGATAAACACAAGCTACAAATGCAAAAATCTCATGGTAAACAAGGTACAAACCCTAATCTTGATGAACCAAATGCCATAGATAATGAATTAAGAAATGATGAAATTGACTATAACCAATTGAATAATGTTAAAATTGACTATAATGAAATTAATAATAATGAAATTGACCATAATGAAATGAATAATAATGAAATTGAAAATAATGAATTAGTTAATGTTGGAAGTTCACATTCAAAGTTCCAAGCTTTTTATTTTTTTGATGATGAGTCTATGTATGATGCTTCACCCCCCATGAATGAATAAAATTTGATGGAAACAAATAATGATGACATTAACCATTAATAAAATTTCATGGAAACATATAATGAATAAATTAACAGTGAAGAATTTAGTGTCATCCCACCTCTAAACAATGAAAGTAATGACAGATTTGAAACACCCTCTCAACAAATTCCACCATTACCAATAGCTATAAAATTTATGCGTAGAAAAAACAAGTACTTAATTGAAGTCGATGAAAATATTTTAAAATCAATGCATAAAAAAATTTCTAATTTCCATTCAAGAATACTAGTTCAACAAATTTGGGATACTTTCATTCATAATTTGGAGTATGATAGTCAAAGATGTAAATTATTTATTTCATTGATAAAATTGATTAAGATGAGACCTATAATATACACATTAGGACTAAGAACATCTAACATGGATGATGAAAATGATGAAATTCTTAAAAATCTACATGATTCATATCATACGGTAGGCCCAATATCATGCACCAAATATTGTAATGTTGCCTGGTGTATACTTACAACTTGTGCAGTAAGTGACAAAATAAGGAAAAAATGAATGGTTTCAAAAACAAGCCAACACTTAATATAAATAAAAAACAATAAGGAAAGTAATTGAAAGACGTGAAAGACTTAATGAGCCAAATACCAATGAGCTCTAAGAATTCTCTGGTAGACTTCCACAAAAGGAAAAGGCTGTATCTGATACTCTCAAAGAGTTACTTGGTCAATTTTGGAAAGATAATACAAGAGTTTTGCCCAATGCATGAGATGTTATGAAAATAAGAGTTGGTACTCGTAACCATGAACTGCATCCAAAAAAATTATTAGAAATGACTCAAACACAATTTTACTCTAAATTTTTGTAAAAACATCTTAAAACATCTATTTTTCAAAGACATTTTGAGATGGTAAAACCTTTTTATGTTAAAATAAACCACACACACACACTACTTCTTGTTGTAGGCAACATGTTGAATTTTCAATGTGATGTTTTTTACCATATTCATTATACTTTGCATACTAACATTTTTTAGGAGCGTCGAATTGAATTACAACCAAAATAAGAAAGGGAATGTATTCCAACTATCTTCTGCAAAAGATCGGATGTGTGATTATTTTACAACAAATCATGTTTAAATGGAAATTGTAGAATTTGTGGTGGATTGTCAAATTTTAAAAAAAATGTATCCATGAAGAGATTACAAGTGCAATTGGATAGGAATTAGTTGGTTTAATAAAATATAAATCAATGACTTATCAAGTAAAATATGTTAAAGAATCTAAAAGGTGTAAGCTTGTTACAAAAAAGATACCTATTTTTGAATTTTTGGTCAAATTTAGGGAGAGGATTATTTATGACTATGCAAGACACACACATAGGGATAGTGTAGACAAGGAATTTGACTCAAGAGAGGTGTTATTATATTGTTAGTGACAAAATTAAATCAAATTGAAAAACCAACACACTATCTAGCATACATGTCTAGGCCTAGTTACTAGGGAGAGCTTAGTGAGGGAAAGCCATTTCAGAACACAACTAAAAATGGAAAGAAATAAGAAATATAAAAACAAAACACCAATTTCTTACCAAATCCTTGATTTTTCCAAAAGTCTCCTTCTTTGGCTTGCTCGGCTTGTGATTCAAGAGATCTTCTTCAATGGAGTGTGGCTACCTTCATCTCCTCTTGGCACCTTTGGCTTTGGCTTGGCTCAACAATTTAGCATTATAACACTAAGATGCAATGATTTTTGAATGCATTTGGGAATTATAATTTTGGCATAAAATATCTTTTTAGAATAAATTTTTCATGGTAACTTTGCACAATTTAAGCTTAAAATTCATATGAAAAGGTCTCTTATTTATAGATTTTGGAAAATGGCTAGAATCAACATGAACTGTCCATCTCATGATTGATATGTGTGGATAAGGATTAATCCAATTAATTAATTAAAAATACATAAATATGCTCATCAATATTTTTGATAGAGGTTCATTTAAGAGGCATGGGAGACATTGATGAGGCATGAGAGGGGTTAACCTTGATATTTTATGTATTTATGGCCTAAGGATGTCTTTCCAAAAAATGATGTCACCTTATAATGTAGATATTCAATATTCATTTCTAAAAACAAGTATTCATAAATTTTCCATGGAATTATTAATTAGGCCCTAATTTGGTTTAATTGTCTTTTAATCATGATTAATCAGTTTGTGCACAAATTACTTAAATTGATTAAAATGCCTTATTATTGGTCTAAAATTTGACTAGATTGGAATTAGAATGTGATGTCAAATGCATTGGATCTATTATCCCATTTAAGATGTTTCCAACACAAAATAACAAAGTCATGCATCTTGTTCAAGAGTTTTGATAGAAAAGAGCAATCCAAAACACCTAGGTGTAAAATTGGCATTTTGACTTGAAATGATTTGATCAAAGTTAGCTAGCCCATAAATTGTATTACCCCATTTAATGATACTCTAGCCAAAATTGGCACTTGAATATATAAATCTAAATTTAATTAATGCATTTTAATATTTTAAAACAAAATTGTTCACTTTGGTATAAATTGGTCAAAACCCTAATTGGAGGTTATCAATGGCCAAATTTAGGTGTCTATAGTTTGCCCTTATTTTAGAAGATGTTACAAACTATAGGTAAAGTAATGTCTTCTCAAATAATGAGAAAAGGCATGTATGGAAAAAATAATATGATGGTTGAAGAACAAAGCTCAAAATGGTGTTTGGGAAGCCTAGTATGATGCCCCCTCGAGGGAGTGGCTATCACATTTGTTGATGGACGGTCCCCAAAAAAAAATAAGAAGAAAGGTGGAATTAACCCGTGGTTGAGATTAATCCAAATGAGAAAATGCTTTCATGAATTACGTTAAAAAAGATATTGATTTTCCCAAAGGTGATTATAATCAAGAATAAAAGTCAAAATAATGATTTTTCCATAGGTGGTTATAATCAATAAGAGGACTTGGATTGGCTAAATATGATGGTGCCCCAAGTAGGGATGATTAACAAGCATAAGTCAAGGATACAACCTAAAATATAGATTAAATATGAGTGGGAATAAAGTGATGAAAGAGATGAATAGAGGAATGAGATTGATCAATAGAAAATGATTCATTTGTACCTACTAACGAGGAGATGCTCGTCTTGATTAGAAATGATACAAATAGAATGGTTAATGGGTTAATTTGATCAAGGGTGGGGTGGGAGGATTTTCCAAGGTGCCAAGGAGAAAATTTTGTGGATCCATTGAATGTAGACCTTCTTGAAGCTAAATTTTGCTACAGCATGTGGTGGTAGGCTTAATAATAGATCACCATGAAGACTTGGCCAAAATGTGCATAAAGACTAACTCCCAATCTAATAAACACTCAAAAAATGCACCAATGATAAAAACCATGATGAAAATGTTAATGGATGAATATGGATAGACTCAAGAATAATGTGCTCGAGGAATCACCCAATGAACACATATAGATCAACTCAAGGCAACAGTGTTGAAAGCAAACAAATAGGAAAGTGAATAAATAAACAAACAAATAGAAAAATAAACAGACAAATAAACAACTTGAAATAAATAAAAAAATAGAAAGACTGAAAACAAAAGCAAAAGAAAACATCCTAACAATGACCATGCCCCATTAAGGTGGATTGAGGATAACTGACTAGGCTTAGACTGGATAAATATTTTTGGATTTTTTAAAATTTTATGAATGTTTTTAGCATTTTTGAGGTATCTTAACTCGATTGATAATGATAAGATACTTTCTCACAAAACGGTGAGAGCATTTGGCTTAGGTTGCTTACAAAACAATGAGAGCATATGGAAAGGGAGAATAAGGTGACCTCAACATTAATTGATCATGACCTACATTGTCTTGAAATGACCTTAAGTCATAGTAATTCCATCCACACAAAATGTGGGGAAAAACCAACTACTTCCCAACAAGTTCTCAAATATGGTAAATGTCCAGTCAAATGAAAACAATGATGGCAAGGTGTTGTAACAATGTATGGTAAACAAGTGTTTCCCCTAGTTTGCCCATATGTAGTTATAAATAAGATACAATGGAATAGGTCAATGATACTAATTTACCCATAGGTGGTTATAATTAGTAGCAAGACTAGTGAGACACTTATTTGCCCATAGGCAGTTATAATTAGGCTCACATAAACAAACTTGATATAAAATGGAAAATAAAAGATATCTTACTAGATCAACTATCACACTAATTTCATAAATTGTCATTGTAAACAAAAATTTGATAAGAGTTTAAACTTGATCAAAATACCCTTATGAAAAGTGAGAGAAGAACCAAAGTAACCAAGATCAAAATAGGATTGGGTAAGATGACTAAAAATAGGCTTTGGTTTAGATAGGAATGGAATGATAGGATGGTATGGTCTTGTTAAGGATAATTATAGGTTTTGATAGATTGGAACAAATAGTAAGAGGGTTTCCCCTAAGTGATGGGGTCAATGGTTGGGTTGATGATAATGGCAAATAAACATATGTAATAAAGGTAATGGCATGGAAATATGAAACAATATGGTACATGTATAGTTCTAGCTTGGGTATGGTTTTTTATTATATTGTTCTTGTTGATAGGGAGATGCATATCCTAATCAACAAATGATATAAATATAATACTCGATCATGTTAATTTTTATCCCACACCTCATCTAAATAGTTGCTCTGTTAATAACTAGTTGTAGATTTGGTTGTCAAAAATGATTTTTTTGATCTTCATTGGTCATTGATTCTAATTTCTTCAAGAGTTGAGACAAGGTATCTTTGTAGCCTCTATAAAGGAAAGTGTGGTGATGGATGATAAACAAGGAAAAATAATGGATGGTAGGTTTGATTGTGAAATAAAATGGTTGATGATAATGGAATGTATAATGGCGGGGAAATAAATAAAGATCAAGACTTTCAGTCACACGTAATGTTGTTGATGCCAGATTTAACATAACTTTGGTTGTGGTGGGACCAATGACTTGTTCTCTCAATATGACCATCAAATTTTTCTATTGTTTGATCTTGAGAGTAGTTATCATCTGATTAAGTTGTAGATAGGAAGTTATTTTGATTTGATCTTTGATTTTGTCTTCATCAAGTAGTGAAGAACTTTTGTGCTCAGCTATTGGTGCCTCAAAGAGGTTTTCACCAATGAAGTTGTCTTGATTGTCTTGTATCACCTCCAAGAAGGTTTCACTAAATAATATTGAATTTTGACTTTGATTATCTTCTAGTGCTTCCAAAAAAGTTTCACTAGAAGATGCTGAGTTCTGACTTTGATTGTCCCATAGCACCTACAAAAAGTTTTCACTAGAAGAGTGTTCTTCTACATGAATGTGGTCTTGGCCTCCTTACTCTTCTTCAACTACTATGTCACCATAGATGTAATTCAACAAAGTGTGATTCTATCAATTGCAATTGACACTTATAAGAGATGGAATGTCAATAATATGTCTATCTTGGTTGAGGGTAATGGCCTATGGAATAGTAATGGAATGGGTATTGGAAACACAATCCTCATATAAGATACTATGAGAACTTGTGTCGATGTTGAATTACTCATCCTCAAAAACTATAGAAGGATCACAATGTATTAAAACTAATCTACGAGGTATATATAACCAATGTTGTAATAGCCAAAAACATATTTTTCTTTTGAATCTGATTCTAACTCAAGGGACTTTGAATCTAATGTTGAGACTAATGTTGATTTCAATTCTGATGCTAAATCTGATATTGATCCAAAAATAGAACCTAACTCTAATTCTGATTCTTCATCT